>CM071878.1:5841821-6441821 GCA_036759885.1 Tetranychus piercei
AGACATTAAGTCGTATCAAGTTAGTGCTTGAATCTTCGTGTTCAAAGTGTTTCTGGTTAACTTTTATAGACTTTAATTTACAAATGCAAAAGACTTTTGCATCTTTCCAGTTTCTATTTAAATTATTATAATGCATTATGATACCTTTTGCACCGTTGAAAGCAAAAGCCATTCATTTTACTTGCTCATTTATTCAAGTAAATATTTGACCAAATGATGAACCAATTATCTTAACAATTGAAGAAATCGTTGAAAAAAGAAGAGAAATTAAATGTCAAAGCTGTGAGGCGATGGAAGGGTTCAGGGATGTTAATCTTGTACATCATGTCAACATGTCATCTCCTGGTTTTGCGCAAAACACAAATACATCGAAGCATCAAAAGAAACGAACTTTAAACTGAAATCTGTTTAACGTAGAGTTGAAATGGTTCAACATTAATTCATTTTTTATTACCTGGAGGAGCGCTTTAGCTTTATGAATTATTTATTTGTAAATTAATAAATTAAACGATTGAAAGCGCAACGAAAACTTGCTTTCGCATAATTCCGACGTTTACTCTCAAGGTTATTAATCAGAATTGATTCAAAATCTATCGTTGCTTTATTCCCCTGTGATTGGAATAAAGAGTGATTCTGCAAGTTGATTCGTTCATTACCATTGTCCGAATGTATTTAATGTTGAGTTACAAATCATCTGCAACTTTAATTAGCAAATTCACGATTCCAAATGTAAATGTTTTCAACATTGAGTAAACACAATGAGAAAGGAAAAGCACTTCGGTTTCTGTAATTAAATTGTACTTTTTGGTTTGATCAAAGAAGACAGAATTGAGTGAAATTTTGTAGTTTGTATCATTTCAGCCAAACTTGTTATTGAGCATTAATCACAAAATTAAAGATGAAGAACGAGAAAACTGTATAAAAAGGATTTTCTTTTCCTTTTTTGCTTTAATCTTTGGTAAACTTAGACTCTGCTTTTTCTGGCATCAGTTCATGTTTGAGAAATTGTATCACTTTTCATGATGAACAGAAAAGAAAGTAATAACATTTCGGAAAGTTTTTTGCTTCATTTGAATAAGAAAAGAATGAGAAAGGCAAACAAGAGTTGACTCTGATTATTCAAGAGGAAACAATAAAGTTAATAAAAGGTGGTTATGAAGAGGTAATGATGAAGAGGCAGCTCAAGACCTGAGATGATCATGCAAAGTCTGGTAAAGGAGAAAAGATTATGACAATGAGAGAAGAAGAAAAGGAAGACAAAGATGATACCAATGAAGGTAACAATGAGAGTAAACAAAATTATTAAGAAATGATTAAGTTGAAAATAATAAGGCTTCAGATGAACGTTGACAAGATTATACAGTGGATCCATGTTGATTTGGAAAATATTTCAAAATGAATTGGAATTTTTTTCTAAAGGATTGGAATAGCCACAGGTCAAAGAAGTTAATCCGCTCAACCTCAAAATGAGTTGGAAAATTTTCCAAAATGAAAGAAAAGATTTTGACAAAGAGTTGGAAGTTTCTGATTTTTAACTCAGTTGCTAGTTTGTTTGAATAATGTCCACACCAAGAGGCAAATATAATAAAATTAGTGATTCCGTCAGGAATATAATAATAAATTTGTATTTTCATGATCATGCAAAAGTTAAATATATAAGTGAAGTGGTGAAGTTGAGTGAATCAACGATCAATAAAATTGTTCAACGTTATAAAAAACATGGTAACAGTCCTCTACCTCGTGGTCATCGCCAAAGTAAATTAAATGATGAACAAAAAGAGGAAATGCAAAAAAGGGATTGACGAAGATTGTCAATTAACCCTTGAAGATATTGCATCTCGTGTTCTGGATAAATTTGGAGTCGTGGTGGCAAAGTCAACTATTCATAATTACTTTGATGCTGTACACTATTCAGTGAAAAGAATATCGCCAATTCCAATTGCTCGGAATTGCCCATCAACTGTTACAGCACGTACTAATTATGCAAAAAAGTTCATGGAAATTGATCCAGATTCTGTTATTTTTGTCGATGAAGCTGGTATTTCTCTACATTGTAGATCTAATTATGGTCGTTCAAAAATTGGAACTCGAGCAAACTTAAAGGTCAGAGCTATCAGAGGAAGAAACTATTCAATTTGTGCTGCAATATCAAAGAAAGAATTGGTTTTCTATCAAGTTCAGGAGAAGGCATAAAATACCGAAGATTTTGTTGATTATTTAAAACAATTATTAGCTTTTTTACCAAACGGAAATGAAAAAAAACACGCCATCATCATGGATAACGTTCGTTTCCATCATGCAGCTGAAGTTGAACAAGTTATGCAAGAAAAAGGTCATGATTTACTGTATTTGCCACCATATTCACCCTTTTTAAACCCAATTGAAAATATGTTTAACCAACTGAAATTTTACATCAAAAGAGTTTCACCAGCAAATGCAGATGAGGTTTTTGCTGCCGTTGAAAATGCGTCTCATTGTATAAGTAAAGAAGATTGTCAAAACTATTGGATGAATATGATGAAATATGTGGTTAGAAGTTTAGTTGGAGAACCAATCATGAACTAAATAAAGGTCAATTTCAATTTGAAAAGTTTCCAAGTGTTTCTGAAAAAAGTACCAAAGCATTCGAAAAAAGATTAGTTTAAGTTAAGCAGATTATCAGCCTTCCAATTCATTAGCAAAAACTTCCAATTCATTGTGAATTTTCTGCCAAATCAACATGGATTCACTGTAAGTGGGAGTTGAACTGGGAGTGTGATGGTAAATACGGAATGAGATGAACGTTGAACAGCGTTTACAGTTTATTCAGTGTTGCTCTTTCATTTGCTGAAATTCGTCTCTTCTTTTTGTTCCATTCATTGTTCATTTTCTCTTCAATGCTCACAAGGTTCAATGTTTACATTATTCCAATGTCGAATAACATGGATATTATTTTGCGTTTTTTATTTATTTTCATCTTCTGTCATTTGCCTTGTTATCTTCTGATTCCTTTTCTTATTCTCTTCCCTGTTTTCACCTTCTTCATTTGATTTATCATTCTAATTTCACTGCTTCTTCCATCAGATACAACAGTTTATAAATAAATAGCTTAGACAAAGAGGGAAGATGAGAAAAGATGAATAAGGATGAGAAGGAAAAAGAGCTCAAACTTAATCTCACGTGACTTTGAACATTGTTCAACCTAAGCTTTTTTACCTGAAATTTAAAGGTAAAAAAGTTTGAATATACAGACAATAGAAGATGTAAGACAATGACAAAAATGTTTCAAGTTGAGAGGATTGAAGGAGAAGAAGAAGTCATTTTTTAAACAATTTGATTTGTAAACTTTTATGTTGAAGGATGAAAAGATTAGCTTTGGCTAACAGATGAAGACAAAGATTGAAAAACATGAAAGTTGAAGAATGACAAAAGTGAATCAACTTTGGGAAAATATTTTTAATAACCTTTTGTTTTTGTTTGTATTGCTCATGAAAGGTTACAGGGTAACATTGACAAATTGGTGGAGGGCAACGTCTTTTTGTTTGGGCACAAAAGAAGCTCAAATACTCAGATGATCAAAGGATTAGTTCATTTTTCCATCAGATATTCTTCAAGAGAACATTTTGAAAACTTGAAGAGTTCAGGTTAATGTTTGAATAAATGCTTATACAGATAATCAAATGACGCTATCAAATATTGATGTAAACTGAGCTATTTTTTACTGAACCTAAAAGAGTTAAGATCAAGTCGATTGCAACGTCAATTAAAGTATCTTGAAATTGCCGGCTGCAAGCAAACTTTACTGACTTTACTTTGTGAGATGAAAGAGTGCTGGACACACATTGATTGGATTATAACGAAGATTACATCTTCCTTTGAATATGAAAATGGTCGCAAATTCTGATTAGAGTTTGATTTGATTTGAGAAAAGGGTTTACAATTTGGATTTTCTCGGCGCTTTTGGTGAGAAAATCTTGACTCTTTAAACGTCTTCGGCTCGCAATTGATGGAACCAAAACAAATTTCGAATTTTCTCTCAAAGTAAAAGACTTTTTCCCCTCGAACAGACTCTCAGCGCAGAAAGGATTATTGAATTATCAACTCAATTTCTCATTTGCAAAAGAAGCTGAATTTACATGGGATTGAACTGAAACTGGCGTAATAATTAACTGAACATTGAAGGTTGAACATGGAGTTGAAAATTGATTTAAATATTTGAGCTAAAAATTAGTTGAGCGTTTGAATAAGCAAAATTTTTGCCTAACAAATGAAACTCTGCGAAATGAAATATCTTCAAGATCAGAGTATTAATTAAGAAGGTTAAGTTAAATGAAATTAGTTTATTTACCATGAAGATCATGGGCTATAAATAAACTGTGTTTAAATGAATAACGAAAGGAAAAGGAAGTAATCATTTTCATTTCGCAAACAAGCCATTCAACTTATAAATGATTAATCAATGGGAATTATCGTGTGTTGGTTTAAGCGTTTGCAGCCTCTTTGTGATAAACAAATTGAATGTAACGTTAAATGAGACAAAAAATTAGACCTTTTTCCCTTTACTATTTATTATACATTGAAACTATTATAACAATGGAAACGTTATTCAACCTTACTTTATTCATTGGGAACAGAAAAGGGCATTAATCATGTTTATCATGAAGCTTGATTATCGAGTAAAGTGAAACGCGAATGTAACCTTTTACCAGAAAAGGAATCGTTCATTTCCACTTTCATCCAAAATCGAGTAAAACTGCATTATTAATACACTTTTGGTGGAGCATTGACCAGGTGAAAGTCATTGGCAACAATAAACTTGTCAAGATTGTCTCACCCATTATCAGTGCCATTATCATCATCTTGATAACAACAATGAGACTCTGGTCCATTGATTATCATGAATTGAAGGAAAGTAAAAAAGAAGGCTGAAAAAGGAGAAAAATCGAGTTTCCATGGAAATAAATGGATTCAATATTTGAAATCAGCTTGACTGTGTGATTGTTCAGACCAGATTTTCAATGTTCATGTTGAGTATAAATAGGTGTTGAATGAGTGAAATTTGCTTTAAATGTTTACCATTGCATTTATTCTGGGAATGTGCAAGCACTGCCTTTGAAACTGGTCAAGTATTCAAAGACAAACTTATTGATTGAAGGTTGTTCAATTGAAGGGGTTCGCTTTCAGTTAAATGAGAAGAAGAAGGAAACTTTGATTAAAATGTATTGATTAAAAGATTGTTGGTTAATCTTAATCAATCGAGAAATGTAAATGACTTTTGGACAATTGATTAGTCTGAAGGCCTTTGCGCTTCCTTCTTGCTTCAAAAGATTCCAATCGTTTCCTTCATTTTTGGCGAAAACGTTTTCATTGAAGATCAACAAAATGTCCAAAATTTTGAACTTGCTCCACTATTCGTTGGATGCGATTAAAGGTGAAACTAAACATGAACTTTAAAGTTACTTTCGAGTCTAAATTTAATCCTTTATTGATCTATTGTATTAACCAGATGCAGACACTTTTAGTTTCCTCTTTTTGTCACAATATCATTGTTAGTTGAACGTTACTTTGTCATGTATTATTAACGTTTAGACAACAAAGATAATCTCTGTTCTGGCTTCATTCCTTGTGAATTTCAAATTGTTTTTCGTTCAATATTTTCTTCCAAATTAATAATGAATTCATTTTTGGTTACATTTTGTCTACAGTCAATAAAGTGTTTCATTCTGAGCATTCAACTGTAAGAGTTAAAATTGAATCGAAAAATAAATTCAGCGAACTTCAGTTTCCATCAAATTGTTTTAATCTTTTGAAATTGCACATCGAACAAGATCTTCAAACATTTTATTCCATGTTTTCATTCTCATGAAATTCCAAGAACAGAATGTTCAGAGAAGTTAAAAAAGTTGCTCACACATTGAAGCTGTCAGACAATGTTCAAAACTGTCGCACTAAAACTGGTAAATAAGAATATCGTTTGGTCCTAAATCGATAATTCAAACTCGAAAAGTCTTTCGAATAACTTTTGAAATTTAAATATCTTTCAATTATTATTGACAACTTTGCAATTTCAACTGAAACGATGAAACCAAATGAAGTTAGATTTTCTTATCTTTTATTAATCCAGAGAATCTGAACTTGAATTTTACAAAATCTTGCGTTCTTCAGGTTATCTGCTTGAGCCATCAGTTGATAGCATTATATAAAAACCAGGATTAACACCAACATAAGGCAACTTGCCTCTATTGTCTTTGAGAAAGTGGTTCAATAACGGCGTCAATCCTGTTCTATCGAAAGTATTATTGCTTTGACCGGATTTTATTGGATAATTTCTGAATTTCAGGATGAAAGATCATTTGAATTTGAGTGAAAACAAGTATTAATAGAAAAATAAAAAGAAAAGCTTTTCCTCGTGGAAGAATGGAAACAGTTTATAATCGGATTGAGATACTTGCTTCTATGGAACAGCTGCATAAAGAATAATTAAGAGACATGTATACATGCCTCTTAATTATTTTTAATCTGCGTTTCGTCTATTTGATTAACTTAGTAAGAATTAAAAAAAACAATCAAGAAAAAGAGTTATTCCTAATTAACCGTTAGTTTAGCAAACTAAAATTCTCTACAAAAAGTTGTTCTTCGACTTAATTATCTTTTGATTTAATTATGTATATTGATAGATGAATGCATAATGATGGCTGTAAACAAGCATAAATTCAAATTTCTTAAAATTGAATTCCATTCAAGATCAATAACCTAATGATTAATTAGAAACAGCGCTTCAATTTCCTCATTGAAACAGTATTTCCACCGCACTAGAAAGCTTTGAATGTTTTCCAAGAACCAGGGTTGACCCGCCATTGAATCGCTTCAACAACAACAGACGAAAGTAGTCTTATGGTGTCAATTCTGGTTTGTTTACTTTGCTTTTAATAATCTTTCTTCGCCCATTCCAGACTAAACTCATGAAATTTTTATCAATGTCAAAGTTTAATGATAAGCTTAACATGAAACTTGATTCAATCAATCATTTCGTTGAATTGAAAATCATTAATCAGGTGAGATTGAGAGAAAATTGTTCACAACAATCATGAGATTAAAATATGCATTTAAGTTGAGCAAACATGGGGATGATGAAGCAAAAAGATACGGAAAATGTTGCAGAAAATATTGCATGGAAACATGTAAAGATAAGAAAGAAAAAGGAAAAATACTCAACAGAATAATAGATGATAATGATGATGATAATGGGGTGAAAAGAAGCACAAAAATATCTCAATACTGAATAGTTTTCAGTCTGAGAACGTTTCCATGGCAACAAAGAATCAGACGATAGAATGCAAATGAAAAGAGAAAAAAAGCTTTTCGAAGTTTCATCTTTTCCTTTTATAATTTCAATGTTCTGCAACAATTGAAGCAATTAGGTGAATATCATTTACAGTTCAACAAGATTATCTAAACATTTCATTAACTTGATCACTTGCAATGCGTTCATCAACTCAGAATTGATCAAAGAAAAAGTAAGTTCAAAAGAAAAGAATTGACAGATTTTTTTCTTCATTTTCCATGATTAAACTTTACATGATTTTCCAATGAAACATTTACATTTTAATGAAACTTATTAGTCGTGTTCAAGTCGAAACTGGTTCATGATTTTTCATTCTTGACCAACAATCTTTCTGAAATTAATTCATGAAATTTAATGAATCATTTAATTTCATTTTTAGGTGAGAAATTTTATTCATGAGAAATTGAAATTTTCTCAAAACTTTTCCCTGTTCCTTGTTAGAAGAAATTGGATCCAATTTTGGGTTCACTTGATAATTATAATGTTCAACACTTTTCTCTTTACTCAAGTCTTTAGTCAATTCCCTGATGAATTTTGTTTGAATTTCAATTTTCATGTCAATGAATATAATAATAACATGGAATTAACAAAATGATAATTTAATATGATTATCATTTTAATGTTGACTTGAAAAGTTGGATGAAAGTTAATTCCAAATTTAATTTCTTTTTCTCTGTATTTCCATTTAGAAAAGTAATAATTTTATTCAACAATTTAAGTTTTAATCGTTAATCTTTCAATTTCATTCTTCAAACGATTTTTCTTCAACTTTGCTTTCCCAGTTCAATTCCCAGGATGATAACTGAACAAGCATTTAGTTTTAAACTGGTTAACATTCATTATTATTTTGTGTTATTTGATTAACAGGAAAGATGAGAGCGAAAACGTTTGAATATTTGATTATTTTCCATTTTTACAGAACTTTTATCAGAAACATTTTAATCCTTTGGATTGAAAACATGAACAAGTTTACTTTAAATGTTTGATAATTTGATTCGAGGAAAAACGTTGCTCATTTTGACTGTTGATTGTTACATGAAAAAGGTTAGACATTGTTGGCTATATTTGTGATTCTGATAATGAGGTTATTACTTTGGTTCACATGTTTGCATTTTGTTATCATCATAATGTTTGCTTCGTCAACAGAAACAAAATGAAACTTAATTTAATTTGCTTCAATAAGGTGTTACTCAGCGAAATTGTTTTATAATCATGCATGTTAAATGAAAGTAAAGAATCCATGATTTGAAGATTCCCAAACTGTTGATTGTAAATTTGCGTCAATTTGCCAACAATTTACAAAAATCGCAGCTTCGATCTCAGTCCCTACTCTGTTGGCTAGTCACTGGTGAAAGAAAAACAATACTAAATGTCCTTAAATGCAACATTTTCACTGATCATTCATTTTCTCAGCTATCGATTGTGAATCGATGTTGAGTGATAATAGGGTCTTTACTTTTAGGCAGATGATTATTAATGGAAGCCTGACTTAATGGTTGCAATCAAGAGATAATTTTAAGTTAATTGAGTTTATTCTGATTACCGTATCGACGCGTATTATAGCGTGGCGCTTTTAAATGCAAATTGCAATTATAAGCGCAAATCTCATTCAATAGACGCTGGCGGCTAATAATAGCGGCTCTGTTCAATTAAATAAAATCCGCTTTTAAGCGTACTTTTGACCATTTTATTGATTTAATTGTTGAAAGAACATCTCTTTATTTTGTTTTATTTTGTGAATTTTAATCGTGTCTTACTGGTCAACCTATTTAATTCAACTTTTTGAACCTTCCGAGGAATCAATGAGGAAAATGTAAGTAGATTTTACCATTTTAATTCAAAAATTAAAACTATTTTATCTGTTTTTTAGATATCGTAAGCTGGCTTTAAATTTCAACCAAGAGTTTTGTATTCTTCTTGGCACATTCACGGACTTGTTTAATCACGGCTTCCGGGTTACAATATATTTTTAAAAGGGGGTCTTTTGAAACATCACCAAAAAATTAAGCATCTTTAATAGTTTGGGCAACCTATTGAGCACCTGTTTGCGATAATAACTAACGAACGGTGCATGGCACAGATTTCAGATTTAACTTTGAATTCGGGGTTTCAAGGTTATTTGTTATTTGACCTCTAATTTAACTTTGAAGGTCATTTCCTGAAACTACAGATTTTTAGACATTGATTGGTGTTTATTTTAAATGAATAACTTTAATGATTGAGAATATAACGTTTTCTTGCAAAACAGAACTCACTTTACTGAGGGTTACTACACTCGTGTCTTTCAATCTCTATGAATGATCAACCTTGTATACTAGTAAGCAGGAACGGAACAATTCTCATGGTTTACAGCACAACAACCGTTAAATCAAACGGTTTCTCACAATTCACAGCTTTTACTCCCGCCAAGAGTGAAAAGTGTTTTACTTGTAGATAGCATCGACTTTGCAGAAAAACTGAAACTTGCAATGGTTAAGTAAACAAGTTGATCTTCACCTTGACCTGAGAAGCTGAGAGTGTTGACATGTGCTCTTTGCACAACTTAAGTACAATTGAATGCAGTTAAGCACCAATTAGAGAAGAGTTTGTTTGCTATTATCATTCCGTTCAACTTTATTATCAGCTTATGTTGAAACCTATTCATAGTAACCATTGAGTTGCATTTTTTACATTTTATTACCAAATTAATGACTCTCATCATTATAAAGTAACATTTTGCTCGTAACCATTCATAATCATTAAAAAATGACTTTTATAGCATCAATAATGGATTCCCTTCAAGTCTCGAGTTTTCCTGTTTAATCTGATGAAACATAGTTTTTCTATTAATAATTTGATTCATCAATAGCTTGAAAACATGGTGCTTCAATATTCAAGTATTTTGTACTTTTATTACTTTTAATGCTTTCTCCTTCCCTTGACAGTTGCTAATACAAAAAGACAATATTGTAACCTGTAAATGCAACAATCAGTCGATCAGCTTGCAAGTAACTTGTAAAGTGGACTGCACCTTCATCATCCAAAGACAAACTGCTAAATTTGTGATCAAATGAATTCTTCACTTAATTAAGTTAATTAAATGGTTGTCCAGGATTGAGCGAAAAAAGCTTTCATCTCAATCAATAGTTTCCAATACAAATTGAAAAATAATAACAATGAAAGGACATCAGATTTGGTTTCTGTCAAAATGAACGTTCCATTCAATTGGAACGTTTGGACAAACAATTCTCGCTCATGATAAATATCATGAAAAGCTTTTACTGTGAGAGTTGAAATTGCTGTTATTATTGAAATGAAACTGGAAGGCCAAGTTTACAGTAACATTGAAAGACTGAAATTAGACAGTTATAAATGAAAACAATTGAGGATTGTTAGACCTTCAATTTGTAATGTTCATGAAACTACGAGCTTTTGAAGTTCAGTAATTAGTCTGACTTTCCATGAGTTAGCCATTCATTGAGAATGTTGAATTTCATTGTTCATTTCAGATTATCGTGATTCTCTGGAAATGTCATCTCCAGTCGACATGCAATTCCTTCAACCTTTTGACCATGTTTACTCGACACATTATCGATGACATTTTAACAGCGATTATCAATCAATTTGATAAACAATGAAAAATCATTATTCATTTTACGGTGCAACTGTTTGAAGGAAAGAAAACAGTATTTCAGTGAATTGAACTTTGATCAGTTCTAATCATTAGCAATGAAATATTCAAAAGGTCAACACTTTGCCTTAAGATTTCAATTTGAAAAAAGCCTTTGAATTGCGTTCACAGTTTGACTTTGTCAAAACATTCAGTGTTTCAAAGTGAAGATTTGCATTTTCAGGGAAACAAATGTTGACAAGTTTGTGCAGCAACCTTTCACTTTTGATCAAATTGAAGTTAATTTTGGTCGCTTCACTGTTCATCATTAGTTAATCAATCATAACTGTCACTTGTGTCCATCTTTTGCACTCGCTGGTCAACCGTATTCCAGGAGAGGTTAAAGGTTAACCTTAAATGGTTAATGATGAGTTTGACTCAATTAGTTGGAGAAAAGGAAAAGATCTTGTAACACATTTTTCTGTCATCCAAATCATACTCATCATGATAATGATAAAAGTTTATCAAGGTCATTATCACGAGAAATGGCCAATCATTCATTAAGAACAAAAAAGACTGAACCAAAAGTTCAATGTAATAGCCATGAGCAACTGTTTACTGAACAAAAAGTCAAACTCACCTTAAAATCATATCGAGTTGATTACAAATGCTGACATTGTTAACAGTAAAAGGTTGAAAGAGGAAAATATTTATCCAAAATGGTTGAACCTGAAAAGAGAAAGAAAAATGAAGATGAAATCAGAAAATCTGGAAACATGGAAATTCGAAAATTTATGAGAAAGAAATGAAAAAATTGAAGAAAAGATGAAAATGAAGATTATTGAAGTCAATTAAAAATCAATGAAATCAACGGATTGGTCAAATTCAATGGAAATATTCATCAAGTTTGATGTAAAATTATTCATCCAAAATCATTTAACCGAATGATCCAGATTGAAGATATCATCATGAGATTTGATGATGTGTGGGTTGCAAACTCATGAATAGAGAGTTGATCGATGAAAATGATGAAAGTGATGAGAAGAGAGGAAAGAGTAAAATTTGAATCAAAATCGCAAGTTAATTATTTGAATGAAGAGATTGGTTAAACTTTTTGTTTGCTTCAAATTTTTGCCAGATTATATTGCTAGGTTATCAACCTGAAATGTGTGCTCATCAACCATTCATTGTCACGGTATTAAAGTTGAATCACAATTTTGCCTTCTAATACGATCAACTGATTTAATTTTTATCCTCATTATTAAAATCGATAGTTTCACTGATTAAATTTAGTCTCACTTTCCATCTAAAATGTGAACAATGTTAACAGAAAATCATTTCATTCTGAAACATTTTCATAGTTTTTTGTTTTCTTTCCTGCCTTTTTCACTCCCTTTCAGTCTATTATTTGATTCTTGGTTTAACCTGTAAAAGCATGTTATCGGTTGACCGAGTTTTACAAAGTTAATGATAAGTGATCATCATGATCATCATGACGATGATATCCAATTTCACTAATAATAAACCAGTAATCACCATCTTCATGATACTTTCTGGCTTTTCATTTATTTTCAATTATTAATGATGATGTTGTCTTCAAATTAATATTATCTTTTCATTTTGCCTTTCAGTTTGTTTTGCTTCTTCGCCAGTTCAACTTTTAATGATAATTTGCTCACATTTTTGTGCTAACCTTTTGGACATGAGGATGAAAACCAGGAAAGCCTGACTGTTGAGCAAAAAAATTAAATTTTAATTCTTTTATTGATTATCTCTGTTCCAAGGATTGTCATGCTCTGATTTGGCGATTTGTTTTTCAAACACTTCCATCCAATCTGATTAATGTATTGCAAAAACAAACTATCATTTTCATGTTTACGCGGAAACATTCATTTTCAACTTCGAAGAGATAATTATTTTTATCTTTCATTTGATTATCTGAGCGATTCATTCATTGATCCTCATAAGTAAAGATCAATGCTCAAAGTATGTTCAAAGTAAATATGAAGATATTGACTTTGACTGAAGTTTCCAAGTATTTAATTTTGTTCAACTTTCATTAAAACAAGCAAATGAAGCTTTTAATGTGATCTTTTTAACTCTAGCGGTTTCAACTGCAAAAAATGTTCGTTCACCAGTTGTCGTCTAAAATTGAAATCTCATAGAAGCTCATTTTAAACTGAATAGTTTTGCTACAAGTGAATAGCATGATTGACTAAGCTGATTACATACCGATTTTGACTCTAGTGCAGACCGCTCTTGAGTTATCAAAAGGCAAAAATAACTCGATAGAAATGCATGATAAGGTTAGCGTGTCGTTGGCAAAATAATAATGGGTTTACGCCATGATCGATAAGTTTTGAAAATATCTAATGTCTTAAGGCTCACATAGTCAATTCCACTGATCAATGCTATTCAGTTTGATTCTAACCGAACACTGACTTATCAGAAGCTTGGATTACTATTCTGATTTGCAAAGTAAAACCAATTTGTTGCAGTCTGAAGGACCAAATGGTTAATTCAAATCGTTTTTCAAAACTTATGCTTATTTTCATTGAAGTATGATATCAAACCTGAGATTTATTGAAAAAAATGTTTTTTTTCCAAAACGACGTCAATGATGAACCTGTTCTTTGTCAAATTTATCATGAAAAGAATTGGAACAAAAATAAAAAAACATTTCTCCTGGTTTTTCATGAAATTTTTCATTTCAAAATGCTCTCTTCTTTCACTAATAATAACTGATTCAAAGAAATTTAAGATTTCTACAGTTTCGCCATTCAAATTGAAAACATTTCAAAATTTTTCTGTCGAATTGATTCTCAATTATTTGGCTTTAAAGTGTCAAATGAATCTTTTTTGGTGAAATTTAATTTCGTTTAATTGATTGAGAAACTAAAAGGCATTCAAATCGGCTCATTCTTCAGTTCAACTCATTTTACTGAATCCATTTTACACCAAACTTGTTCAGTCTACTTTAATCCCTTTAATTGGATGTAACTCTGAAAATGGAGTTAATTAAACTCCAAACTTGAACTGTTGATTTGGAAGTAAAAATTGAAGTAAATCAATTCAAACATTTGCCAATCAAGTTAAAACTCAATCCAATTTACTAATTCAAGATAAACCAATCAAATGATTGAAAGAAATTCTGAATTTTTTCTCTTCTCGTTCAACAAATTTATCCAAACAAGTTGATATTGAATAACAAGAAATGATTGAATTAAAGTTAACTTGATCAACACACAAAATGGTCACAATTGATGAAACATTTTCACACCAACATTTCACTCTGAATGTAACAATAAATGTGTCAAGTTTTTGGTAATGAAAAGCAAAATTTCAAATGAAAACTTTGAATCAAACTTTTCCTTCCTTCTTTTCATTGGCAGCCATTCAGTTGATTCACATAAGATGCTGAAATGACTGTAACCTGAAAAGAAGTGGAAATTTGTCCAAAAAGTTGCCATTTGCTTGAAGGAGAAAAGAAAATTTGAAAAATTCGAAAAAAAAGAAGCAAAATCAAAAATAATTTCTAGTTACATGAGAAGTAAACTCTGAGAATTTATCAAGAAACCAATCTTTCAACATTCCCCTGAAATTTTGACTCCCAGTTGATGGCAATAATACTATGGAAATGAAATGTTATGAGAAATTTTTTCTTCTTATAATTGATAATTATCTGATAGTTGAGATTGTTGGAAGGTAAACCATAAAGAATCTATCAACTTTTATTGACATGAAACATTCCAATGGAAATTATCATTTGAAAGGAGAAAAGAAGAAAAATTTTCAATTTTCTAACTTTTGCTAGAATGGAATTGAAGAAAGGGAAGAAAGAAACGCATCTGATGTTCAACTTGAATAGTTCAACTTTTTGGCAACATTTTTCACCATTCTCATCGTTGAGTGAAACTGCGATAAAAAAATGTGTGTTAAACCAAGTTTAGGATTTTAACCAAACATTAATCCGTTCTGTTATCTGTTCCTTTTTTTCCCTGTTCATCCTTGCCTTTTCACTTTCATGATATTACATTTTATTATCCTTCACTAGATATCAGTAGATTAGGTAGAAGAGTTTACCAAGAAAAATTCAACTTCTGTTCAAACTCAACTTGAATCTATTCATTTACTGTCAAAACTCAACAGACTGTAAACTAAAAGAGTGTAATTTTGACTGAAACAACCTTCAATCCAAGTGTGTTTAGGTTAAAACAAAGTTATGTAGTTCGAGATGATTGGTGGCCATGGAAGGTGATTAAGATGGCCTTTCACAGTCAGCTGTAGTCAGGCGATTCTGTTCAACTTATTCTTCTCTTCTTTATATCTCAACATCAATTGGCTGAAACACATGAAACCGAGAAAAGCTGCGAGTCTTTAATCCGTTTAAAAATGTTTTCATCATGAAATGAGAAAAAACTATTTTTACGATTGAACAAATTTCCAAATTTTTCATTTGCTACTTTGCTTGCTTTTTTATCCAACTTTGTTTGCTTCAAAGTTGCTCAAGTAAATGAGTTTTCAGAAAATTCGCAACTTTGCCATTCTTTTCTGTTCAAATATAAAATAGCAAATTTCAACTCGATTTTCAATATTGAGTTTACTAATTGAAATGCAAATGATTTATTTGGTCCAAATATCGTTTGATAAATAATATAAAAGCAAAAACCATGTGATTTGTCAAATCGAATTGAAATTTTGTGAAAATTCAACTTCATGTGACTGAAAGGTGCACAAATTGCAGACCAATTTTTGATTAACTGCTCAACAAAAAGTAAACTGATTCTGGATAAATATCTAGAAATACTTTTGGAATAATTCATTTTGAATTTTTCGATTTTTTCCATTCGTTCAAATGAAATATTGGCATTTAAACTCTCTGTATATTTGGACAGCTTTGAGAAATTTACTGAACATTGCTTAACCAAAAATCGAACCATTAAGTTCTTCAGCAAATTTCGTCTGAATTTCAAGTCGTGGATAACATGAACTGTTGAATTGATTAATTCTGATGAATTCTGCGACTTTTGAAGAGAAATTTTATCTTCAAAACAAATTAAAATTCATTCCTTTCTCTTTAACATTTAATTTGTTTGTTATTTAAAATCAATATTTACAGTTGACTTGGAACTGGAAAGTGTCCAATTTATGTTCATAAAGTTCTCACTCCGATTTTGTGGGAAAATTTTCAGTCACGAAATGCAAAATGCAAATGCAAGTTTGTTTCAATCATCGAAAGAAATCACGATAATTAAAAACGAATCAGAAAATTGCTAGCTTTACCTGGAACACGCAATTCAACAGTTAAATTGGCTAAAATCAAAAACAAAAGGTTAAACTGATCATTTGCCTTGAAAGACAGACTTAAAATATACAAAATTGCTACTTCCATCCAAACTCATCTCATGAAAACTTGTTCACTTAACATTTGTTGAAAACCTGGAAACCAAAAAATGGAAAATCCATCGTCTGATTATCATGTCTTCTGAAAATTGTTTTCCTTCTTCTTGTTGAAAGTGTTTCATTAAAGAAGCAGATAAAGTTGATTCAAGTTGATTGAGAATGAGGTCAAACAAAATTTGGTTTCCTGCATCATCTTTAACCTCATCATTATCATCATCAACATTGACAATGTACAAACTGAAAGTTTGACCCTAAAGCCTGGAAAGGAAAAGGTTGAAGTGAAATTATTCCCTGATTTGGCTTCCCTTCATTTGTTTCTTTCCATTCCAATGAAAATTTCATTTCCTGATAACCTTATATTGAAACTTCAACCTTTCTCTTTAACCAATCCTTCAATATCACTTAACCAGTGCCAGTTGTTTGTTTGCAAGTCAATCCCAAGAAACAAAAATAAACAACAACAGCAACCAATTATTGTTATCTTATTGATAACTTTTCACTCCCAATAAATAATATCCAAGTAAATACAGAAACAAAGTGATCGACACGAACAGGAACAAAAATAATCACATTGAATAAAGAACAGGCAATTGAAATGAAATTGATTTAAAGATGATGAGAAGGAAAGCTACTCAATCATGATCAAAAGGCTGTTAACAATTGACCATTAAACTGTCAACTTTTCAATTTTCAATTGAAGACAAACAAAGGAAAAGCTTTAAACTATGAATTTACATCAACTTTTCATCTTTTCACTGACCAAATGTAAACAGACGGGTCAAACTTGATAATCAAATGGTTAAACTCATCGAATCAACTGATTGTGAAAACAACAAAATGTAAATCAAATTCCCTGTTGAGCTTGAAATCTCTCTTTTTTTGTCTTTTCTCATCATTTTCATCATTTCAACTCAACAAAGCTAATGGTGAAGCTAAACAAGGTAAAAATGTTCAACAAGTAAAAACAGAAATCTTTTTTATTCTCTCGTAATTTCAATATTTCCATGTTTTACAGCTTTACTTTCAACCTTGTCAATATTGCAACAATTTGATCACATTTCAATTCATCATTCATGATATTTATCATTTGAATTTACCTGTGAATCTGGGAATAAAATATTCGTGTCTTTTTACTTGCTTGTTATTGGAGATAAAATTATTCCCAATGATGACTGAAAATGGCGAAAAGGATAAAAACCTTTCTTGCTTCACTCTTTGCTCTGTTTGATAAACATTTGATGAAAAAAAGAGCAACAAATATTAGATTTATTTTGATATTTTTGTTTCTCTTATTACCATTTTTACCTCAGCTTTTGTTATCTTTTGTTTGCTCTTGTTGTTTCTGGTAAACCTTTTCAGATATTAAAATAACTGATAAGTTGAATGAGGACGAAGTAAAAAAATCTCAAAGTAAATGTATTATAACTTGGGAGTGTTTTTGCTTTTGAAAAAAAATCACAAGTTAAATTGAATGTAATGTCTTCATCTTTTCCTATCTTTTATCATCATCTTTCCCTTATATTTTGAAACTTTTTATCCATACTTTTCTGTGTATTTCCGAGGTTTTAAGTTGCCTACCTTTTCCAGGTTTGTCTTGACAACTTTACGAAATTTAAAATTCTGAAATAAATTTTAAATTCAATTTTAACATCTCAATGGATGCGAAATGAAGCAACAATTTTTTTATTCTTCCCTTCAATTCAACCTGTAGAATGTTGTTTCCATCATTTTTCTTTACCATCATCATCAATTGATGTAAAGGTAAGAGCAAAAATAATGAAATTAATATGTTGAAAACGGAAAGGGTTCAAAAAGGAAATTCAGTTGAACAGAAAACAGTAATTTAATCAGAGAAAAGAAAATATCATTTTAAAATGTTCAATTTGCGTTTTCGTTTTTTATCAATTTCATCATTTCCATGTGATAAGATGCTAACAATCCCAAGTTGAGGCAAGCTTTTCAACTTGTAACACAAAGAGCACTTTACATTCATTGCATATCAAATGGGTGCGTTTTGTGTTTATCAATTTTGTACTTTCAAATGAGAGTTTGAAAGAGGAAAAAGGACTAAATTTTGTTCCAAATGCAGAGTCATGGAAATATTGAACATTTGAACATTCTCAAGTCAAAAGAGGCTCGAATTGATTGGCAAAAATCAGAGGTGAAATTGGTTATTTCTGGTTGATTGGTGTTACTTTTGATTGCAAGACAAATGAAACATTTGGCTTTTCTTTGTCTGTCAATAGAATAGAATCGGAAATGAATGGTTATCTTAAATTGAAATAACTTGTTTTCCATGTTCATTTCTTCATGTTCGTCAGCTTTCACGCTTCTCTTCATCATTATTTTATCTTCCTTTTTGGTCCAATCACAGGGAAATGACCATTTTCCAGTTCCGTCTTTCCATTCAATCAATGTTTAACCTTTTAGTATTTTACTTTCAATAATTTCATCTTTGCTCATTTAAATTGTAAATCATTTAACCATTAGGATTTGGAATAGTTAATAATATCAATTAAAGATAACCTCAATCAGGTAAACCTTTAATTAATCATTGGAAAGGTATTAAAAGTAGGAAAGAGAAGCAAAATAATCACAATCTAAATGATTATAATGATCAATTGTCTTCATTAAAGGTAGTCTTGGTGATGAACAAGATTGAAATTGGTTTATCATGCACAACTGATTCTTAATGGAAGTTTATTGAAAATAATGTTTTATTCATGATAAGGCAACAATTGTTATAATTAAAAAAAAGCTAGTCAATGATGAAAGCTGGCAAACATGTAGACTTTACAGTTCTTTGAAAGTACAAATTATCAAAATTAATTTAGATAATGAAAGTCCATTGGATGAAGCTCAACTTTTTGCATTAACTTATTAGGTAAATATGATTATTACATTATCTAGATTGAATGGTAATAATTGTCCGATTGATATTGATTTGATTAAATTGCTTAAGACTATAAATAGGGAAGAAACAAGTAGATTATCCTTGCCCAAAGGTATAAAAATGTCACAAGTTGACTATTATTAGAGTTAAAGCTATCGGATCAACACTAGTTAAAGAAGGGAATGACATTTTAATTATTTTTTTCGCAGCTTGTCATTATTATGTTCATCATTATCACCATTATTATGATTATTAAATTAATTGTTCATCATTGAGCATAGCAGAAGGGGGAACGGCGAAGAAAGTTAATGTGTCTGCCTATGTAAATTGAGATTCTGATTATTTATGATGATTATGTCCTCTTGGTTGGTTCAATGGTGCAAGCTTGGGGAGACAGAAATTCCACTAGAATTAGATTTTGTCGCAATCAATTTGATCAAATATCTTCCAATCAACTATTCCAGACAGGGTCATATTATCGGCCATTTAATCACCATTAGATTAAGTGTGATTGTTCAATATTATTATGTTCTTGTTGTTGTTTAAAAAACTGCAAACGCAAAAACTGGTGATGATATAATCAATACCTCTTTCGTAATAATCATTACCAGATGATTACCAATTTTTGTAGACTTGCTTTTTTGCAGCAGCAATATTTTTTGGCCATCGTTAGATTTTTTGTATTTTTTGTGCTCCATCTCAACTAATAGTTGACAGTTGAAATAATTGAATTTTCTCATTTCAGTGAGATTGAATTATTCTGATTGCAATCATTTCAAGTCTTATAGTGAAACTGCAAATTTGGATTTTCCTTGACTCTCCTGGCTTCTTTCAGTTCACATTATTATTACAATTGCATCTTAAATCAATTGGATGAAAATAATTGACGATGGGTATAACTGGGTTAAGTGTGCATGTAAGTCGCCAATATTGTCGTTTGTGCCTTCAACTGTTTTCTTCTTCCTTGGAATGGTTAGATTATACGAGAAGCCAAGTTCATTTTAAACTATTATTCTATCTGATATTCCACTATTATTCCATGTATTTTCCATTTTGGTGATCAGTTCAGTTCCAATGGCATTAAAGTCAATTCACCAGGTTCAACAGGAAACCGTTTGAAAAGGGCAAAGGCTCATGAACATTGTTTAGTAGCCACTCAAAGTAAATCCAGAAAAGAGGGTAGAATAAACAGGAAAGATGAAATTTTGTTCCCTCTAGTAACAAGAAGGATCAAATTAAATGAGAATTTGTTCCTAAAGGTAAATCTGATATAAAATGTAATTACAAATGTTATCCTAGGTTGACGCGAGAACAAACAATCTCTAGATTAAGCATGCATTACATTCTGTAATACCAGGCGATCATAATTTAGTAAGAAGTGTCCTTGTTTAACCATGATTAATCCATCGATAAACAGTTGTAGGTGAACACAAAATATACATATTTCAACAATTCAGTCTGAACCAGAATTTCCTTGTAAGCTTCCATTACATAATCATGGGATAACACTCCAATCTTATCTATCCACTAAAATGGATAAAAGACAAGTTATGTACAGGTGCAAGTAAAAAACGTTTTAAGGTCCATTCAAGTTCAATGCTACAAATACAGTAAATAAACAAATGTAAAACAATTAAATAAATCACATAAAGTAAAATTAAAATTAATGTTTGAGAAAAGCTAAAAAGCCGTTAAATTAAAATCTTGGTAAAGGGAAAACAAAAACCGGCAAAAGGGGGGAAAACAATTAAAGCGCGTTTTATAAACGAATCGTGTTAATGTAAAAATTGAAACAAATATCAACAATTAACGAGAATCAGTTAAGCCTTACATATTAGAGAAGCAATCATGATTCTTTCTTTTTCTAAATTCCGTCAATATTACATTTCTATCAAAATGAAACATGCCAATAAAAGAGTATAACAATTGAACCTAAATTCTGGTTCCATTCAAAGTGATTAATGATAATGTTGAGGTTAATACAGTTGTAACTTTACCTGACAATAAAAGATAAAATATGAAACAAAATAAATACTGAATATCAAGGGATACAAAAAAGGGTTTCAATTCACCGATATTTAAAAGCAAAATTAACATAGCTAGAGGGGATCTAATTACACTGAAATTTGATGTAATAACAACAATTAATTGAATTTCTCGTGTCCAACACCATACACTATTAAAGACAACAAGTTAATTGAAATTTATCGATGAAAAATTTAGAGCTTTAAACTTTAATTGTTTAAAATTTTACGGTTCACCTGATTAGCTATTAAACAATAGGTTGGTACATGTTAATCTGTAAATCAATTAGTCAACGTTTGAGGATGAAAAATTCGGGTTCATCAGTTTTTAATCAATGAACTGGTCTGTTGAAACAAAGTGATTCGCCTTAAACAATTTTCCCTTTCAAGTGTTAGAGACACTTGTACATCTCTCTAATGATGATCAGTAAATAGCTAACTGGTCAACCAAGAAGCATATATTTCATGCTAATCAAACCTTTAACACATGAATTAAGAATCAAATTTTATCCTAATTACTCCAGAGAAAGTTATCATTTTGTGTTCTTGTCATCCTCATCATTTTCTCAGATATCATCAGACATATTAACTTGATTAGTCTCAGAACCTAACGGCACAATCTTTCCTTATTTTGCCAGGTTGATGCAAAAATCAAAACAGAAATGAATCTAAAAGTAAATCAAAGTCAAAACCGTAAAAATAACCAAATTGTAGTCATCAAAATGGTGATAAAAACATCAAACAGATGATGCTGATTAATGTTACCCTAATAGCCAATGAATTATCATGAGAATTAGCCTAATAGATGATTAGACAATTTGATCAGTCTGATCCAATTTATCCAATTCCTTCACATCTTTCCTAATTTTTTCTCACATGAAACTTTCCAAACCAGATTTCCACCCTTTTAACATGCAAACAAAATTAGTGTAAAAATAATGCTAATGTATCAGCATAGATAGTTCATCCAATATGTATCCAGAGTGTATCGGATGATCAATAAATAATTCAACCCAATATTATGGATCAACTGATGAACCCTCTAGATTAAGATTCTGTATTTAACCACGAAGCTTTAGTAGAATTGAAATTCAAAATTTATTGAAATGAATAATTAAATTAGGTTTACCGATAATTCAGTTTTTCAAACCATAAAATATGAAAGTAAAAACACGAATCGAGAGAATCCAAAACCGATTCCAAATTTTGTCTAATTTATCCAGTTCTAATTTCCTTTTGTCATGTCTCGAGCTTTTCACAAATTTTCTTTTCTCATGAAATTTCAATTGTCTCAACATGCTACATTGACCGTACCAGTACATTTTGACTGGATCTTACATCAACCCTTCAACCTAGCAAGTCACTCATCAAGAGCAACACGTAAGTCGCCTCATTTTGCGCGTTTCATTTCTCCTCATCTTTTCTCATGTTAGTTCGTCTTCATCCAAGATGATAGATCCTAGCCTTTCATCACTCTGTCAACATGAAATTTATCGATCCATCCGATAAATATATTTACATTAACATTATTAGCTTGAATTAGCTAAATATAAACTTGAAATGCGAGCAAAAAAGATCCTGATTTTATTACAAACCGATTTCCATATAATCTAATTCAAATTTGTTCACTTACATTTCTTCATCTAATTATTTCAAGCTAATTATGATTACCTGTCAATAGCTACTATCATTAATAATCACAAATCAATACAAGAAAGCAAAAAGTATCTTTTGATGAAAAGTAAAAGACTTTTATAATATCAATCAATTGATTTGAAGTAACAAAAATATTGGTTTTTATACATAACTTGTGGTTCAATTGTATTACAAATGGTATCATTGATTGGGTTAAAGTGTTCAACAGTAAATGCTGAAATGATATTATAATAATTGAACCAAAATTGAACCAGAAAATGAAAAAACAATTCAATGTTTCAATTTTGAAGCCAAACAACAACAAAAGGACGTTAATTATGAAATCTCAATCAATCAAAAGTGAAACCCATCAATGGTTAAACAATGAATTTGATTGAACATAAATGAACCTTTAATGATTACATTGAAACAAATTGTCAAAAAATGTATTTCATTTATTAACTGTTCAACACTCACCTAAGGATAATAAACTTGTAACCTTTATGACTAGAAAGGAAGACGGTTATCATTACAATTATAATGATAACCGTTGTACCATTGAAATGGCCTGAAGCAGTTGAAGTGAATTACTTGATGAAACAATGTTGTCCTCATCAGATGAGATGATTAACAATTAGCAAAGAATCTGTCCAATAACTGAAACAACTTGAGAGGAAAACAGTTTAATGTGCAAGTGCAAGAGTTAAGAAGAGTTTCAGATTCCTCAGAAAA
Source organism: Tetranychus piercei (assembly GCA_036759885.1). Lineage (NCBI taxonomy): Eukaryota > Metazoa > Arthropoda > Arachnida > Trombidiformes > Tetranychidae > Tetranychus > Tetranychus piercei. The sequence continues at coordinate 5,865,422 of CM071878.1, forward strand.
TTCATTTCCATCGACTTTTATCACTATTCAATTTTACCTGAAACATTTTTCTCCTTTTTACTTCTTCTCTGATTGCCTGAAGCAAAGGCAAAAGAAGACGAAAAGAAGAAGGAAAAGGGAAGAAAAGCAAACAATGAAATTGTACTGCTTATTATTATCTGATTTCATGAGAAGTGTTCAGAGGGAAGATTAATCTGATGGTGAAGAGGTAAAAAGACAAAATGAAACTTTGAATATAATTGATTAATAACAAGGCAGTAACAATGATCATACTGTGAAAGGTTTCAAAGTACAATAAAGTAACAACATGAGTATCCAATTATATAAATTACATGATATTGACATGGTAAATAGCTTAAGAATCATTTATTTATTAAAATAATTGCCATTACAACGCACAACTCTAATCAAGTCAACTTGCAACATTTTCATTTCAATTGAAATGGCAGTGATGTTAATGATGATAATAACAACCTTTCAGGGAGTTTTTAAGAGTCAACCTTTTCTTGTCTTTTTCAACCATTAAAGATGAAGTTAAACATGATTTTGAAAATTGATAAATTAACATTATTCATGTTTCAAGTGGAGTTAAGTTGCTGGCAAAGTAAAATGCAGCAAGATGAAGATTATGATGAAGATGATGCTGATGGTGATGATGATGCTTGTGAAGTTGAAAAGTCAGGTAAATGAGATTGTTCATGGTTTATCAGCTGAATCAACATTTAAGTATCTGTTTGGCTTCATATTGCCTTCATTTTTGCCCTTGCTTTTTTGCTTGTTGTTTCATCAAGGTTGGAAAGGTAAGGGAAAAAAATGTTGATATTTACTATTCATGAATAAACTTTGGATTGAATGTTAAACAGTCAAAGTTGCCACTTTCAACATTCATCTATAAACAAGTATTTTTCAAATGCTATTATGTTTGACTGTTTAGACGCTTTGCTGATTCAAAATTAAACTCGCAAAATTGAACTTTTACAATCGATAAATTTATTAATTTTTGCTCTTTTCAAATGCTTTAGCAGTTCAGGTCTTTCAGAGTAAATGCTATTAATCTTGAAGCTAAAACAGTCTTGTAAATCTCGGGTTATTATCTCTGTTTTTACTCAGGTTATTTTGCCTTATTGGGAGGACAAATTGATTAAACTAGACTTGAAAAATGACTCGACAGTGAATTTTAACTGGTTAAAGCTGATTGTCCTCAAAGGAACAGACTTTCATGTCTCTAAGTGTGAAACATCAGGCTATTTGCATTATTACAACACTAAATTCATTCAGTTAAGATTGATATCTAGTTATTGACTCGCGTTAATTATTAAAGTGTGATTTAATTAAACATTTCACTTGGTAAATGACTCTAATGAAGACGGTGGTTAATTTTGATCAATAATGCTGATTTGATTTTGATAAATAAATCATTTTATTCAAAATTGTAAGTATTGCTGAGAGATTTGAGTCAAAAATATTGGGTCAAACCAGGAAAAATGAATCAAACAGAGTGATTACTATTTTGGTGAGTAAAGTTGATCCAAATAAATATTTCATTTTAATTAATCATTGAGTTGGTACAAAAAAATGTACATTTATCAGGTTTACTGACTCAAAGTTGGAAAAGCTTGCCAGTTACTTTGATGATTAAAGTTCAAAGCAACCTTAAACCTTGACTTGCACATTTCAGCTTTAAATTTCAACTCAAATTTCAACCTGAATCATCAAATTATTTTGCATTCTAATGACATTAAAAACTGATGAACAGCCATATTGGTAACTTTAATTAAACTAATGTGTGATTTGATTCTGATAAACATTTAAAGTTGATCATCATTACTCAACCTGATCATTTTGGGTTTATTTTTACTGCACCATTTTGGGTCTGATTAAAGCTTGAATCTTGAATCTTATGAACAGTGAATCTTTTAATGAAACATTTTGAAAGGACAAAATCATTTTAATCATCCATGACAATGTAAATGTTGAATGTATTTGACATGTAAGCTTAATTATATGTATTGTTGAGAGTTAAATTAGATTTGCTTTTCGTCTTTTTCCCTTCTTAATTTGCATCATTTGACATCATCTGTTATCATTTGGAAATTAGTGGAAATGATTTACTCATTAGCATCGTTCCAATCATATTGCTCATAGTTACTTTTAACTGTGAATTGAAGGGAAAACATGAAAGTTAATTTACACCAAATTGTAAACAAGTTGACTTTTCATGATAAATGAAACCCTTTTCAGAGGCAATTAAAGTTCAATTCGTTTAATTGTATAAATTACAAATTTAGTCTCAAATTGCAAATTTGTTTTCAGACAAAAGAAATAAAAGAAACCAGAAAAAAGGTAATTAATTTTAGGCAACTTGCAAGTTAAAGTGTCTTAAAAACACAATCACAATTGATGAGTAAATGATGATAATGATGATGAATCCTTTTGAAACATTGAACTGATACACTTCAAGTGTTGAATGAAACCATTTGCTTGTCAAGTTAACCAAGTTAAAGATGAAGATAGAGTTAAGGATGAGGATGAAAATGAAGGTAAATGTAACAAGGAAATGATAGGTAAAAAAGAGATAAAATTGTTTAAGAAATTGTCTAACAATGAATGGTTTTCCTCTTTTTATATGTTTTTTCCCTCGTTCTGTTTACTTAGCTAAAAGACTTGAGTTTTCACTCAGTTATCTTCATCATCTTATCTTCCTCAACCTTTACTTCATCATCAGTAAATTATCAAGGTAAGAGCAATAGACTGATAGATAAAAGGAGAGTGAATCAAGTCATAATAAAAATCCTAGGTAACCGGTCATGGGAATACGATCAATACATGTTATTTCAACTTATAAAATGCTGATTACATTGATGAACAAAAAGAGGGGATAAAATGTAAGCTCAGATGAATACAAGGAGCAAAAATATTACCTCTTTTCATCGACTAAATTTAATCATCACCTTAATTCATAATGTAAAAAAGGTATTATTAGTTAGTCGGTTTACTTCAATAATTGATCAATTGAAATTGAATGAAAATTGGTAGATAACCAGAAATTGGGTTGAAAGTTGAACCCAACAGGGTTCAAGTTACTTTTGGTTTACTTTCCTGGTTCTTTCAGGTTAAGTAAAGATGTTATTGTAAAGACAATATTTAACTATTAATTTCAAATGAAACATTGGCTTATTTTGCATCACAGTACAGGCAGGGTTAAGTTAACCTTTTGCTTGAGTGAATCAGCCAGTCGCTTTTAAGGCACCGGCTACCCCTTGCTACCCAAGTGTTTCACCTACCAATAGGCACTGGGCTTTATCCAGCTTAGCTGGGAATCTATCAGCAAGGGATGAGATCAGGTAAGGACTACTGCATGTCGCCCTAACGGAACTTGACGAGATTCGCACGTTAATCCCATGATTACATAGTGTGACCGTCCGACTTTCCTCCGGACGACTCAAGGTGAAGATTGATGTGCAAAGATGATGAACCTAATGCGTTGTTTTATCAAAAAGTCAAGTTTAAAAACAATGAACTCAGAGTAAACAAAGTGACTCAGTTTAGTCAATAAGTTTAAAAATTAATCATCAGATTATTTTGCATTATTATTGTAACAAGAAACACCTGAATCACTTTTAAGTTTCAATCATTGTATTTAATCTGTAAACACCAAGTGAAGTGAATCAAAGACTCAAAAATACAGCTTTTAAAGTCAATAAACGCACAAAGATATGACTACTAATGTTTTGAACTAATTTTTCAAAATAGCGATTAAGTTCATTTCTGGGTTGAAAAATGGCAAAATTTGCCATCAAAACTGTTAAGAAATGATTGAATTTCCAAAATATACTTCAACTAAGGTGGACTGAAAGATTCTGATCCAATTCAAACCTAAATTTTACAAAAGCTGATTGAACATCAAATTTTCATGAATTAAGGAAAAGACTGTTTTCGAAGAGAAAAGAAGAAATCAAATTTCAATTTCCTCGTCTATTCAGGACCATAACTTCACATCAAAATTGACTTATTTTTGCATAACATGGCTTTGAAACAATTACCTTCATTTGTACATTCTACCAGCATTTAATGGATTCAATAGTCAAATTGAAATATTTAAATATCGGTTGTTGAACATATTTTTGTTCAATAATCAATGTAATACCTAAAAGCAATATGATTGATGGATTATTGGCTTTTCTGATACTAAGGTTTTCAGTGTGGTTACATTTACAGTATTTGCAATGCTACTTTTCATTTTGAACTGTTCAATAATCGCATGGTTAATGTTTTTACAGCAAAATAATTACAAGTTGAACATGATAAAGAAAAGGTTGTAATATTTATATTAAAATGATAATAATACTAGTAATAGAGTAAATAATAACATCTATAGAGGTTTAATGTTGCTGTTGCTAATAATATTAATGTAAACACTTAAAGAGTGGATGAAAAAAAAGGTAAAGCCAAAAGGTGAAGATAACAAATGGATAACAGGGAATGAGGATTGGGAATTGAAAGTTTATTTTGTGTCCACAGGATGATAATGATGATGAAGTAGGGAGAGAGTGTTATTAAGATGCTATTAACATTATTATCATTATTAGTATTTATATCATTTATGTAGATGGTTAGAAGCAATCAGAATACTATTAAAGAGGAAAACAGGGAAATCCATTGAACTCTTTCCTTGTTGTTTTTTATTGCATGTAAAACTGACAGACAATCGTTGTAAGGTTCAATCAACCATTTGAATGTGTACAAGAACAATGAATGATGATAAATAAGATGAACCACGATGGTGATGAGAAGAAGAATGATGATAAAAAAAGGAAACAACTGTGTTGTTCAAATGGTTGAAACACATTTATATCAAAGGACAGGTAATGTCAAAATTGTGATCGATTCAAGTGGTTTCAGTGTTCATTTACCCGAAATGTAAGGGTAACTATGCTGCTGGTGGTGATGGTAATGATGATTATGATGAATTTGATGGAGTGAAGAAGAAAGAAAGATGAGAAATGTTGAAAACTATTAACATCGTTTTAAGTGAAACATTAAAATTTTGTATATTCAAAGATTCAAAAGATATTATTTTTGCGTGCAACAAAAAATATGATAACAATTCTCATGTCAAATAAGCTGAATTTTTAAGGCTTTTGTCAACCTTTTTTTTATATTTCAATTTCTCATCATCATCTTACATATCTTTTTCAGTCTTGAACCTCTTTTCCATTTGACATTTTATACACTTTCTGATACACTTTTTCATTTGTTTTCATTTCATTCCCTTTCTCAACTTTCTTGTTCTTTTCCTTTATTTTTTCCTCCAACTTTACCATCTTTCTCACCTTTATTGAACTCTCAGTATCTGGTATTATCAGAGACAAAAGAATTCCTTCGGGAAAAGGTGAAAATAAAATTGAAACAGACAGGGAGTGAAGGATTGAGTCGCCAAATTTTGAGCAAATTTTTGGGTAAACTCTTGTTCATTTTTACCTTTCAACTGTAAGATAAATGTTGAAGATGAAGTTAACTGTTGAAATGATAAGCTCAGTCATTTTACAAATGGTTAGCTATTTATTTTGCTGTTGCTTCTGTGTTTATCAACAATTTGTGGTTCCAATTTACAATCAAACTTGTCTTCGATTCACGTGAAAAGTTGAATTGTCTAGTTATTGGCGGAACATGAGGATAAATCTGTTGATTGAAAATTAAAAGAATGATGTAAAGGCAACTTAAGTAAAATGATATTATCAGTTGATTGACATGTTAATTTAGTGAAGAAGAGATGATTTGGTTAGAAGAGATTCTGGATGAACAGTTGTAGGTTGTTTCGGGTTGGTTCAAAGTCAATGGTTATTTATTGATTAAAATACAATTAGAGTCTGGTCAAGAATCAGATTGATGAACATGGTGAAGTTGAACAATAAAGATTGTATCAATCTTTATTATTTGATGGGAGATTGGTAATGAAGGGAAAGAAGTAAAATTAACCTTAAATGTTGATAACATGAAGGACCAACAGTGTTAAAGTCAACATTAGAAGCTAAATATTTTTACTCAACATTTAGGTTAATGTTTAGCTGATTGTTTAGTCTCATTTTGACCACAATTGGAATGAACTAAGAATTGCTTTTGTAAAAAAAAATCCTTATTAGCCTTTGAGTTAGTCTTTGAATTAGCTTTGAAATCAATCTTTGAATCAATCTCTGAACTACAGTAGCCTTTGCATTTGGCCAGTGTATTAGGTTTTAAATCAGTCTTTAGGCTTTTCTCATCTAATAACCAATTTGATTGGAGGTAATGGAGATGATGATGGTCAAAGTCTTATCATCATCTTATGGTCAGACGTTGAGGATGAGAGAGGAGAAGGATAATGATGGATAAAAAAGGTAAATGAGAGTTAGAGTTGAGTTGAAGATGGCGATGGATTTAATGGGTTTTGGCTATTGAAGGAAGTTGTGATGAACACGGTTTCAACATTCTTGTAGCTTCAGTAGTTTAGTTGTTGATATCAGATTATCCAACAAGCAAATGAGCCTTCATCTTATTTCCTATTTATCTCTTCACCATCCTCTTCATCTTAGCCTAATGGTTAAACCTTTCTTAATGATGATAACTCTTCATCTTTAATACTCACCATTTTCATTCTGGTTAAATGTTTGGGTCACATTAAAGTAATCAATTTTTGTTGTTGTGGTGATGCTGATCATCATCGTCTTCCTCATCAGAAATAAAAGTCAAGAATAGACTTAAGATGGTCTATCTTGAAATCTGATTGATGAGCAAATAAACAAAGGTTCATCTTCATACTCATCATATCAATCTAGTCTTTACCTTTACTTTAAACCTGAACCTTAAATGTGATATTTGTTTTATATTATTTTTATTATCATTTTCAACAACAACAAAGGTAAATGGCTTTTATTTGAACCTCATTTTTCATCTTAATCTTTCTCTTTCTCTTTTTCTTCCTTTTCTCAGTATTTTTCCCTCTTAACAAACAAATTCATTAAATGCTCAAGAAATATGGATTCACATGAAATGAAAAATTACTCACAATTGTTACTTGAAATGCTGGTTAAAGTCTTCAAGTTGCTTTATGTTGGCCTTATAAAGGTTTGATGTTGGCTTGGTGATGACTTCAATATTGACTTTGAAACTTTACAATTGTTAAACACAAACACACAATTGATTATATGTTTTCCAATTTGATTATTGTTTCAAGATTCAAACAAATTAAATTGAATGTAACACTTGTCACAGTTATTGAAAAAATTGTTTAACTTGTCACTGGGAATGATTTGATTTTTCAATGAAACAACAAGTTGACAGATTTTGACTTTTCAGGATTCCTAATTTGATCCTTTTTTTTGTAAATCAACTGTTTAAACAGTTTAACAATTAAACAACATTTTAGTTACTGAACCAACAATTTATTTTAAATCTTTATTTTCCGGTTTGTGCTTGATTAAGGTAATGATGGTAATGATGGTAATGATATAATGATGATATTGGTTTCTATGTTTGAAATGTTGATAGTGAAGATATTACAGCAATTGACTTGGACAACAGCTTTACGAGTGACTGAACAACCAATACAACCTACTGAATACCCTCAAAACTTTTCATGTATTATATAGTAATATTGTAGTGACATCTACTGAATCACATTCTTGATAGACTTTAACTGGTGGCTTATCATGAAATTATGATTTTCATCTTTTTCTCATTGAAGAATCGTTTGCTTTTTGTCACGTTTTAATGTCAAAAATTGAAAATTAAATTCACTAATATTTGTCAATCTGAATGATATTGATTTGAAAAATTATGAATTTTTTAAGATTTAAATTTGACGGGTAAAAGGATATCTAAATGTTATAAGACTTGGTAACCTTCTTTGAATCGTCAATCAGTTGTTTTGCTTTGTCTTTTACGGGTTTTCACTTGCCTTGATTCTGTTTGCTATTTTTGTTCATTTCATTTCTTTTTATTTTATCAATTAAATTAACCTTTTATTATAATAAACTCTCGCTGTGCTTAATTGTGTTTACGATTTGATCACCTTGTTTAAACAACATCAACAAAACGAGAAACATTAACCCTGTACAGTTTATTGGTTTTCCTCGCCTTCACTTTTCCTGTTCTTTTGGTTCAGTCTTTCTCTTCAACATGCGACATTGATCTTTTCACATTGCCTATTCAATCCATGATCTTTTATTCAATCGACGATCTTCATACAATCTTTCATTCAGTAATCGAAAAAAACAATGGTTCGATTTAGATATGTATTATATTTTTGGTTTATTTTGAGTCATCAATTCGAGTATTAGACAGCCATTGAGAAGAGACAAAGTCCACTGGAAATTTTATGGTTACACAAGGGATGAAGAACGTCAATTTACAAAACAAATACAATAACTCGAGAGAGTTATTCAACCTCTGAGTTTAGTTGGTTACAATACATTAAGATCCTTTTGAGACTTTCGTCCTTTTGGTAAGGTTTTTCGTCTTTAAGCAATTAGTTACCAAATGATTGAAGGTTGACGAAAAATCGGTGACTATCAAAGACTTTCAATCGAGTATCGAGTAAACGAGACGAATCAAGTAAGAAATTGATTATTCCCTAACTTGATTATAGCATTATATTAACAATAAAAACAATACAATATACAATGTTTACAACAGCTGATAATTATAATAACTGACAACTGTTTACTGAAACGTAAATCGAGCAACAGTTGCATTACCACAAAGCTTTCCAATGAAAAGAAGTATCTCTTTTAACTCATCACTCCCTGAAACCTGTGAATTGAGTAAAATAAAAACAAACAATCATTAATAAACGTGTAATAAAATTGTTGTGTACAATATGAGTGTACCTTAGTAATCATTAATAACTTGTTCCAATCATCTTTATTGGCTGCATATTTGTTGGGTTTCAATTCAAGAATCTTATGCTTATGAACTGGATATCCAGTAACTAGACAAGGTAAACATCTTGTTCCATCTGCATTGACCAATGAAGCTTCATAAACATTACCCCAATATGGATCAACTGGAAGATTATGAGAAATCTTTGAATCCATTGAGACTTGAAGAATCCAGCTTTTAACGTCTTCGATTAGATTAGGTTGGCCTTCAATAGAGTATGGTGTTGATGGTAACGGAACCTCTGATGGAATGTCAGTCGCTTCAAAATCAGAATGATCAACATTAACATCACCTTCTTCAATGGCATCAATCAAATCAAGAAAATGATTCCAAAAAATGAATGCCATATCTAAACGTCCATTTTCCTTAGCAGCCAATCCAGCTTCGTAAAAAAATTTATCAACTCGAAGGACATCAGTATAACGAACAAGTGAAACCGTCAATTTGCAGAGCAAATCAGAGACTCCATTAAAATCAGCCAAATTTGTTAGCGCTCGACGTAAAACCAAATAATGTGTAATCAATAAATATTTATCAATAGAGGCATCATCAGCCGTTCCATTAGAAGTTGAAAGATGGCTTGACAACGCATTGCGAAGATTTTTCCAGGTCGAACTGTCTGGTTCATCGGGTAATTCAAAAGCCATCAAATCATTAGCTATTCGGATTAAAAGAGTTCTACTTTCGGGTGTTGCCAATACAACGGGATACTTATTGATCAACCTGACTGCTTCATCAAATGACTTTTTACCAACCAACTGGGAAACTAAAAGTAAACAACATCGGACAATATTTTCCTTATCGTTAGCAGCTTCAGCAGCTTCCAATTCAGATTTTAAATCTCGTTTGTAAGATTCAGAAGGTGTCATTGGTATAGATATGCTGCCTGATCGGGAAGTTGCTGGAGAACCCCTTGATGCAACTGACCCACGAAGTCTTGAACCATTTGTTGAACCTGATTCAACCGAACGATAGTCAGCCATAGATGCTGATGAACGATTACCAGATAAAATCATATCACGCTTAACTGAATCGATTAAGACCGGTGAATATTGTTCACAAACTCGCAAAGCTTCGTCCCACATTCCCATGTCTTTGTACATTTTGACAGCCAATTCAATTCGACCAGCTCTTAACAACAATGATTCGGCTTTCATCATTGTTTCAATTGATGTTCCTCCCGGTCGTTCCAATAAGCTTTTTGATTCCGCAACAAGAACACCAGAAACAACGTTTTCATCTTTAACAAATTGCTCAGCAACCCTTAAAGCATCTGAAAATGATTTAGCATGAAGATACATCAGAACAGCTTCTCTTGGTTTATTGGCAGCCAAGAAAAGAGCTTCAGCTTCATCGTATCGACCTTCATCTTCCAGCCATAAAGCGTACTTTAGTCGAACATCGGTTAATTTGTGTTTCATTTCAGGACCAGCATTAGTTACCAAGGAAATGGCAAACTCAAATGCGTTGCATTCAACAGCATAATCAATGACTTGGTTGAGTAAACCAAATCTTGTCAATAGTTTTACAGCTGACTCGGAATCTGATAAACTTTTAGCCCATAAGAAGGCAACTTGCTTGGCGGGAACAGCTCCACCATAAGATCGAGCGACTCTGTAAGCGTCTTCCCATTTATTGGCATTTTTATACATTCTAACAGCGTTTTTCCATTCACCTGCAGCAACATAATGCCCTTCAGCTTGAGCATGTAACCCTTCATTTTCAAGCTCTTTAGCTAAATGCAGGTGAGTGTCATTAAGAAGATCTGGATGATACTGTTTAACCAATCTAACCATTGAATCATATTGACGTGCCGCTTTGTACATGGATATGGCTGAGTCGACATCGTCACATGTAATGTAAATTCGTTCAGCTTCTCGGTATTTGCCTTCTCCTTCCATTGATCGAGCAATATTTTCATACATTTCACGAGCTGCTTCCCCTGACATATAATTTTTAGCTAATCGGTACGCTCTGCTAAATTGTCCAGCTTTATTAAGTAATGAAACGGCCTCTTCAATCAATCCACAAGTTAAATATATTTCTTGAGCGGCATCAATTTGCCCACTAGATGCATAATATTCAGCGATAGAACGACCGAGCTCAGATGGAATCACGTCTAAACTGGGAACAATTTCGGCAGCCTTTTCAAACTGACCAGCTTCAACAGCAGCTTTCAATGCTTTATCATTCTGTCCAGCTTCAATGTAGTGATTAATAGCTCCAGCTGGATCTCGGGCTGAATTCATCAGCCAATCTCCATATTTCGCTTCAAGATTAACAACTTCTTCAGGAAATTCACGACGAGCCAAGTCGATTGCTCGGCCAAAGCAATTTCCAGCAAGATAAAGTTCATAAGCAGCATTAGGGTCAGAAAGTGGTGCCATTTCGCTCAGTCGTCCAGCCTCCTCGTAAAATTGAGCAGCTTTAAGCTCAGCGACCAGTTCTTCGAGGAGATTTCGCTTGATATTTAAAGGTTTTTTAACTGCCATATCAAACAACAAAGCAGCAGCTTGAAAAGGCCAACCTGATCTTAAATAAAGTTTAATCGCCTCTTCATAATGGCCTTTCTTCTCCATTAAACGACCAGCTTCATTTTGTTGATCAGTTTCACTAAGATACTCGAGGTAACGAGTCTCTAACGAGTCTTTAACATCAACTCGACCCATCCTGGCGGCCAATTCAATAGCTTTGTCCCATTTGTGTAAATTTATGTATGTTTCAATCACATTATCAAAGTTGTTTGATTCAAAAGTATTCCAATCACCTTCAAGTAAAGCTAGTTTGCTTTGATTATCAAAACACTGACGGAAAAATGAAGCTCGAGTTACATCACCAATTGCTGCATAAGCTCGTTCAGCGACTGAAATGTCAGAAGATTGAAGAGCAACGTTGGCTAATTGTTTCCACATTGCTTCAGATTCAGGAGATAATTCACAGGTTTCAAGAAAAGACATTGCTCGTCGTAAATCACCATCTTCAAGTGCTGTATCAAATTCAAGTAGCACATCATCTAATAAAATGTCAGGAATGTTGCCAGTAAAAGTCACTCTTGAAAGTCCACCTTCTCTCTCAATTGACATTACTTCAGCTTTTGAATCACCAGGAATGTCGTTAATAACCGGGCGACTAAAGTCGTACCAAACATATAATTTATCTCTTGCCTGAGCGACAACAACATCACTTCCAGGAACCCATTGAACAAAGCCACAGAAATTGAGTAAAACCGTCGACTCTTGGGCAAGAATGTCGAGTAAATGAAGTCGAAGTTGTTTATCTCGAAATAGCAAACGTTTGGTAGTCTCGTTCAATTCCAACCAATCAATTTTATCTTCATGTGACCAAGTACAAATTTGCAGGCCTGATATCAAATCAACAATAGCAATTGTCTTCAAGTCAAGAAGATAGGCCAATACTTTGGCTCCTGACTTTCGTTCATTGAGACGAACACTGTTGGATAAAAAATAATAAGATTTTTTCTTGAATTTCGTGTTTATTTATCAACTTGTTTGAGTTTAATCAACTTACCTCATTAAATGAGGATTAACATGATCAGTTCTAACTGATGCTAATAACTGATTTACTCCAAGCTCAACAATAAATAACTCACCAGCAGCATAAATTAGAGCCACATTTTCATAGTCGAAACAAAATTTAAATCCACTGTTTGTTAATCCAGGCCATTCAATTTCAGATGATTTTGATGTTGTCCCTAAAGTAGCCAATATTAGGCTACCTGAAGTCCAAACAACAGCATAAAAATCTCTTATTATTCTAACATCACGAATCTCATGGTCGGATCTGAATACATTGGTCAATCCATTGTCTAAATTTTTGAACACAATTTGACATAATCCAACATAATTTACTTCAAATTTATCACCAATAAGCTTCTTCTTCCATTGAGATGAGAATAAATCAACTGAACCAGTAACAGAACCAATCAATAGTCTGGTTCCATCTTTTGTTATGTAGGCTGCAGTAATCAAATGAGTCCCAGCTAATTGTATAGTTTGATTTAAACGCCAAAGGTGAGATTCAAGATTAAAAATAACCATTTTATCAGTCGATGTCAGTAAAACTGAGTTTCCTGAAGGAAAGGCTGAAGCACAAGTAAGTTCAGAACCAAATTCGATGATTTGTTTATTTGTAACATTGCGTGAAGGATAACCAGAAGTCAAATGAAATGCAATTTTACCATCACAACCAGCAGCGACAATATAACCAGAATGGGTTAGTGTTAGTCCAAAGGGTGGACAAGAATGACTAGCTATTTGGTAACCGCCAGATTCACGAGAACCAATTGTTGATGTGAAAATGGATCCATTGAGGAAACCAGCGACAATTGTATCTCCAGAAATAGATAATGAAATGACCATAGAGTTTGTTGATATCAAAGTCGACATTCGATTTGAATTGTTGGGTATCAATTTAACCTGTGAAAAGTAAACAATTAAAAGCAATCTTTTTTGTTAGAAGCAATCAAAATTGTTTGTTAAATGATCATCATAACATGAAGAGGGTTTTCAATACAAACCTTGCCTTCAGCAATTCCAAATGTAATTCCCGAAGTGTGCCATTGTAGACATGTCACTGGACTTTGAAGCAAATACCGTCCAACAATTGATTTCTTGTCTTCCCTGAAAAGAGTTAAGAAGTATATTAAAAATAGGAATGCAATAATACAACAATCATAACATGACAATTACCATGAATCTCCTAAACGGTAAACGTAAATAACACAATCAGTTTGACCAATAGCGAGCTTGGTTGAATCAGGGGAAAAGCTGAGTCCTTTAACAACAAATGATTTTTTGGAAAAACCTTTCTCGACTGATCTTAAAGTAAATTTATCTTTTCTTTCAAAAGTTGATCCATCGAATAAGTTAATCTACAGGTGAAAATAGAAAGATTTGCATAAAACTATAATAATTCTGATGATTATTAGCGTAAGATTGCTACTATGTTGACGAGCCATCTTCCAATAATCACAATCAACAATGACGAAATTATCAGGCCTTTTTTAATGAGATAATCCATTTAAACCTTTTTTCATTTTCACTCAATGATAATCATTCAATATTATTTCTGTTGACTTTCATTTTTAAATCCCGCAATACAATTGTCACAACCCAAGCTAATCTTAAGCTTCATTGACAACTAATTGTTTTCTCCCCTCTTTTTTGTACATTTAACAGAACTGATTATTGGGTGTCTCACCAAACAATTTGTAGTTACTCTTCGTGGGTTAACTATAATCAACTCTACGTTAAATTACGTAGAGCTGTGTGCCTTTTGTCAACTATCCTGTTAAGATTTAGATACTTGTGCCTCAGAATCAAAGATGCCATCTAATTATAAAAAAGGAAATCAACTTAAAATCAATATCTTCCTTTGATTAGCATTTTATTTCAAAAAACTTGAATTTGATTAAACCGTTTGAAAAGAAGCTGTCTAATCGAAGTTTGCAGTTGATCCATATGCATCAAGTGTTCAAAGGTACAATGACAACAATCTACAAACAGCACATTACAAATTTAACACAATAAAACACTCAACTTGAATTTTCTGATTTTCTTGATAAATGTATACTAATGGCATGAATCTAATGAAAAACATTGAGAAATTATTACCTGGTTACTCGATGACAAGCATATAGCAATTTTAGATCCATTTGGAGACCAAGAAATGAGCTCAACTCGGGATAAAATATTTGTCAAATCAGGGGCCAAGAGACTTCTATCATGTTTTATTTTCATGTTTAGGTAATTAGTTAACAAATAAAAAATCAGTTGATTACCAAGTTTAAGATAACTAACAAATTATTTATAAACAAATTACAATAAACATTTTCAGTAAAATATGATAACGTAAACAAATGTTACCATAGTAATGAAACAAAAATTATTAATCAATGTTAATATTGATTTCTGTCTCGAAACTGTTCGAATTACAGTGATAATTATAATTTTAGTCTTGTTCCATTACCGAAGTACAGAAAATGTACTTATTTTTGGAAATAATATTTTCTGTTTTTGTAACAGATATAATTTCGATTTTGTATTTTAACCTCCGACTTTCTGTGATCGTATGAGTTAGAGAGCTGAAACTGGCTGTTATTGGCTCTAAATTATGTGTGCTAAAAGACTTGAAATAACTCCGAGAATTTGAATAATGAAGGGAACGAGAAGATAATTAAAAGTGATCGGACCATTGATGACTTGTTCCTTGGGATTTCCATCTAAGCATGAAGATGGTGTCTCGGATCCAGTCAAACCTTCAACCCCCAGCTTTTTAACTCTGTCGTGATCAAGAAGGCCAAACTCAATTGCTGCATGTAGTCCTTTAGTAATTAAATCATTCACTGATTTTAGATTAAACTTGTTGATCGCAATACCCAGCCAATTTTTGTAGGCGGGCATTTGAGATAAAATAAGTGGCTTTTTATCTTCTTCATCTTTCGTATATAAACATCCATAAGTTTTAACACAAGTATAAACGTTAGCATCAAAAATAGTAACATACCTGTTCTCTTTGAGTATTTCAAATATACCATCCATACCTTGGCTACTAAAATCCGTCAAAATAGCCCTTTCCACAAATTTGCGAACATCTATATCTGTCGTATCATTTAGTAAATTACCACAGGTTGATGGTAAAACTAAATATGGTTTGAAATCTTGATTAATAACATCTGTAAACGATTCTAATTTAAGATAATCAGATTGCTGAATCATTCCTGTTTTTATTGAAGCTGACAATAATTTACTTGCAATCAGTAGAGCGATAATGAAGGCAAGAAAAAAAAATTTTCTTTGAATTTGTTCACTCGCGACGAAGTTCTGAAGCAAAAGGTAATCAAATTGAGACCAGAATAGATGGATGATACTAAAATGATGTTTATATTTAAGAACGAGTGAGTTGATTAAAATGAAAATGCCGAAAAGAGCTAAGAATGCGATCCAAAATGTGAAATTAAATGAAAAAATGAAGTCGAAAAAAGAAGAATCTTCTGAATAAGTTTCCAGTTTACTCGAATATGAAAAGTGGCAGTTTTTTTGCCATAATATTGGTAGTAGAGATAAATTTTGGCCAATATGTTTCCAACCATCCATACTAGTTATTCCAATAAAATCTGTTTCTCCACGTTGCATATAAGATAGACCACCATTGCATGTACCTTGATCAGCACAAAAACTTATTGGGGATACGAGCATTGAATGGAATGTTACATTCGTTTTGTTAATAAGAAAATAATACAAATTCAGAAAATAAGGAGCAAGAATACCATCTAATGTTGAATTTTTAGTAACGAATTTCGCTGGCGGCATATCTTCGATTCCAAATCGAATCTGACGCATCATTTTCCTTAAATTTTCCTTAACAAACTCTAATGAACGATCAAGCGTATTGGTTTTACTTAACAACTAAGATTGATGAGTGATCGACAAATAATATTACCTGGAAAGCTCACAAACATTGAATCTCACGAATTGGACAACAAATTTACCTGTAAAATCTCGTGTAATATCGAACTCTTTAATGCATTAATATTTCAATACAATTGAAGATATTTGTAACAAATCTGTAACCAATTCAATAAAAATGGATCGATTACAAATTAAAATGTCATTGTTATGGTGATCATTTTCAATAATGACCTAACTTTGTTTTGGAAAAGGATACAGTTTTTCAAATACATTACTTTTAAAATCTGAAATACCAATGTTATTGTTATGAGGAAAATCACTGTACTTTATTATAATGAACAATACAAGATCCACAGCTTGGGTCGTACTGTAAAACTTCTCTTGAAGTTTCTACTTTGAACTCGATTTTAACGAAAACATTATCAAGACTACTTACCCTTTATCTGAACGACAATCGAGATCCATATCATCACAAGATTTCAAATAAGGAGTAAAGATAGTAGAGCTGATACTAAACCTTTCATGAACCCTCCAAACATTATCGAGAGTTAAAGAACCTTTAAAATACTTTAAATAATAGTCTAGATAAAGGCGAAACAAAATATTGGTCCAAAAATAAGGAGCCTCGGGATCCTCATAGGTTCCAGGATAAGCAAAATTAGGATCTGTATTACGAGAAGTGATCTTAGATCCGTAAGTGGAAAATAACTCATGAAAAAGGATAGCTGTGAAAAGCAGCAAAAGAGTTTTAACTAAGGAAAGTGAGCGGGAAGTTTGCATTTCGCATCCAATAGAAAGTTGGTTCAAAAATGTCTTAGTTTATAAAATTGTAGAAGCTATTTAAGTTGTAACAAGTTAGTTTGTCTACTAGGTTAAACGCTAGTCTGAAATGCAACTGCAATGTATGTTGTCAAAAATATGTGAGATTATTCAAAAAGGTTTGTTAGATGTATAAGCTCTTATATCGACTGTGTTGATTCAAAAATGTTTTATCGTAATATTATCTTGAAAACTATAGATCACAAGACTATGGATATTTGGATTTAACAGCATAAATATGTGAAAGTCAAATGATCAATTTTTCTTTTGATTATAGTCACAATGCAAAGACCATTGTCTCGAAAATCATAGGACACATAAAAAAATGGATCGTATATTTAGATTCTACAGCATAAAAATATTCTAGAAAACATGTCAAATGATCTTTTGCTCATTGTACAGTTCGAAAACCGTTTTCTCGAAAACGGCAGATCGTATAAAAAATGAGCTTTAGATTCGATCTTTTCATGAAAAAATACACTCAAATTATTCGCCCACTAAAATTATAAATTTTAGGCGAATTTGGTCTTTGTCCTTATCAAATTAATATCTCAAACTGATTTCTAACTTTTTAATCAGCCTGATTAATTCAGAACTTACTAATAATGATAATCAAGTTGAATCTTTTCATCTCCTCCTCTTCTCATTATCATCATGACTTTAACCAACAAAAATCTATTGAGAAGTTAATTCTGTTCATTGTAAAACACCTCCTTTTAAAACTAAGGCTAAGTTATACCTTTGAATAAAAGCTTGTATTTATTATTAAGATTTAAAGACGGGTAAAAGGATATCTAAATGTTATAAGACTTGGTAACCTTCTTTGAATCGTCAATCAGTTGTTTTGCTTTGTCTTTTACGGGTTTTCACTTGCCTTGATTCTGTTTGCTATTTTTGTTCATTTCATTTCTTTTTATTTTATCAATTAAATTAACCTTTTATTATAATAAACTCTCGCTGTGCTTAATTGTGTTTACGATTTGATCACCTTGTTTAAACAACATCAACAAAACGAGAAACATTAACCCTGTACAGTTTATTGGTTTTCCTCGCCTTCACTTTTCCTGTTCTTTTGGTTCAGTCTTTCTCTTCAACATGCGACATTGATCTTTTCACATTGCCTATTCAATCCATGATCTTTTATTCAATCGACGATCTTCATACAATCTTTCATTCAGTAATCGAAAAAAACAATGGTTCGATTTAGATATGTATTATATTTTTGGTTTATTTTGAGTCATCAATTCGAGTATTAGACAGCCATTGAGAAGAGACAAAGTCCACTGGAAATTTTATGGTTACACAAGGGATGAAGAACGTCAATTTACAAAACAAATACAATAACTCGAGAGAGTTATTCAACCTCTGAGTTTAGTTGGTTACAATACATTAAGATCCTTTTGAGACTTTCGTCCTTTTGGTTCAATTGCCTTCAACATGATGATTGAAAACATACAAGTACCGGCTGAAATTGCCATGTCGTAAATTTCATCCATTGTTTTGGCAAGCTGTGGTAAATCATTGGCAACCATTGATTCCAGTCCCATGTCAGTCTCCATCTTGATCCAATGTTCAGTTAAAGTACACAAAACAGCTGATTACCCGAAGGTGATTCGCACAGAATGTGAGCTCTGTTAAATCAGTTTTCTTTAGATACTATTGATAACGAAAAAAAACAATGAAAAAATTGGCAGTCGATTCTAAATCAAATGACCTGAGTATGACGTTGATTAATTTTTATAACAAATACGAAAAAGACACAAAATATCAATGGGTTAATAGATTTGGCAAAGACAACTCTCTGGTCGACAATGAAAACAACGCAGAAGGCAATACTGTTGATGTTGGCCTCTAAACAAGACTTAAAACGAAACTTGGACCCACAATCAATTGATCTTACTTGTTTGGCTTTTAGCTAACGTATGCTGACTTTATTCAGTACTTTTTTCATTATTTTTATCCTCTTCTTATATTATTTAATAAAAGAAGACTGTTGATTGAATTGGATTTTTTGGCTTTTAAGGGTTGGCTCGTTTACCGTAACTCTGACCTGAGTTGAAGAGCAAAAAGGAATCTGTAATGGATCTTGATCTTTTTTCCTCTATAACAACAAAAACATGTTTTTTATTTGCTGCATTCATTCGATTATCAAGGAAAATTGGCAACAAAATTGTAACAAAATTAAGAGGAAGATTGTAAATAACTTTAATCGTATTTATGTGTTGAATCTACTTTTGAAAGTAAAAGCTGGTTGAGTGAACGCCAAATTAATTAGAAGCAACTTTTTTCAAATTAAATATCTCTTTAATTTTATCCATTTTTTCAAATTGAGTTGCATCAAAATTTCAGATCGTTTAACTAAAGGAAAATGAATCTCGTTGAAATTAAATTATTTTATGCAAACCTTATTTCTCTTCAAATCAACATGAATTATAATTGTTTACAATTAAGTTTAGACTAAATTTGTTAGTTAAATGTCACGTTTTCCAAGTCAACCAAGATTTAAATCAAACAAAATTTATTGATAAATGTCAATTGGATTCATGGTTATGTTATGGTTAAGAAACTGTTCAGGTCAATTATTCTGTAAATCAACCAAAATCAACTTTTAAAAAATTAGAGTTAAAAATGCCACTAGAATTGTCTAAATTGTCTGAAATTGTCACTAAAGTCTCAATGTCAAATTTATTTTAACCCTTGAGATTTCAAATTTGTAGGCCAATAACTCATTTGTGTACAAAGGCATTGGTATTACATTGAATTTCATCTCACGTCCAGAACAAAGCGACAATTTAAATCAGATTAATTTTAGCAATAGACTGAAAATGACAATTGTTTGCCAGAAAAAAAGTAACACAGTTACAATCAGATTTAACCTGTTTTTTGAATCTCATTGAACATTCAATATACTTTTCAATAATAGGCTACAGACAAAAAAGATATTACTATTTCATGTGACAAAAATTTACTAATCATTTGTTGAGCAATTCAAATTGACAATTGTTGCATCTAACTGGTTATGTATTACAATTACAAGAGTTATAAAAAGATAGAATAGCTAAATAGACAATTCTTTGATAATAAGAGCTATGGGACACACACACAAATTGTATTATTTGTGGTTAGGTTAATTGACACTCTTTATTATCAAAATGATTATGACAGACCTTAAAATATAATTTAAATGTAAATGGCGGAAGCAGATTTTCAAATTTTCTTGATTCCGTATACAATTGATAGTAATTAAGGGTTAATAGATTTTTGTGCCAAGTTAAAGTTGACAATCAAACGGAACAGTTGATTTGAGAAAAACCCAAATTTGATGGATCCATGGTGAGTTTGCTGGTGTTTGGCCAATCTAATTAGTCACACCTTTGCTCGCTATTAATTAATTATCTTCAATAAACAATGAAACAATTGTGTATATCCAATTCAATGTCAAGATGGCTACACGTATAATAAGACACTTATCAAACATTGAACTTGAAATGAAGATCGGAAATAGCCATGATGAATCGCCATTCAGATGATCCTGGTTAATGCTATTAATGACGCAGATTGTGTTCATCAAGATAATCAGTATCTACCTGCAAGGACAAGAAAAAGTGAATCAAATTGTTGTAATTAAAATGAATTAACACTTGTTGGTTAATGTTAATGTGACCTTCTTTAAGAATATTGTTTTCTTTCAACGCTTTCAACCTTTTGCTTGCTTAAGTTAAACTTTTACTTTCTTAAGGCTTTCCAGGTCAAAAGGTATTATTAATATTAGCATTATATCAACAACAATTAAGAGTAATCAAACTAAGCTTTACTCTAACACGGGTTTTCCCTTCCTGAGTTAACTTCACTCTCATTAAACTTTACTGTCTATTTTTTTGTTCACCAAACTTCAGTATTTCAACGTTTTTTCAGTCAACAGTCAATACAATCAGCTTATGTAATCTCACACTAACTTTACTTTAAATTATAAGTGTTAGTGTATATATATAAATGACAAACTAAATTTACCTTCATCTTAAATATCCTTGGTTAGTTTTGGTATTACCTTTGAAAATTGATTGACCTTTGCCTCTGCTGGTTGCAATTTTTAATGTAATTTTTCTTGATTACCTCTCGTTGGTTTTTCTACAACAATTTGACGGTCAACAGGTTTCCTTGATTATAATTACCATCCTTCGTTAATATTTTTCACTGTGGTCACATATTATATTTGATTCCCTCCAAATTTGAAATAAATAGCAACCGCTTTGCAGTTTTCATCATCACTCAACGTTCAATTCATCAACTCAACACTTTTGTTTTTACAACTCGACATTACCACGTTCAACACAACATTCACGATGAAATTCTTGGTTAGTATAAACCATAGTGTGATGAAGTGATGTTGATCTACTATACTGGATTAATTCGTTCGCCTCATCTGTTTGTTTTGGTTAATTACATGTTTTCTTTGTTTTCGTCTTTTCTCCTAGGCAACCATCGTTTGTTTCATTGTTACCCTTACCATTGGATTTGTATCTTGTGATTATTATGGCACTGGTTTTCCAGCAGGTGGTTATGGACCTGAGCTGATCCGGTACAAAAAGGTTCCTTTCCCATATCGATCAGGACGAAACACTGGCTATGGTCAAGGAGGATACCTAGGAGGTGGTTATCCATTAGGCGGTGGTTATCCATTAGGAGGAGGATATCCATTAAATGACGGGTATGAAGGTTCATCTAATGATAATCATTCTGGTACTTATCGTTCTCATGGTCTGTTAGGTATTAGAATCAATGGATTGACATCTTGGCTTAAAAGACCTTCCAATGGTAAAGGACTTGTAGAGAGGATTTTGGGATAACGCATATGATATAAAACAATTTTAAAAATACATTTGTAATCTATTTGGTGGTGCTTACGCTTTGCTTCGCTATCAACACGGGGACTGTTTGCTTGAATACGCTTTTATGGTCATTTTTTCACCTATTCGTCTCGCCACTAATTTTATTTTAAATTTAACTAGCTTTCAATGGCTTACATACAGAAAACGAATCACCAAAAATCACACCAACAACCACCAGAACAATGTTAATTATCTTCATCTATGCCAACCAAAACTCTTTAAATTTGTTATTTTCATAATCTTTAATTGATTATACTTTTCTAATAAAGTAACTTTAAATTAAATTATTTCAATTTATTTTAGTATTTTTTAATGATAATTTCGTTAATTTTTCTTGGCAACAATTTTTAAAGTAGTCTATTTGTAATTAGGGAATGGTCCCTGTAAACCGCTTTTTTAGGCAAGTTTTCTGGTTTCGCGCTTTTTACTGAATCGAGTTTCCACCAACAAGTTATCTAAATTATCGTTTTTTTTGTTTTGATTGATTTATATTCATTTTTACGTTTATTTGTCTTGCTTTTGTGTTTTTATCTTTTATTAATATAACTGTTTGAACATGCCTAAGCGTAAAAATATATTTGGTAGTCTTGGAGACTCTGATAGTGGCAGTGAATATAATTTTGAAGATGACGAGGACTTCGCTCCTAAATCCAAGAAGAAGGAAAAGCCCAAAAAAGAAAAGAAGGACAAGAAAAAGAAGGAAAATTCAAAAAAGGAGAAAAATTCTGATGGTGTTAAAAAGATGAAAGTCAATAATGATGATAGCATCATTGTATTGGATGACGACAGTGGACCAGGTGAAGTTTATTCAGTTAAGGAGACTAGTTTGTCATCTCCTAATGATAAAAGCTTGAAAGTTACTCTTGAGAGATTGTCACCGGAATGCGTTAATAAATTAGTCAACAAACAAATAATGGATGAACCAAACAGAAAGCTTGATGGAACAAGTCAAGGTAAAAAAGAAACTAATCATATTGCTATTCAACAAGAGAAAGAGAAAAAATCAAAGGATAAAAATGTCGATGAAAATAAATATGCTGATAATGACATTCAAAATTCAACAAAAAAGGGAAAAGAAGTTAATTTCTCAGTATCTGAGCCATTTCAAGAAACTCCTAAAGCTGTCAAAACTTGTAAGAAAAATGAACCAGTTGAAACCGATAACAATAAAATATCAAATAACAATGAAAAGGTAACCTCTCCAAAGCGAAATCTACGGGAGACTAAAGCTCGAAAGAATCATGTAAAATTCAATCCTTTACAGTATGTAGAACCTGTAAAGACTCCTCCACTTGCTATTAAAGTTGGATTATCCAGGCATAGCAGACCGAAGAAATCATTGCATCCTCTTCTTTCTCGAACATCATTATGAAAATTCATGGTCAACTTTTATTGTAAAAATCTTGTGTATTACAATTCAACTGATATTTTTGTTAATGATTTAAAATGGAAATAAAAATCATTACCTTTGAACGAGAACTAGTTTTGAAATAGCTAGCCCTGAAAGTCATTCAGAGCTTTAAAGCCTTAACGATTCTATGATTTTGATAAATGTTTTTCTTCCCTACAAATTTGCTTAACTTTGCGATTTCTAGATTAAAATTGAAATCAACAATTTACTCGAATACAAATTGTTTTATATGACCAAGACATTGAGGAAGCTCGAATATTTTCACCCTGAATCAGTCAACCGTGCAACCAATGCTAATTTTTGTATCATTGAATTAATTTATAATCGTTGAACATTCAATTATTAACATTTACCAATTGAAATTTATTCAACCGCGCTACCTGTTAATTTAAAAATTGATTGTGATAAGAAATGAATAGACAAATGTTTGAAGATTTTATTGTGAAATTTATTTTGTCATCATCGAAAATTACTTTCTTACAGATCAATAAACATAAAAGAGAAGCTGAACAACTGATATGAATCCTTGTTGAGTAAAGAAATTTGGCAATCTGAAGTAGATATTGTTGATGAAAAAAGTTATATTTTGGTTGAATTAATTTTTGAACTGAGATACTATTGAGCTCACCGAAAAATCGGTCTCAGTGGATAAATTAATGTGTTTGAAAAAGGCTGACATCTTTTGTGATTTCTGAAATGGTATTTGCAAAGAATAAAAAGTAAGATTGAAGAGGACGCAAATGATTTAAATTTGGTGATTACCATCCATAACGATATCTGTAAGGATAACCTGAGAAAGATAGAAAAATAAGAGTTAAAATGACGATTATGTGGGTTGATAGCAATTCATCAAGATTATTGTTTACTTTTCTGATGACACAAGGAAAGACTTAAAGGTTGTCATAAATGTGTTAAACGCTTCAAGCACAATTTGATAAAAACTGATAGGTCAATAAACAATTATCTTGTAAACAATTTTAATGAAACATCAACTAACCATGACCGTAGCCATGATATCCGTATGAGCGACCATAGTAAGGTCTGTATCCATAATGGCCTGCGTAATAAAGATAAATAAATACAGTTAGTAAAACTTTCCAAATGAAAATCAAGCATTTATTTAAGAACTAACCGTATGATGGATATCCATAGCTTCGATGTCCATAATATCTGTGTGGTCGTCCATATCCATAACCATAACCGAAAGCAGCGATGGTTCCAACCAAGGCACAGATGATGAGGATGGCAAGGATCTAATCGTAACAATGAAACAAGAAAATATATCAGTACATATTTTTCAATATTCACATTATTCACAGTTGGAGCAAGATAGATCAATATTAAAGTCAGTAAATAATCAACTTACAGTCTTGTTCATTTTGCTGTTAAGTTTCGAGTTGATTTTGTATAGATTGAGAAATAAGCGTTTGTAACGAGTTTAACACAAGTTAACTGACACTGTGGTAAAGTGAATTGCACAAAGTCGATCGACTGACTTTTTATAGACGGGTAAGAAAAGGTATTTAGTGTGCAAAATAAGAAAGGTAAAGTGACCCTCAAAATTTCAAGACGCAAAGACGCAAAGAAGGATGGTTAAACATAAGAAAGATAAACCCGCCTTCTGAATGGGACAGGTAAAGATTCATATCATGATTTCCTTTGCTGTGTGTAAATGCATATAGGGATATACCAGGATACCAATACACTGCTTTGAAGCGAAATTTGTGAGGTTCACTGCGAATTGAAATATAATTAATTGATCCAATAATGTTAATAAAAAAAGGTATGATTAAAAAATTGTATTGATGGTTTTGAAAGACGATGTAACTCCGATTTAACCTTCAACAGGACAATCTCATTGGATATCTTTATCGTCATCAATATCTTCTTCGTCTTCTTCTTCTGAACTAATTTCAACAAAATTTCTTAAGGCAATTAAAAGACATTGAGAAAAAATAATCTTCACAGAAACAATAAATTATTGATTGTCCCCTTCAGTTAATCATTTGATCGTCCTCAAAATACTATCATTTAAAGAAACATTTTAAATGATAGTATTTAATATTTTGGTGTAAAATATTAAATTTTTTCATTTTTTTCTTCTTTTTGCACAAATAAATGATTAAATAGTTTCAATCACTTTTAATTTCATCGCTTATTTCCCGTTGATAGGTAAACAACATTGAACGGAAATGTAGATGTAATTATTGTTGATAAAAAAATAAATGCTGAAAAGCAGTAAATTGTAATTATTGTATGATTAGTCTAAAGTTGTTGGTTAAATGGCTTAACCTCTAATGTGTAACTAAATGATTGTCAACGATAAGAAGCACAAAAAATGAAATATCATTGATATAATTATTGATGAATCCAGGAGGTAAAATAATATTCAATAGCTTTGAAACTTGAAAAGTGAAAATTTGTAGAAATACAAAAAGTCCAAAATTTTCGGTTTTCCAGGTCAGGGTCAATTTGTTTAAAATGTATTAATATTGATTAGCCTTATAATCTTACCTAATATTTGGCCAACATTTCTTGGAGAAACCTGCTAACTGAACCATGAAACCATCGCAGTTAGAGGTAACAATTTAAACTAAATTAGGTAGGAAACTTTTACTTTTTGCCTCTCATTATTACAGTCAAATCATCATCATTGGATTCCAACTCCGGTAAACAAGATAAACAACTGCACTCGTTATTAATCTGGAATTATTTTTGTTTAATTAAGATTACCAAGCTTAGATACAATATTTGACTGAAAAACTGTGATGCTTTCTACGTTATCCTTGATCTTGATGTATTTTAATCCATTGTTTGACTCGTCGTGCTTT
The DNA here is from genome assembly GCA_036759885.1 of Tetranychus piercei. Classification (NCBI taxonomy): domain Eukaryota; kingdom Metazoa; phylum Arthropoda; class Arachnida; order Trombidiformes; family Tetranychidae; genus Tetranychus; species Tetranychus piercei. The sequence goes on from CM071878.1 coordinate 5,891,721, forward strand.
ACAAAATTTCATCAATTCGAGTACGAATATATTAATCTCGGTGAGACAACAGTAGGATTGCAGTCTAAAAAATTAATTTTAGATAAATCAATTATACGCAATTTTACTGGTTGATTTAATTAAAAAATGACTTTCTTACCTTTAATAAACAAAGATATTTTTTGACCTTCAGCCTAAAAGTCAGTAACACGACCTTTCCTTTCCCAATCACCATACCTGGTAGGCTCAGGGCCAACAGGTCCACCAATTTCACCTGTATTTGGATTCTTTCCATCGGGGAATGGAGCATAAGCTTTACGGGTTTCCTCAGAATCTTTTATTACAACAGGAGATTCTTTATCATTCATTTTTTTAGGCTGTCTATCCAATCTACCAAGAGGTGTATTAGGATCAGGATCATCAATTGTTGAAGATGGTTTTCCAAAATATCTCACATTTGCACCAAACCGAGTTACAATTAAACGACATCCTTTGTTAGCCAACATTTTAATTAAATTAAAATTACGGTAATTCGGTAATAAATACAATGTTTCGTTGATCTACTAATATTATCATATGAAAAAAACAGCTGAATAAATTGGTTGCTAGGAGATAGGGTAAATAATAACTAATGGGCATTCAATCCGGTTTCATCGCTTATTACAATAATCTTTGCTTAAATTTACTTTTTGAATTGTTATAAAATATTAGATACAATTTTAATTTTAATAATACTTTTCATAAGTTTTTTCTATCAACTATGCATTTTAAATGTCAAAAACTCATCGATCTGAATCAAAGGATGAAAGAGTAGTTAAAATTTGGATTTACAAAGCAAAAATGGCCGAGAGGGGCTAGTTGAATGACAAGTTGATAGGTAATTATTAACCCTGCATCTAATCGCCCCTAATGCATTTATAAAATTATCTGTGAATATTATATGCAGACAACGTCATGTCGATTCTCTTTGATCAAATAATTAATACAATAATTATATATAGTTGCCTTTAAATCACCTTCCACCTTTTTTACAAAACGTTTGTCATACCAAAGAAACAAAATTTCTCATTGAACTTTCGATCCTATCAAAAACACTATCACGTATCTACAATCAGATTAATTGCTCTCTAATTGTATAGCTCGTAATTGTTACATGCTCTTGTACAACTAATATATCCGTTGAGACGTAATCTTTCATTTAAATCTACATTTATTACGACTTTGTTAATACAAATATGTATACAATGAATTTATTACAATGATATTGATTTGAATAATTGATTGCATAAATTAAGGAAAGTGTCAGTAATTTATAATCTACAAATGTCCTTTACTTATTTCGAAATACGACTCGAACTGTTAAAGATGGCATCATCGAGGACAACAATGAACCAAATTTTTTAAAAAAAAGTATATTTTGTCAACATTAACATTTAACTACTTATTATTTCATAATAAATCGAGGATAATTCTCTTCCTTCGATAACTAATTCCAACGCTAATTTGAGCTCCAATAAAATAATCATGAATCTTTATCTTGAGGCGGGCTTATCTCTTCAACTGTCCTTGTTCAAGTCTTTGCGTCTTAAATTTTGAGGGTCACTTTACTTTTCTCATTTTGCACACTAAATACCTTTTTTACCCGTCTATAAATAGTCAGTCAACTGGCTTTGGCTAATTCACTCTACCACCAAAGACAGTTTCAGTTAACTTGTGTTAAATCAACTTTCATTTTTCAGTCCGAAATCAACTCACAACTCAACAGCAAAATGAACAAGACTGTAAGTTGATTATTTACTGACTTTAATATTGATCTATCTTGTTCCAACTGTGAATAATGTGAATATTGACAATGTGTGTACTAATACATATTCTTGTTTCATTGTTACGATTAGATCCTTTCAATCCTCATCATCTGTGCCTTGGTTGGAACCATTGTTGCTCTTGGCCATGGCTATGGATATGGACGACCACATGGATATTATGGACATCGAAGCTATGGATATCCATCATACGGTTAGTTTTTAAATCAGTTTTTGATTGCAAATTGGACAGTTTCATTAACTGTATTCAATGATCTTCGTTATACAGGCTACTATGGGTACAGACCTCACTATGGTCGCTATGGTGGTTATGGAGGTTATGGCGGCCATGGAGGCTACGGAGGCTATGGTGGTTACGGCCATGGTTAGTTCGTTTGTTTACAAGATATTGTTTGTTGATATAATTATGCTCTAAGCGTACATCAAATTAACGCTAATTTGTTAATCTTTCCTTGTGTCATCAGAAAAGTTAACAATAATCTTGATAAATTGTTATCAACCCACATAATCAACATTTTAATTCTTATTTTTCTCCTTACCATCTTTCCTCAGGTTATCCTTACAGACATGGTTATGGATATTGATTACCATGTTAAGCCATTTTTGTCTTCTTCCAGGCTTTTCTGCATCTCACCTGTTACTACTCAACGTGCATCAAAACACCAGTTTCACTTCAATCAACAGATTTTTAAGACTAAATTATGAAAGACTCAAGACTCAATATTAAAATATATTTTTTTACTAGAAAATCTCTGTTCCTTAAAGTGCCTTCAGGCAAGTAAGCCTTTGCTCAAACACATGATGCTGTGATTTTCATTACTCAAAAATCCCCATTGAATTGTACGACAGCATAAAAAAGCTTTATTTTTGAAGATTATTTAAATAATAAAAAAATTCAAATCAAAAAACTTTTATTCTCATTTCATTTTCGAGTTAAGGTTCACAAATCAAACCAGTTGACTTGATTGATCCACATTGGAAGGACGGTATCTTGTCAATAAAACCCAAATATTGGTTACCAGAAAACATTAGGTTCAATAACCATTTATTTAAATGATTGGTTTTGTTAATTTGTTTACTCAAGTGAGTCCATTTTGTAGTTAACTTTATTATTAACACAATACCAGTTACAGTCTTGATAAAGGATAGTCAAGTCAAGTCAAAAAATCAATCTTATCAACCATGGATAGGAAAGTTTGTTCAAAAAAATCAGAGTTGTTAACAAAGCAAATCATCGAAACATATGTTTATCCCACAATTGTATTTTTTATACCCAAAAAAGTGGTGTTAAATTAGATGTTTATTTCACAAATTGCCTTCACTTTCAGTAACATTAAACATTCAATGACAATAATTTCAATCAAATGTACAAATTGATAAAGGAAATGCATAAAGCTGCTTATAAATCATCAGCAATTTACAAATTGTCATCCACTTCAATAAGTTCTGGTATAACCAGGCAAGCAAAAATTTATAAGCAACAAAATGAAGTATTCAGTGATTAAATCAATGGTACAATTTTTGCACCGATTGTTAAAGCAAAGCATCAATCCAATTCAAGCTCAAACCACTTTCATATGTTATAAAATGTTCAATTTTTAGACTGTTCAGTTGGTAATGAACTTGAATGTTGATTTCATTTTGATCTTCAACCATAATAATATTACTTAATTACTCTCATCTCTGGTACGACTATTTCCCATGGAGAGTTGACAGATAATTATCGCTATAACATTTGTAAGTTGAAAAGTTGTCGGACAATTAGAGTTTTTGTTGTTGATAGCCATTGTTTGGAAAGGGAAATTTGCTTGAGAGCCGCTTTTGAGGCACAATTTGTTGAATATTTTGAATAAAATTTGGTCTAAACTAGATTTAAATTTGCTTCGATTGAGCAAGTTCAGTTGAACTGAGACATTATCAGTATTAAACGACATTTTGATTGCCAGGATTGTTTGCAAAGCCATTGAGTGGTCGATTCATTAACTGATTAGATGCCAGCAGAATGTTAATTTACAATGATTTCTCGCTCTCCTTCTAGTCTAGATTAATCAATTGAGAATGAAAGGATGAAGTATTAAAAAAGGCTAGAAATTTCTTGGAAATAAGCAATTAATTTTATGTCTACAAATCAATTTTATCAAATTGGTTGATTGAATTCGCTTGAATTCAATATTTGCAATTAATTTGTCTCTTCTCTTAGTCTATCTTGAGCAAACTTTCATAATAACTGTAAACTGATCACTTCAATGGTTCAACGTTTAATGTTGAGACAATTAAGCATCTGGTTAAACATTCAACATTTTCAATTGTTAGTGCTATTTACAATTCTGCCATGAATTGAGAATCAAATGATGAAGTATTAAAAAAAGTTGAACGGTTTTTATGAAATAAAAGATTTATTTCGTGTTTGCAGTTTTATCAAATTGATTGATTCGTTTGAGCCAAAGATTTTCAATTACCTAGAAAATTAAACAAGTTGGTCTGGTTAATGACTACCTGAGATGTGATATCCTATGTTGTGATTTGGGTAAAAACAGGTTTCATTAGCAAGATGGGTTGGGATGAAGTAAAGCTCAAAATCGGTGCCCATGATTAACGAACCATAGCTTGGTAAAAGAGAATCTCTTTTGTTGTTGATCTTCAATTTGTAACACAAAGATGAGAATAAAAAGATAATTAAGGGAAGAAGAGAAAAATGAAAGAAAGAGCAAAAAGTTTGCTTATCATCAAGTGCTTCCATGGATATTGTTGAGATTTGATTGGAACACTTGTTCTGAAATTAGATATGAAATTATAAGTAAACATCTCGATAGCTTAAAAGGAAGTTACAAAATTCATTGATCATCACTTTCAGACTCGACTCTGGTTGTATTGTTAATAATGTTTGCTATAAGTCAATCAGTTTTTCTCGTTCTTTCTGCTCTTTGCTTTACATTGTCATCTGGACATGGATACAATTTGAATCATGAATTTAAACAAATTGGACCCAATGAACTGACTGATTTCCTAATTGATAGGTAAGTAAAACTTTCCAATTATTACAATACAATGTTTAAAGATGAAAAAAGTCTTGAGATTTTTTGTTTCGTGAAAATTTTCCAATCACTTGTTGTCATGTTGTGAGATTAGCAGCCAGTTGATTCTTGGTCTAAAATGTTTACCATATTTTCATTGGAAATTTGCCGTTTCACTCAAGATCGGTTATTTTATGTATCTTTTTAAATAATTTTTTGCCTTTAAATTATTCAATCAACAGGCTTGGGATTGATTCGAATCTAAAACATTGGAATGAAAAGTCGGACGATGAGCTTAAAGATGTTTTCGCAAAGCACAGTCTGAAGTATAAGAATCCAGCTCCATGTCAAGAAGCGAATTGTGTTAAAAATTTCACTGACGATTCCACAAGCTCAGCTAAAATAGATTCCCACTTGACTGATGGTAATCATACAATTGATACAACAAGTCAAATTGATGCATCTTCATCCATACAATTATTTATGTCGCGAGATGCCAAAGAAGAAGCTCATTGTTTAATTGCCTCGGTCAACAGTACTTTTGAAAATCAAGGAGAGGGATTTGATTATACAGTATCTAAAAATGTTACTTATGGTGGAGGAATTAGAATACAGTTGGTCATGGATCCTGAACCAGAGTTTAAGGAAAACCCGTTAAAGCTTCACATCCTCAAAGCTACTAGTAAATCCGAGTTGGAAGAAATTACAGCCAGCGCTAACTATTTTGATAAGGTTACCAAAATAACTCAAGTATCTGCTACGGTTGTTACTTTTGACACCGAAAATTGTGACAATACAGTTGAAAATTTTGAGTGCGACACCGTTGCCAGAATTTATCATCACATTAAGTCCTTTGATGAAAGAACGGTAATTTACAAGGGAAAAACTAAAAGTTACAAGGCTGATAGCTATGGTACCATAATAACTGTGGTCAAGAAGACATAATTTGGTTCTCATTCTAACAATATCTCAGTCAAAATTCAGATTCATTGAGTATAGAGATATTAATTTACTAATGAGATTACCACATAACTAAACCACTGAAATGAAACTAAATCATTCAATTTTTTTCTGTCTCATAACTGAAATATATAATTTATATGCTTGCATCGCTTTACACAAATCAACTATTGTCCAAGATGATTGGCAGGCTGGAATAGTGCAATAACTCGTAAATTTATTCAGTTATAATTCAATTGTAACAAATATTAACCAATACAATTAAATTGCAATAAATTTGTACTACACTATTATAACAAATAATCTTCCCCAAAAAGAAAATTATTGAAATTAAACCTTCCATTGAACCTAACCTGCTCAAACCTAACATACGCTAATTGTACTAATCAAATTTCATAAACAATTTTACCATCTAACTAAACTGAATAAACTTTTATAACATTTGAGTCTCGTTTTCTGATTTGCAAACCAGAAGAAAAGTACCTAAAGTCATTCATAAGTTATTGTAACTTATGTTGCTTGTACTAATATTTTTATTATAACGATTTGAGTATAAAAATAGCAAGCGCAATTCATCATTTCATAAGATCATAGTTGTCAGAAAAACCATCTATTGTCAGGGAGGACAAAAATTTCCAGGATAGAGTATTTCGATTACACATAGATGAGAGAATTATAAATAATCGGGTGAAATTAGAACAATTTCATAATAAGTAGTTAAAAAAACTATCAACAATAATTTGTGTAAAAACTGGCAAATTGATTATATCTAAGATATTCACACAGGCAATGGTGATTGGAAGAAATGATAGGGAATGATGCCGATTATTGTCCTTTATGATGATCAGGGAATGTGAATGATAGTATCATTTATGCAAAGCAGTTAATCCTCGGCGTTATTTGGAGGTCTAGATGGAACATTACGTTTTATGCAATTAGTAATCCAATCAATACTTTCAGTGATACCTTGACTGTTTTAAAGAGAAAATTAATTTTTTATCAACATTAATTTCAAATTAATAATCAAAGACAAACAAAATTAGTCAAATTTATTAAACACAAACCTATTCAATGCAGAGACAGATATTGAATGTATATCTCTTTTCCCAATTTGAGGAGCAGATGATTTGAAAATTGCTTTAATCCGATCAAGTGACAACGCTTCCTACAAAATCCATAAAAATAATATTAGATGTAGGTTTTTAAAGATGCAATAATTTTTAATTTTAGAATCAATGTATTAATTACCGGAATATCCTGCTTATTGGCTACAATTAATAATGGAATACCAACAAGATGTTCATTTGTAATCATATTTTCTGAAAAAAAGGTAACAAAAAATATCTAAATAAATTATATAGCTAATAAAAGACAAAAAACGTCACTGGTTTAAGTTTCTCCAAACATACCGAATGCTGTTTTTGATTCTTCAATTCTTTCAATATCAGCTGAATCAATTATAAATATTATACCATGAGATTCTGCATAATACTATTTATAATAAAAGAGACACAAATAAGTAAAATTGGTTACAAATTTAAAATAAATAGTATATAATTAATAACGAATATGTACATAGATAAATCGCATACCTTATCCCATAAAGATTGAAGCTCATGTTGTCCACCAAGATCCCAAAAATTCATTACAATACCTTTGTACTCAATTTTTCCGATATTTAATCCGACTGTAGTGGTTATTTTGTTGAGATTAACACCTTTATAATTACGATTAAATCTAATTTTAGTCTGCTCCAGAAAAGTAGTTTTACCAGCATTATCTAAGCCAAGAATTAACACATAAAACTCATCTCTTTTGAATAAGTATTTCCATAAACCATAAAACAAGGAAAACATAATCCTCACTTTTTAATAAACAATAAACAGATATATAAATTAAATTGATTAACCATGATAATAAATGTTGCTCAAAAATAACACATCACTGTTACAGTTTGGTTTTTTCTCACAGCTGGTTTGGTTGCTATGATGTTGTTTAAGTCAAAATCACGTGTCTTAAATACTTTCAAATAAATCAAAGAGTAAAGGGAGTTTTTTTCAACCAAAATCAGTTCAGATTTAGCCCTAAATTGTCATTATTGTACTTTTTAACCTTAGTATTTAGTCTTTCCATTAAAAATGACTGAAACAGTTTTGGTTATTGGAAATGGTTCGCGAGAACATGTTTTGGCCTGGAAACTGGCCAAATCTTCAAAAGTTCATAAAATTTTTGTGTGTCCAGAAAACGCAGGAACCCTGAAAGAGGATAAAAAAATTTCAAATCTCTGTAAGTACAAAAATGATCTTGGTGATTTACTTAATTATTTAATTTGTTTTATTTGTTCTCACCTGTTAACAGCTTTGGATCTAAAGGATTTATCCAAGGTTGAAGAATGGTGCTTAAAAGAGAAACCATCTCTTGTAGTGATTGGACCTGAGGATCCGTTAAATCGTGGTTTATCTGACATTTTGTCAAACCATGGAGTCCCTTGCTTTGGTCCTTCACAATCAGCTGCAGATTGAATGTGACAAATCATATGCTAAAGAGTTCATGGTTAGACATGAAATACCAACTGCTCGACATAAAGTTTTTGTTTCATCTTCTGAAGGAAAAAAATGGGTGACCAACTGCCCACCTAACCTCAAGCCATGGGTTGTCAAAGCTTCAGGTCTTGCTGCTGGTAAAGGTGTCCTTATTGGTTCAAGTACTGAAGAAACTTGTCGTTATATTGAAAAAATATTAGATGACAAGATATTTGGTGATGCAGTAAACTCCATTGTTGTTGAAGATTTCTTGGAAGGAGATGAAGTTTCAGTTATGGCCTTTTCAGATGGAGTCAATATAAGTGTTATGCCTCCGGCTCAGGATCATAAGAGAGCGTTTGATAATGACGCAGGACCTAATACTGGAGGAATGGGTGCCTTTTGTCCATATCCATGTTCATCTCGAGAGATGCAGGAAATTAGTTCGATAATACAAAAAACAATCAATGGACTAAAAGTTGGTGGACGGAAATTTGTTGGTGTTTTATTCACTGGTTTCATGTTAACTTCAGATGGTCCCAAAGTATTGGAATTTAATGCTCGTTTTGGTGATCCAGAGACTCAATCAGTTCTTCCTTGCTAAATAGTGATCTATTTGATATCTGTTTGGCTTGTATTTCTGGCAAATTGTCTACCATTACCATTGATTGGAGGGATAACTTTTATTCTTGTGGTACGGTTATTGCTTCCTCTGGTTATCCTGATAAACCCACCACAGGCAAACAAATTAATGGCCTTGATAAATTATCTGATTGTATCATCTTCCATGGAGGAACTAAATGGATCGATGATAGATTAACCTCTTCTGGTGGTCGAGTTTTAACGGTTGTTGCGTCTGATAATGATCCACAGAAAGCAATCAGTAAATCTCAACAAGCTGCTTCATCAATCAAAATTGAAGGCTCCTTTTATCGTCATGATATTGGTGTGCGAGCATTGAAAAAATTAAATAAGACTGATCATCATTTGAGCTATCGATCAAGTGGAGTCGATATTGATGCCGGTAATCAATTGGTGGATCGAATTAAATCAATGGTCGGTGCAACACATCGGCCTGGAGTTGTTGGTTCAATTGGTGGCTTTGGTGGTTTATTTGATGCCTATCCGGATGGACCATTATTGGTCGCAGGTACTGATGGAGTTGGGACTAAACTGCGCATAGCAATTGAATGTAATACATTGAACACCGTTGGGATTGATTTGGTTGCAATGTGTGTTAATGATATTTCAGTCCAAGGAGCTGAACCCTTGTTTTTCCTTGATTACTTTGCTTGTGGTAAACTTGATGTTGACTCTGCTTCAGCAGTTATTGCTGGTATTGTTCAAGGCTGCAAACTTGCCAATTGCGCGTTGATTGGTGGAGAAACGGCTGAAATGCCTGGAATGTATCATGGTAAAGACTTCGATCTAGCAGGTTTCTCTGTTGGTGCCGTTGATAGAAAAGCTGTTTTACCAAGATTGAAAGAAATCAGTGAAGGTGATATCTTAATTGGTCTACCATCCTCTGGTGTTCACTCCAATGGGTTCAGTCTGGTTCGCAAAATTATCGAAAAAAAAGGATTGTCGTTCAATGATAAAGCTCCTTTTGATCGATCTCGAACATTAGGTCAGATACTTTTAGCTCCTACTCGAATTTATGTGAGAAGTGTCCTTCCTGCAGTTAAATTGGGTTATATTGTCGCTGCTTCTCACATAACAGGAGGAGGCTTAACTGAAAACATCCCTCGAGTTTTACCATCCCATTTAGCTGCTGAATTGGACGCTAACCAATGGGTAATACCGCCCGTATTCAAATGGCTTAAAGAAGCTGGATCTCTTCTTGACGACGAAATGTTGCGAACTTTTAATTGTGGTTTAGGGATGATTCTTGTTGTCAAGCAAGATAATGCAAATTCAACTCTTAATTTACTTAAGATAAATGGTGAACCTGGTGCGAAGATGGTTGGTAAAATTGTTAAACGTTACGATTTGCCGGTAATTGTAAACAACTTTAGGAGCTTGATGGATTCACCTTCAAATGGTGTTGGTTCAGAAACTACCAAAAGAGTTGCTGTATTGATTTCTGGGTCTGGGACTAATTTACAAGCTCTGATAGATCATTCAAATCAGTCAAAATCTATAAAAATTGTACTAGTTATTTCTAACAAGCCCAATGTTGCTGGACTTGCCAGAGCTGAAAATGCTGGAATCGAAACTTTGGTAATTCCAAGTAAAGGTTTTAAAAATCGAGTTGATTATGATATGGTTGTTAATGAAGCTTTGAAAAAAGCTTCCATTGAAATTGTCTGCCTTGCTGGTTTCATGAGGATATTATCCGCAGAGTTTGTGCACCTTTGGAAGGGCAAAATGCTAAACGTTCATCCATCTCTGTTACCATCTTTTAAGGGCATGGACACTCATGCTAGAGCTTTAGAAGCTGGTGTTAGAGTTCATGGATGTACAGTTCATTTTGTTGAGCCAGATGTCGATACAGGAGCGATTGTGCTCCAAGAGGCAGTTCCAGTTCTTCCAGGCGATACTCCAGATATTTTACAAGAAAGAGTTAAACAATCTGAACATAAAATATTTCCGTTAGCTCTAGAGTATCTAGCAACTGGTCGGGTTCAACTAAACTCTGAAGGTAAAGTTCAATGGAATATTTATTTATGAATAAACATAATTTTTATGAAAATTGCAACTTTAAAATGTGATTTTTAACCGGAATTAGAAGAATAATTTTCTCGATAAATTAACCATTTTATCATTATATTTTCATGAGTAAAAAGTTTACCAATACTAATCAGTGACTGAATTAACTCAATTCAATTCCTCGAATAGACAATAATAATGATAATTAATGAATAAAGATATCATTACACATATGATTGGAATACTTACAGAATCGGACGAAATCAATCTTTTACGAATTACCCAGTCAACCAGAAAAAAACTTCCTTTACTCTTTGAAATAAATTCTTGAGTTTATATTGATCATCTTACCATAACTTATTTTTGAATCAAGAATAATCTTGATCTTGTCGATCCACCAATTTTCAATAAATAATTATGAAATAAATAGATAAACAAGGTTTGTTGTTTATAAATTGAATTTATTTATGTTGCAAAAAAGAGCACAATCAATGTGGTTGTTGAAGAGTTGTTTTTTTGTTAAGGCATCTTTTCGTAAAGTAATCCAATTAATTATATTAGTTCTTTAACAAGCTATTTAATGGTAGCTTAATTAATATATATATTTATATTTATATATATACGATTGCCTATTCCAATCATATTGCTATAGTTGGAGAATTGTTTTTTTTAATTTCAATCTCAATACATTCAATCATTTCTTGTGATTAAACTGTCTTTAAGTTTGTATCAATTCAAATTGTTTCACTAATGTACATTTTATAAGCGAATGATTATTGAGTGTTTTATTGTGTTAAATTTGTAGTGTGCCGTTTGTAGATTGTTGCCATTGTACCTTTGAACACTTGATGCAATAGAGATGGATCAACTGCTAACCTTCGATTAGACAGCTTCTTTTTAAACGGTTTAATCAAATTCAGGCGGAGTTTTTTGAAATAAAATGATAATCAAAGGAAGATATTGATTTTAAGTTGATTTTCTTTTTTACAATTAGATGGCATCTTTGATTGTAAAATACTTATGAGAACAGGGAAACAAGGATGCGTTGACAAATTTGAGAGAAACCATCAACAGAAAAATTATGTTATCAACATAAACGGTCCAATAAAAGTTATCAATTGATTGCCAAAAATTTGATCAAAGTGTTATTCTGAGGCACAAGTATCCAAATCTTAACAGGATAGTTGTCAAAAGGCACACACTGCTCTACGTAATTTAACATAGAGTTGATTATAGTTAACCCACGAAGAGTAACTACAAATTGTTTGGTAGACGACACCCAATAATCAGTTCTGTTAAATGTACAAAAAAAGAGAGGAGAAAACAATTAGTTGTACAAACAACTCACAATTAAACAAATATTAACAAACAATTAACAAATCGAGTAAATCAACAGCAAGAAAAAGGTTAGATCATGATTGAAAAATGGGGAAAAATCTTCAGGTTGGATCTTCAAACATCTTTCAAAATCAATGTTATTTAAGCTGAAACGAAAGCAAAAAAGTATAGAAAGTATAATTTAAAAATTCTCTATTACATTAAAATCATTAAATTTCCAAGATGATTGTTAGCTCTAATCGACAACAATTGTTGATGTTGTCAATGAAGCTTAAGATTAACTTGGGTTGTGACAATTGTATTGCGGGATTTAAAAATGAAAGTCAACAGAAATAATATTGAATGATTATCATTGAGTGAAAATGAAAAAAAGGTTTAAATGGATTATCTCATTAAAAAAGGCCTGATAATTTCGTCATTGTTGATTGTGATTATTGGAAGATGGCTCGTCAGCATAGGAGAAGGAAAGGATTAACGCAATGATGATTGATGAGATGAGATGAGTTAATAAAGATGAAAAACTGCATAACATTGAATGGTCGAGACGAAAGAAGAATCAACCTGTAGATGAAAAGAAAGAGTTGAAATGAAATTGTTGAGATCAAGCTTAAGATTAAGGTGAAAATGTCTATAAGAAGAAAGCAGAAATTTGTGTTGATAAAATGGCTGATGATTTCGAAGTGGAAATGATTTCAGGTTATGTACATGTAAGTCTGCGTCATTTGTATTATCTTCATTCTTGGTGGGAAAGGAACCAAACTCATAGTAACCAATGAAAGTAGGAACCAAAATTAAAATCTCTAAATGAAAGAAAGAAGAGAAATATTGTTAAAAAATGCAAATAAAACAGAAATATTTGTAGGGAATGAAAGACTTTTCATCGTTTTCATCGAGATGATCATCTGAAATGGCTTGATCATTGCTATAGTTATATTGAAACATCAAAAAACTATTGCAAAAACTAATGCATGAAAATGTTAATTGTTGATTAACTGATTGTTTTTTGCTTGTTAATGGGCATTCAACCTTTGTTTAGAATTCATGTGAATTGTTTTAAACTTGTTTAATTTCATTTCGCCATCAGAATTATTATTGTTTTTGTTATCATGTTATGATTATCACGCATGTTATTTTTATTAGTATTCATATTTTTTGTATTACTATTACTGATTTATTATTATTAAGTTTTTCTAGTTCTCAAAGGGAAAGAAGGAAGATTAGTTGATAGACAAAAAACAAGGATTGGAGTAACCAAAGATAAAAAGTGTTTGTTTGAAAATCTCTATCCAACTTTGCCATATCATCAAGATTGGAAAGGATGAAGATGGAAAGGATGAGACAAAAAAGATGAAAAAAAGTGGGAGAGGGAAAAATGGATTTTGCACTCACAAATATTTACAACGTTTTGTCATCATCAGTTTTGTTAGGTTCTGGTAATTGCGCAGTTTTTAGGTGTAAACTTTAAAATGCTGTTGAGAATCGAGAAAAATAGATATTGTCACACATCGTCTTCATAATGAAAAACATCAAAATTGCCTGGGAATGAAAGGAAAAAGATATAGTTTTAAGATGGAGATGATGATGGTGATGTTATGGATGAGATTGACGTCGCAAATCGTTTTTGTAACAAATAATAGTTTATGCTTGGTGGTAGTGATGGTGGCGATTATTATTTTTGTATAATGCTAATTGAAACGTCCACTTTGACATCATCATATTTTGTTTCCTCTTCTCTATGAATCAAACACAAATAGCAAAGAAGAGCAATTTCTCGCAGTCACACACAACAATCAAATATCTCACTTCTGGTTAAAATTAAAATAAAATTCAAATTATTGTTTGTTTGCAAAAATTTTGTCCAAGTGTATGTGTGTGTTGTGTGTGTATGTGTGTATGTGCCAGTGAATGTAAATGAGAGGTTGAGTCAAGTTGATTCATGTTGAGTGTTTTAAGGGCTTTTCATGAAAGAATGTTGATGAATTTATCCAAAAGATGTATTTAACGTTTTTTAAACTGTAAATAATTTAAATTATTATTTAAATATTTTATCGGGCGTTCATCAAATTGTCTTCATTCAAATCATTTCACTAGATCAAGCAGACAATTAAAAAGGAAAGTATTTTAAAACAAATCTTGTCATTCAAAGGAATAAGCAATTGCTTTGTAGACTAGATAAGAAACCAGCATATGGTTCCAAATAAATTTTGAAGAACCAAAAACCAAACCAATTGTGCTGAGATTTTGAGAAAAAATCCGTTGATTCATTAGAGAGTAAGATAGTGTCCATGAGTGTGTTTCAGTGGTTCGTTGTTTATGAGTAAAAAATGAAATTCATTATGTATTTGCTTGCACACAAATTATAACTAAAATTTTAGGTTGAGAATCAATTCCTCGTTTTGATCCAAGATGAGAATCAATTACAGTTTGGCCGTAAATTAAAACAAAACAGCCAAAGAGAGATGAACGGTGAGCCAATGCGTCAATGAGTTAAAGCTGGGAAAGGATCTTTTTGGTTTTGCTTTAGGAAAATGTTCAATTTATCCTTAACTAGCAATGACACCAATGGTAACAACAGCAATTGATGATCAAGAAGACAAAAGACAGTCAGAGTTGTTGACCATCAAGTTGTGTAAAAATCCTGTTTGCTAATCAAAATCACATTTTAATTTGCAAAGTAAAGAAAACAATTTCTCTCGTTTATTGTGGCAGGTTAACTTTTTAAATTGTTGAATCGAAAGAGGTAAGCCAGGTAAACAGGATTGTTTGGTTTTAAATTGTGGTTCATCAAAGGTTTTTAAAGATTTGTATTTACACCAAGAGATTCATCATAATTGTCATCATCACCATTTATCCATTTATTGTCATTCAATTCCTTCTTTTGGAGATTAATGTAATTTGTTAATGTAATAGTAAAAAGCACAAACAACTGGATTCGTCTTTTTTGAGCTCAAACTCTCACTATTGTATAATTGAATTTGTAGTTGATTATATATATTTGATTTATATTTAAATAATTCCTCTACGTTCAACACCATTGTTGTAAAAGATTTTGTTAACCTATGGATGAAATGAAACAAAATATAATATTAATAATAATGATCAAAAAATGTATATGCAGAACATGATAATGATAGAAATAGAAATAGATCAAGATAATTTCGTTTGATTATCTTGATGATTTATTTTGTTTGCTTTTTATCATTCACTTAAGCATGGATTATCATGACCTTTAACTTTACTGTTTATGTATTATAATCATTATGATTATGGAGTTAGTTGTTAAATGCCTAACAGAGTTAAGTTATTACTCTTATTCCTTTATCCTGTAAACATGAAAAATTTTCATAAATTTACAGGTTATTTTATAACCTTTCATTTTTATTTTGTTCAATTTAACCTGAATATTTTATTATAAGTAGCAGTGTTTAAATCTGTGTTCAAAGTTTCAAAACAAGATTGAAATTTTAGGGTTAAAATGTTAAGTTGAAGAGATGAATAGAGGAAAGAATTGAAGATTGAATTTTGCCGCAAGAGAAATAAAATGAATAGTTGTGATGAAGATGTTAGAATAGGATAAGCGGTGAAAATATTGAACAATTGTATTCACTATTATATATTTAGTTATTAATATTAGTCAAGTTCATGATGAATGTTTATTATGATTACTATTAAACTGAGGTTAACAAAGTATGTTGATCAGATAATATTATGGAGGAGGAAGGTGAAATAACAAGAAACTCATGAACCCATGAAAACAGAAGGGAGAAAAAAAAGGAATTGTTTGACATTTTGGGTTATAATCAAAAAATTATTATTAATACAATTGGATTTCTGATAAATTGTTCAACTATTTTTGTAGTTACTCTTCTGAATCGTTAAAAATTGATAATAACGATAGAGAGAATTCAGATTTTTTTCTCATTTTTTCAACGGTGAGAATGTTTGCTTTTCTGGTTATTTCTGGTTAAATAATAACCAAGATGATTTGGTTAAATTGGGTTTACAAATCTATTTGGTCTCAACTAACATTGATTATTGTTTAGAGCTATTTATATCACGTTTAAAGTAAATGATAAAGTCCATGATGATTATACAGTTGTATTCAACTGTATTAATGATGAAAACTAAACCTGAACAAATTGAATTTGGTGGTAATAAAATCGGTGAAACCCAAAAGAGTTATGTTGAAAGGAAGATAATAATATTGCTATGTGAATGGTTACTAGTTTTGTTTCAAAACAATCATCATGATTATCATGTGATGTAATGAGAGAAATGTAATAAAGGAATCAACAGATTTAGAATAAATATAACTAACCTTTTAATTAATGTTCCAATAATCCTTAAAGAATTGAATATTGTATCTCGAGTAACATTTTGTGTTGCGTGTGTGTTTGAGTGAATGTTAATATACATGTATTATACGGTGTACTGTGTTGGTGTATGTTACTGAAAGAAAATTCAATTCCTTTTGTTGTAATTTAATTGTTTGTCAGCAAAATTTGGATGGTTTTAAAGTGGTTCAATGCTACTGTTAATGGTTGGTTTCAATTTTCTTGTATTGCATATTATATTAGACTTGTAGTATTGTGTGTGAATGTGTGTTTCTTATTATCCGTTGACTCTTCTTGATATGAACCGATGAAAATTGTAAAATGAAAAGGATGATCATGATGCACAGGGTAATTATGATGATGAGAGATTGAAAAATCGAGAAAAAATCGCAGAGGTTGATCGAAGGAAAGGAAGAGAAAATAAAAAGATGAGTTGGTAATCATCAACTGATTCTTTAATTGTTTAACTGGTTGAGTAGTTTTCATCATTAAACTTAACTGGACCATTAGATGATTGTTTTGCTGGTTAATATTAATAACACAAATCTTCTTTTCCTCCTTAAATCTAACTCTTTCCTTTTATCTTTGATAATCTCTCATTTAGCTTTGTTATTATCACCATACTTATTTAAGAACAAATCAATATTGATGTTACCATTGTTCCTGTTTTAGTTTTGAGGTTGTTGCTGTTGTAGTGTTTGTTTCTGATGTTTTGGCTGATGATAATGATGATGTTGATGAGAGTGATGAGAATGACGATGTTGTTGTTGTTGTTGTTGTTAACAGTTTAAAACTTGTAATCATTAATTATTTAATCTGGTTACAGTTGATATAATCATTGTTACCGTTGTGATCAGTGTTGAGTAAATCCTTATTTGGTGGAAGTAGAAGGTAAATGAAAATTATTATTGTATTATTATTGTCACACTTAATTCCTTCTCCGGGAATGAATAAAGATAAATTGTGAAAAAGTGTACGAGAGAGACAAAGAAAAAGATAAATCTCTTCAGAATGGTAATGGGATAAATTTGAAAACCATGGGAACAAGAATAAGACCAGCAATTGCTATGCAAGCGATTATCATCAATTTTTTCTGTGGTAATCAATCAAAGACACAAAGAGAGGGAAAGAAAGAAAAAACAGCAATTAGTTAATTGGCCAAATTGATAATTGTTTGAAATACCAGAATAACCAGAAAAAGAATATAAAATCACGAAGTTTACCAGAAAAGCTACAAAAGCTTAAACCAGAAAAAAAGTTAAAACTATTTTCATTGGCTATTGACTTGGACACGATTTGGCTCGCAATTTGATTTTGCTAACGCTTTCGAATTCAAAAAAATTGATCAAAATGAAAAAAATTAACTGATGGTAAATTATGAAAGAACTAACGAATCATAATTTTGTTTATTGTTATAACCCATAGACAAGTCTGCATATGCATTGAAAATATATCACAGCAACCTTGAATGCATACATAATGGCAACTAGTAATATCTAATAAATGTAACATTTTATCTGGTTACATGCTCAGAAGCATTTTTTTCAAATGCTTAAGCTTCTCACTCTGATTGTACTTGAATTATTACTTTCATGTTTATTATTATGAAAGTGATTGATTTTGTATCTTCCCTGGTTTCTAGTGGTAGGTAATAGTTGCGAATAAAAAAGGGAGTATAAAATAATAATGGAGGATTAGAGAGATGAGAGGAAAATTATGATGACTTACCTTGCGAGCTTCACGTTGAAGTTTCAATGCTTTCCTAGTATCTTCAGTTCCAGCTTTAACATATTCAACTGCTTTACCAACATGAAATTCAATTCTATCAATCATTTCACCCTGAACATTTCAAGAGTATCAGCATAAGGAGTAAAAATAGGTGAAAATAAAGAGAGAAGCAAAAAAATTATTATCGTAATTTTGTTCTTCTTTCCTACCAAATCAAATGTACACTTTAAAGTTTAAACGAAAGATTCATTGAAGAGATTTGAGTTTTGTTGTTACTCTACACCTTTAATTAACTTTGATTATTGAGAGATGACAAGTGAATAACAAGGTTATAATCTTCAATCAATCATGACACTTTCAACTCTCAATTGAATCTGAAAACTTTCAATTATTAAAGCACAAATTTTTCCATCGTAAAAATAAGCCTTCAAGATCAAAATTGGGATCAAAACTTGGATCAAGATTCAAGCTTTAGATCTAAGCCTACTCTACTGTAGATCTACAGAGGATTATAATTTTACGTGATTTTTAATTAATATTAACGATTGAATTTTGATAATTGTGATTAATTAAGGTAAGTAGATTCAGAAAATACATGATTTATACAAATCAGCCCAGAAAATAAAAAATTATAAAACAGTTTTGCCAGACATGGCAAAACGGAAGTCAGAAGATGATACACAAACATGCATTTGTTTGTAAATCTCATTTTATATAAAAAAACAGAAAATCAGTGGAAACAGTGGATGACGGAGGTACTCAACAAACTAGAGGATAACCATGGAAAAAATACAAAAGGAAGAGGACAACCCAATCACGAGAAGACATGCTGCCCAGGACAGAAATACTATTTTGATTTGAATTATTGAATTTTTTGATGATACTTTTTTGTACAAAATGTGAGCTGACAAGCATGGTATGGTCGCTAGGGGACAGTATTTGAACAAAGAGTAAAGTAAGAAGAGATAGCAATCAAATCAAATACATTCGCCGGCTCACGCCGGGGCAGCTAAGGTTGGCCGCCTACCCAAGTCACCAGGGGTCACTGCCCCAAACCAGGGTACCGGGAAGGATGTCAGGGATAGTCCAGGGGGCTGAATCCCTGGGTAAGCCTTACTTTACTCTGTCGCTCATTGCTCAAGGCTCAGGCGAGTTTCGAACTCTAACCCCAGCAGTCTTGCTGTTGGCTAGAAGACTCGCATAGAGTTAAACCTCTCGGCACTCCATAGCAATCAAAAAGGAAGATTTTAATTCAATCTTATACTCACTGGAGGGCGACAATAGGTAAAATTAATGAAAAATTAGAGCAAAAAACTAAAAAAATGATAAGAAAAAAATCGCGATAAAAAATTTATTAGTGTTTTCCAATGCAAAAGACTGCGAACAGAGTCATCCAGTGAGTATAAGAATGTATTAAAATCTGCCTTTTTGACTGCTAGCCAACAGCAAGACTGCTGGGGTTAGAGTTCGAATCTCGCCTGAGCCTTGAGCAGTGAGCGACAGAGTAAAGAGGAAGGCTTACCCAGGGATTCAGCCCCCTGGCCTATCCCTGACATCCCTCCCGGTACCCTGGTTTGGGGCAGTGACCCCTGGTGACTTGGGTAGGCGGCCGACCTTAGCTGCCCCGGCGTGAGCCGGCGAATGTAAATTGACTGCTATCTCTTCTTACTTTACTCTTTGGTATTTGAAGCTGTTCAACCATACGGTTTCTGTAACTTGTTTACTTATATTAAAATGTACTGCACAGTTGACTGAATTAACTCTTTTTTATTTTTCGGATACAAAACAAATTATGATTTACGATTTCATTTACTTATTTTCAATTAGAATCCATAATATCAATTAGTTAATTTGTTCTAAATGATATTCAATTGTGCGATTCAGTGATGTATTAGTATAGCTATGTTGTGTTTTTTTCTTTAAAACCAGAAAAGTCTCAAGTTATGAGCCGTAGCTCATCATGCATTGCAATATGATGAAGATTACTGGTTCAAAAAGTGAATTTGATAAATGTTTCAATTGATGTTGATGAGAACAATCATGTAATTGCTGTTAATCCAGTTGATGAAAACCAAGAGGAACTAAAATCTGTGTTTCTGATGAAAGCAAGGAGACATTGACATGGGTACAAATTTTGCTGCTGTTGTTAATAAGGTGACCCCATTTTAACCTCAAGTCATCCTAAGGTTTTTATCGTTATTTCTTACCATCCTCATCTTCATCCTCATCTTCATTTGTTACCTTCTTGCTGCCTTTCATGATACTGAGTCGTATTTCATGGGACGTGAAACAATCAACTGAACATCACACAACGCAAACTCCCAAGTGTCTGTTGATCGATTTTTGTGTCTCCAAATACACAAAACACCTTTCATCTACTTCTTCCTTCATCTTCATCTTCCTTCAACATCTTATCTTCTTCTTTTTCATCATCATCATCATTATCATCCTCCTTCTCTCTCTCTCTCCCTTTCTCTTCCTTTACGTGTTTTCATTCCTAAGTGAGATTCAAGTAAATTACTGGGCAAAAAATAAGAAAGGTAAGATGAATGACTTTTATTGTTAAAGTAAATATTTTTTCCATAGATGATGAGAAATTTATATCAGTATTACATTTATTTAATGCTTTACCTTTTCTTTGTTTAACCATTTAGGTTGTAACAATTAACGATTAATGACTAACTTTTTGTTTATGGATCAGTCTACAAATTGGCTTGAAATTGTAATCGTTGATTGATGGGTCAACAATAATCAATCTCATCATCAAAAAGTTGTTCTTCATGAAAAGTCAAAGCATCATTATAAATCAAACTAAACCGGACAAGATGGACCAGAAATGGCTGAATCAGAGATGACCGAAGCAACATAGAAGGAATCAGAAAATTGAACCACAGAGTTGAAATTTTTAAGGACCATAAAGTCTAACCATTAAGTGAAACTAGAAAACTCAACCAGAAAGTCTAACCAGAAAGTTGAAATAGATTAATCAATATGTATCGGTGTTTACATTGTTACGCATATGAGCCTATTATATCTAATCTGATATTTAATCATTTTCAATTAGATACTTGATTGACTTTTTAAGGTTAAATATTATGTTGTTCAACAATTTTGTCGCCTGCGTAATTTGATTACTGAGTCAACAGTAAATGTATTCGTTTAATTGGTATACTTTTTGCAAAGGTTTATTGAATCTTCAATTGAAACTCTATCTACCTGCTTGATCATACTGAACTTAAATAATAAATTTAATCAGGGTAATGGATCAGATCAAACTGGTTGATTTACATCGAAATATTCACAATTATTAAATAAAAAAGTTAATAAATTTGTCTTTTAATAGTTGATCAAATAAGAAAATATATTTATAATTGATGCTTGGTTCATCAATTGCAATTGTTAAGCTCACCAATCATGGATCAAGAAAAAATGAATAAATTTAGGTAAAACGATTGTACAATTGGTTGTAACACTTGAAACTGTATAGTCAATTGAATTTATCTTTGAATAACAGCTGAATCATGTAACTCTATTTATGCATTTTTGAATGTTAAGGTCAATAACTATTTCTTCTTCTTTCCTCTCCTTTTTATAATACTGTTAAAGCTATTTTACATGTTTTTCCGTGGTTCACTGGATCCAGGATGGTGAAAAGAGGATTCAGAAATGAACAGAGAGATTGATACAGTTGAAGAGAAAAAAGTAAAATCAATAAAAAGCTTTATGTAAAATAATTATTGGTCAACAGAAAAAAGGTTCTCCACTAAATAAATGTAAACATAAACAAACAAAAAGGAGGCTTTTCTCGGCATATCATATTTAAGTTGATCTAAATTCAATCGTGTCATATTGATTCAAATATAAACAGTTAATTCAATTGAATTTGATATTAAAGTGGATGATTGAAGGTGTCAAAAAAGGCGCCTTCATGGATCAGCCAATGTAAATGCTTGAAAAAGGCGCATTTATTTATTATATATCTTTACTTTTACTCTTTGCTCTTTGTCCATTTTTCTCGTTTCTGTTCATGACAGCTTGTTTGTCTTCATTTTTATAATATTTGATGTCCGTTATTTAAATTACCAGTGTACAGTTTGATGATCAATTAATTATCAGTGAATGCATAAAAATGTGTTACTTACTTGACTCTCTACCAAAGTTGCCATATCTAGAAACATTTCGTGTAATTCAACTATACTTTTTTCTAACTTTTTAATATCTGCATGGCGAGCTTCAATATCTGCCAGTGTTTGCCTCATCTGAGCTGTATCTGTAACAATCTGTGATTTATATAACAATTGGAAAAGACAAAAACAAATGTTTAATCAACATATTATTATGGTAAAATCAAATGGACATGTTTTCAATCAATTGAGACATGTATAAATAAAATGGCTTACCCCTTCTGTAAATATTTGAGCGCTTTCACCACTTTCAAGCATTTCTTCAACCTCCTCTGCTGTTGTTGTCTTACCAGCTATTTAATTAATAGTTAATCAAGAATTCAGGAGAAAACATAAATTATTAGTTAATACAATGTAACATAAATTTTATTCCAAGTATGCTTGTATCTTTAACTTCTTAATCAATGATTGATCATTACAATGGTGATAACAATGCTTATATAGATTTCTCTATTGGTTAATTGTCTATCCATTTTTTATTTCCAATTAAATGAGATAAGCATTTTGGAATGCCGAATTAACCACAAATTGGTGCTTAAAACTGACATGTATCCGGCTCGTAAAATTTGTAGTTAAACGATCAAAAGAAAAACAAACTGATAAAAGCAGCTGAATCATCAATTAGACTCATCTTCAAGTTAATGTTATCTCCATGTTTGTCTATTTTAATCATTGATTTTGAAATTCAGTACATGAGTGCAATGAGTACATTGCAATCGAGTCACATAGACCTGGACCTAAGCCAACTTACCAATTTCAAGTTGTCGTTGTATCCTTGCTTTACACCTTTCTCGGTAATCGACTTGGGTTTGATTGTAGTCTGTCATTGTTTGAACAAACTTCTGTAAAAGCATTGAATGTTGAGTTTTCCTGATTCGAAAATCGGCCGACATATCACCGGATTCCTCCATCTTCTCTATCTCCTGCTCCATTGCTTTTAATCGACCACGAACCACATTTGAATTTTTCTTAATCGTTGTCATCAGACTATCTAATTGAACCTTCAGCTCTAATTTTTTGAACAAGATAAAAGGAGAAAAGCGAAAATAACAAAACAAATATGTTATAAAAACGGAAAAGGGTAATAAGTTAAGCTAATTTTAATGTTCGTCATCATCAACATAATATACACATTATAATGTACATTTATAATGATAACCACAATAATGTCTAGTTAATAAGTTAAATCAAGAAACAAGATCAAAGTGGTAGAAAAATGAAGTCAAGTCACCAAAATTCATAATAATTTTCATCTAATAAAACCACTTTTTGTGTGTTCAACTACAGTAAAAGTATCATTATGGATAATGGTTATTATAATGATTTAATTAAAATAAGAATCGCTTCTAAAAGTGATTAACATAAGATTAAGATAATTGATCTCTATTAAAATAAATTACAATGTTTTTCATTGAGTGACATTTCTTTCAATCTCCAATCAATGGCTATTATTTTGGTTATCATTATTATTGTGTTATTAGCATTAAATTATCATCATCTAATTCTGATTCATTTTCAGGGAAGATAAACTGGATAAAGAGAAAGAGTGGAAACTAAAGAGACACAGACAGAAGGAAACGACACAAAAAAGCAGGAGAAACAAGAAAATGTGAAAACAGAATCTGATTGAATATTATAACAGTTATATACAGAATCGATTTATTGATGTTATAAATAGAGGAATCAATTGATAATTGTAAATCTCAGACCAGTAGCTATGAACAAAAAAAGCCAACGGAGATTGCAAAAGTGTACAATCAAGAAATACGAGAAACTGCAATGTAACAATAATGATCAAATAATCATGATTATCAGAAAAGGTTGAAGTTAAAATGAAAATATGTTCAACATTGATTCCAATGAAATATTGAGGTCTAAATAATCTGGTAAAACTGGTTCACCCTGTAACCATTATGAGTAAAAAATTTTGGCAACAAAATTGTGTTACCTATTTTATCATATTATTTAGAGTTTAATATTTTAAGGGAAGCCATTATACAGGAAGAAACCTTATCATGATGATGATTATGATGATGATGATGATGATCGATTTCAGGATAACCTTTCATTTTCTTCTTTCTTTCAGCTTTTTCATCATTATTATATATAAATATATTATCTAAAAATATCAGTGTTTTTTTTCACGGAAACTTCACTCATAATCATTATCTAATGCTTGGTTAACCTTCAATCCTTGTCCATCAACTATAAGAATCAACTGGGAGTGAAAAGTGATCAAAGGTTATGAAAGATATTTTCTGGTCCCATTTATATTGAACCAATTTTTGGGTCCTTTCTTTTGATTTTGTCCACTTTCTTGTTGTAAATTTGTGAACATTGTATTTGTCTCAAGGCAGTTGAGATTTAATTGGTTTGGTCTCACTGATTAATCCATTGGTTAAACAACTTGGTGATTATGTTGATTGTAAATGATGATAAACTTTAAGTGTGGATCATGAATAAATTAAGTTTTAGAGTAAATCATGTTGATATTGCTAGCGATGGTGATGCTAATGATCATGATGTTCATTAAGCTTCTGATTGATTATTAGTGAAAATTTTCATTAGCTAATGATTGATAAATTAGATTCTATAGTCTGTAGCTGACTATAATTGAATAATTTTGAAGGAGTTACAACATTAGCTAATATTAATAGATATATTTAGACATTTGTTTGGATTGTGCAAAAAAATGTAAACATTCCTAAATGTTTATCATGTTTGATGATGATAATGATTAATACTAATGATTATAGCCACATTGTGAAACTCTTACTTTCATCATTTCCTGGTGATGATAATATCGCACTTTGCGTCCTCTTGACCTCTTCAACGTCCGTTTTCATTTTTTCAACCATTTCCATAATTTCTTCCACTTGTTGGAAAAATTCATTTTTAACATCACTATTAGGCATTTCAACTTCAAATTCATCCTCATCTTCCGCAGCCTGCAAGATTATCCAATGATCCAATGTGCCAAAGACAGAGTGAGTTGAAGCCATGAAGAAAAAGAAAAAGAAACAAGCATAAGAATATAAAAATGATGATTTAGTAAATTTGGAGCTGCAGTGATCGACAGGGAAATGCAAAGCAAATTGAAAAGGAATCTCATTGCTGAGTAAACTAATTGCTTATTTTAATACCTAATGGTAGGGAATATCAAACACTGGCTGAACCAGAATTTCTGTTTCATATTAACTGAAATTACAGTCATGAGATACGATTTGAACAGGGAAGCAATTTTATAGCCTTTTAGGTTTAGGTTATGATTTGACATTGGGTTGGGCCTTTGGGTTAACTTAATGGTTAAGATTTAGTTTTAGGTTCAGTTTTAGGCTTTGGGTTTTGGTTTCAGGCTCATTATGTAATCTATGGTTTAAGGCTATGGATTGATCTAAATATCTAGATTAGGTTGAAGCACTGGACTTTATATTTGGTTATGATTTATACACTGGTTGGACTGGATTTCATTTTAACCAGAAACTTACCGCTTTTAAAGCAGCTAATCTATCTCGAGTCATTTTGATTTAAACCTTAATTGGATGGATTTATCCTTCACAATAAATTAGTTGATTAGATGATAAATTGAAAGTAAACAAATTTAATTTCAAGTATATTTGAAGACGTAACACTACAAGCAACCATTCAAAGCAGAAACACACACAGTAAAAGAGCACAAATAAGCCAAAAGGCTTTCCAGATACAATACTAGTGTATGTCTTTAAATCCAGCAAAGGTTTTGATGAAAATTTGAACACAAAAATTATGATTATGTTGCTATTTTAAAAAAGCAGTGATCTTTATAGATGATTAGTTATTATTACTGTTGATTATCACTATTAAGACAATTTTATTATTATTATATTTATTATTATTGTTACGATGATTATTATTATTAGATTATTGTTATTGGTGTTATTATTGTTGTTGTTTTTTCTTGCTGTCAAACACTATTATTGTTGTTATTGTGTCGCACTGATTTAAATATACATACACATGATGATGTCCAATGACGATTACAATGTTGATGAGGAAGATGATGAGACAGAAGATGAAAATAACAACAAAAAATAAAGGATTAAAAATGATAAAGATGAAGATGATGATGATGAAGGGAGGAAAGAGAAAGGTTTTTGAACAATTGAATGTGTTGAAAAGATGAAAAAGGGAAAAAAGTGAACCTTTTTTCCCTTTTTTGTGTTTTTGTATTTGCTGGTTAAGGGAAGGTTAATAACAATTAAACAAGTGTAATTTGATTTCTATTAAGAGGTATGATATTATATCGGATTGAAGATGCCATTTAGAAGGCTTTCTCTCATCATCAGTGTTTTCTCTTTCTTTCCTCTCTTTCTTTCGCTTCCCTCTTCTGTCTCTCTCTTCCTTGAAACACATACAGCATTGAAATACATTTAAACAGTCTTTCAAAAAATCCTTTCATCATCTCTTTCTTTTCATCCAAAGACTCCTTTGATTTGACTCCTGTAAGGCTACTTCGCTGCAATACCAACACCCCTTCCAGTTTCACCAATAGCTTGACGTAGGCTTACATCATTTGTAGGCCTAACCAAGTTCATCCCAACCAGAGTTTAACCAGAAAACTGCGAAACTTGCTCTCCTTAAATCATCTCCACTCGTTGTCATCTGTTTCATCTCCACGTTTTTTGTTTTGTTTTCTTGTTCTCGCCATTCATTTAAACCTTTTTTTGGGTTATTTATTTACTTTTTATCCAATCTTTTGTATTAGCAACATTGTTGCCTTGGCTTTTCCAGGTTCGTCTAGTATTACTATTGGTCAGGCTTCATTTGGTTCATTGCTATCACAATTGGTTTGATTGTAAAAATTAAATTAAAAGCAATTTTCATTTTCCCATTTTCCCTTCAATATTGAATTTTTCACTTGTAAAAGATGATTAGTCATAAAGCTTAAGAACCTGCTAGTTGTCCAGCAAAGGTAAGGGTCATAAGGGTAACGGCATAATAAAAAAGTATTTTGCACTTAAAGTTGCCTATGGATCAGCCTCGGTTATGTTGACCTCAAATTCTGGTATTTTGCTGTAACTTATTGGGTTTGAAGCAAGGCGACTTTAAAGCCACCGCCATTTTAACATTATTTTCATGGTATTCCACGAATGATCATGAATTACAGAAAAGTTTAGTTAGAAAAATAAAAGTCAAAAAAAGAAAAGAATGAGGATGAAAATGTAAGGTAGAAGGGCATAAATAGTAAGATAAAATTAAGGTACGAAAGTAAATGATTGTAAGTATTAGTTTTGCTGATCTAGTTTAGCGTTAATCTGATTTTTAATTTTTGAATCCAAAGCGACAATTGCTGTTACTTTTTGGTTTCATTTTCTTGCTGTCGCCCTCTTTTGTTCATTTTATCAACTTTTCTGGTTCAAAAGTTTGCTAAATAAAGATTCAACAGCACTTTACAATGAAACTTGAATGCAAGTAATTCCTAGACAAAATCTATAACGACTTCATAACAAGTAATTACGATCCAACAATGAACCCAAATATAAATGTACCCACAAGCAGCCTACCCTTGTCTGTCTCCTTGAAAGAGCATGCAAAGAAACATGAAAGCAGTAAATATAATAACATTTTCGGAAATTAAATTCAATAAGTACATTGAAGCTTCGCAATTATTTTTACCTGTGAAACTATCGGATTTTGCTTTCTTAATCTCATGAATACCATTTTTTTCATTGTTAATTTGCTAAAGATGATGCAAGAATCCAGAGGAATGAAGGAAATGAATAATTTCACAACATGAATGTCTCTAATAATATAATAGCTGTAAAGCTCGGTGCAAATGCATTTATTAGAGTCTGATGTCCGATAGTAAAATAATAGCTAATGAACAATAATCTTAGGAAAATTATTTGATTCAGATTTTTATCAATCAGTTAATATTATGTTTGAATGATTACCATTGAATTTGTATATAATCACGAGTTAGGTTTATATTACTTTATACAAAATGAATCAGTTACTTTGAGTGGAAACAAAATTTGACAGCGACTTTTAAATTTCCGAACTAAACTTGATTGCATTGACATGTTACCATTTTGCATCAATTTTTGTGTCTTTTCACTCTTTTACAATTGTAAACTGTTCTGCATGAATAAAGTATTATATTTACTTGAAGTGAATCATAGTGCAATATTATAATTTATTTTACATAATCTTGCAGCTCTTCTTCATGTTTTGAAATATCATCGATTATTGAAACTTACACCAGAAAAATAATTTTGATGAAAAACCTGGTTCCAAAATTGTACAAAAGGACTCAAAGTCAAAGTTTCAGCTTTGAACTCGATTTTATCGAAAACCACGGATCATAAAAATTTCATAAATGGATTTAC
Source organism: Tetranychus piercei (assembly GCA_036759885.1). Lineage (NCBI taxonomy): Eukaryota > Metazoa > Arthropoda > Arachnida > Trombidiformes > Tetranychidae > Tetranychus > Tetranychus piercei. The sequence goes on from CM071878.1 coordinate 5,920,620, forward strand.
AGTAAAACCTCGCAAAGGTTGTATGAAATTTAGCAACGCTATCTTTGGAGATTTAAGATTCTCACTGGTTTACAATGCAATTATGTTAATTATTTAAAGGAGTTGCAGAAACAATGTCGCTAGGCGGCGAGACCGCTCACAACCTTTGCGATAGTCTACAAAGTCTGTAATGGTTAGCGTAAGCGATACGATTGCTTATTTTCATATGTTGTGTTCTGCATCTTGGGCTTAACGTTCAAATCTCGCCGGAGTCTTGAGGTTGGGCAAACCCTCTCAAGCTTACTCAGAGTTTAATCCCCTGGAAATCCTTTCCCCCCTGATTCGTCAAACTAACAAATGTGTATGGTGCGGTCCCTGTAGGGCCGGTCCATAAAACATAAATGCAAGTACAACCTTTAGTTTAGTGGTTAGAGGTTGCAATAAGACTGCTAACTTTCATGTTGTGTTTGCATTTTGGGTTAGCGTTCGAATCTCGCCAAGTCCTGGTACGCGGACGTATACAGTAAAACACTTACTCAGTGTTAAGCTCCCTGGACTATCCCTTCCTAATGGATTCCCAGCTAAGCAGGATAAAGCCTAGCGCCTATGGGTCGGTAAAACACCTAGGTAGCAAGGGGTAGACGGCACTTAAAAGCTGTCAAGCAAAAATCATTTGAACATTTTCAAAATGGAATCAAAAGTCAGATTTTTGATTTTTACAATTACATTTTTTCATAAATAGAAAATTCAATTCAATATCTTTAATTTGGTACTAATAAAGTAGTAGTTAGACAGCGCGCAGGTCGATTTTGAAAAAAAGTTTCATAAAATAAATTTAAGAGTTTAACATAGACGCGTCTATTGATGGATGGTATATCTTTTCAATGTTAATTTTCCCATAGGATTTAACAATTTTTACTTTTTTCAAAATTGGCCTGCGCGCTATCTATGCGTCCAAAAACTATTAGGTAACCAACAAAGTTCGTAGACTCTTGAAGTGTACTTATTTCAAACAATTAATTAATTAAGTTAAATTTTTTCGCTCTTTTTTTCTAATTATTAATCAAGAACTTTTATGTGGTGTTAATTTTATAGTTGAAAATAGTGACTAACATAGTTAAATTTTAATTTGAATTAGGCCTTAATTTGATCATTTTGCGATGATGAAGTTAAATTGTTCATTAAAAATGATCAACGACCAAAAATTATTAATAGTCAAACAATATTCAATCGAAAGCTTAAACTCCATATAATCAAAGAAAAAAATGATAATTTTAATCATAACCATTATTTAATTATTCTAGGATAATTAAGACTACTTTTTACACCGAATCTCCATAGAAAGGTTAAATTTAACATTGAAGAGTACAGTGCAAGAGTCTAAGAACTTTTGTGGAAACCTAATATTAACATTGTAAAAACACTTCAAGAGTCTACGAACTTTGTTGGTTACCTAATACTTTATTAGTACCAAATTAAAGATATTGAATTGAATTTTCTATTTATGAAAAAATTTAATTGTAAAAATCAAAATCTTGCTTGTGATTCCATTTTGAAAATGTTCAAATAATTTTTTTATCAACCTGTACTAACTTTGTAAGTCCCTACTTTTACAGTAAAGCTCGTTTGTTTGAGACAGTAAGAGTGAAACACCAGAGCGATTGAACGAGACACTTAATTTTTGTTTGTTCAAAAATCATAAAACTCTTTGTTTACTGAGAAAATTTTGAAACATTCAGTGAGAATGAATGAGACAGTATTCAATTAATTCACTTTTCATAAAGTTTTTGTGGATGTTCTACCTTTAAAATGACCACCGTTAGTCAATTTTTTAGTCAAGTCCGTTTTTTAATTTCTACATTGATTTCACCATTTCAAATCATGCGAAATTATTTCTCAATCATTTCTGTTTCACTCATTCACTCTTAGTGTCTCAAACAAACGAGCTTTACTGTAACTCGAAAATTGAAATTTTTCATTTACTTTTTCACAAAAAACTGGTCAAAAAACTTTGATTACTCGAATGAACTTCGTTTCCATGCCTCTAGTAATTCACAGATCTCAACTGTTAATGTTAAAGTTAGAGTTTTTAGTTATCATTGTTTTGCTGGTGCATATCAAGAGTGAGCAAAGAAGAAGCCAGAAAGATATTTAGTTGATTGCGTTCCATTGTATCTCTAACGTTAGGTTAAGGAAAGAGAGTAAAGAAGGAGTAGGCGAAGAAAGAAAGATGATTTCAATAGAAAGAAGAAGTAAGACGATGAAGAAAAGAAATAAGAGCGAAAAAATGGCACGCGACTTAAACTTTCCCACGCCAAGAGCTTAAAGCTTAGAGCTTCTTAAAGCATCTGCTTTTTAAGAAACTTGTCTGTGCGCCTTTTGGACGTGTGGTAAGAAGGAGAAGAAATGTTCGCCCCCCATTAGCTCCCTTGAGCTCCCGCGCTCGTTCCAATACACACTTCTCTCTCTTTTAACCGTGGGAACGCAACTTAAACCCAAATGAAGGTTGAGTTTAGAGGTTGAGATGCCTTTAGACGGAGCGTGGGAAAGACTCTACAACTAACTTTAACTTACACTTACACTGTACAACGGAATTCATTTCCCACGGATTCTTAGAGAGAATACCTTTACATTCTTATACACTTTTCTTCTGCTCCTTTTCTTATTCTTCTTTCTCTTTCTTTCTTATTCTCCTTCTTCTTATTCTCCTGCTTGTGCTTCTGCTTCATCTTCTGCTACATCTTTAACATCATCACCACTATTATTATTATTATCATCTTCTTCTTCTTCTTCTTCTCCATTGGTATTAACAACAAACGACCCTTGGACCAAAAAAAGCGAACGCTTTATGAATTTGAGTTTCACTTTAACTAAAGTCTCTCAACCAACAACATCACCACTTGCCTTATAAAATAACCAACAACTTACAGTTATAACTTTAAACTTTAATATTTTTCTTGCAAAACTTTTATATCTAACGATTGCCTTACATAATTATTGATTTTATTTAACAATTTAATACATTTATTTTGTGTATTTCAACTTTATTTCAACTGTATTTCACCTTAATCACAACTACACAACAACTTCACCATGAAATTACCAATTGTTAAAGCTGATCCTCTATCTATTGCGATACCTAAAAAACCTCCTGGTAAATCTGCTTCTGAACATCGAAGAGCTACTAAACCAATTATGGAGAAACGAAGACGAGCCAGAATTAATAACTCTCTGGAACAAATTAAAACTTTAATTCTTTTAGCTCTTAATAAAGACGTAAGTATCTTTTTCTTTCTTTCTGCAATAACATTACATTTTCATATTTTATATTGCATTTAAATATTTTATTTACATTTAACTAATCAATTGTCTTTTTTCTCTACTTTTATTTATAGCCAGCTAAACATTCAAAATTGGAAAAAGCTGATATTCTTGAGATGACTGTTGAATATCTTAAAGGTATGAATACAGTTCAACCTATTGACGAATCATCTGCAATTAAAAGTTATCAAGCTGGTTTTGACGAATGTGCCTCAGAAGTTAAAAGATTTGTTGAAATTGTTCCTGATATGGATTTAGCAATGAAAAGACGAATTAAATCACGTCTCAACAGTAACTTTCCATCTTTAAATATTGTCAACAATAACAATAATAACTTTGTATCATCAACTACTTCATCACTTTCATCCACTGGTCAATCTTCACCTGTACTTAGTCCACTCAACATGAAATCCGAGTCAATTGAACCTTTAACTGTTAATCGAGATGCTCTTACGACTATCTCATTCAACTTTAACAATTTAAATGATAGTACAAGTGATCCCGGATTAACACCCCCACCGTCAGCAAATGACCACAAATTATTTAGATTCTCCCCCATCCCTTCTACTGATGATGGAACGGACTGCACTCCCGTAGATTTCTCTAAATCATTCAAACTTAATTCAGAAGATGTTTGGAGGCCTTGGTAATTCAGTGTCTTACCAAATTGGATTATTCACCACCTGTGCCTTATTAACTATTATTGTTGAAGTTTTCTTGTCACTACTCTTGTCATATTTTCGCACTTGTTCATTTATGTAAATTTCTTGTACAGTTATCACAATCTTTGTGATTCATATTAAAATATAACGATATATTTTATTAACTTAATCACTTGTCTCAATTGATTATATAAGTAATGTGGGATTCCGTTTTTTTTTTGTAATCGATATTTTATAGTATGACACTTAATCATACTTCAAGTCCGAATTTTTCCGTTTGTAAAAATTGAAATCTCTTAAATTTCGTTTAACAGCTTTTATGCATTTATTAGCTAATTTAAAATTAGAGAGAAAAGAAGACTGAGTGAGTTAGTGATTAAAAGAGAGAGGAACAGAAAAGGAATTTAAGGAAAGTTAGGGACTAGAATGCGATCTTGATTTGTGTCACATCAAAAAACATGTTGCAAGATTTGATTAAATTTATATAATACAGTCGGGTATCAAAATGAATTCACCCTTATACTCCAAACCACCAAATATTTTGCATGTTGGTGCAATACTGATTAACAATCAGAAAAGACAGAAAAGAGAGAGAGAAAGTGTGTGAAAAATTAATAAGGTGTAGGATACACAATTATAGATTTTAAATAAAGGAATAAGTATTATCAATTGCTCGAGTTGTTCCATTAACACTAGCTAAATGCTGTGATTGAAGTTGATTAAGATTCTCTAACGATACTGTCCGTAGACGAACTGATCCACCATATGTGATTACTTCTTGGATCTCAGGTATAGATGGAACCCTTTCTCTTAAATAATTATGTCGAGAATCAGGAGAGGAAGATGATGGTTCAAAGTTGCTGTTTGGCGTGGATGATCGGCTTTGTAGCTGCAACGGATTTGAATTATTTGTAATGTTATGTGACTGAGATGGTTGATGAGAATGAGAAGAATTTTGATGATTATTATGATGATGATTATGTAGGTCAGTAAGATTAGCTGAATCGTGCGTTGAGCTAGGAGGTGAATATGGTTGATAAATAACAAAGTCGGTTAGGGTAACATCAGCGGTTCCTCCGAGTTCGAGAGGTATTGAGTGAACACGAAAATGATCTAACATGTCAAACACATTGCGAAACCATAAATGCTGGACACGACATTGTCCTTCCCCGTTAATTGTAAGTCTCAAGTGCTTTGCTCGACCATGAAAATTAAAGGTTAAAACGTATTCTCCTTTGCGAGTTTCACTTTGACGCACAAGGAAAATACCATGTCCAAGTGAGCCTTCTCTTAAAACGTACTCAGCAGCATCAGTCCGTGTAAGCAACCCATGATACCAAGGATATTGAGAGAGAAATAATGAAATATCATTACCACCAGTTAACGGTGTTCCGGGTTGGGATGCATTTGGGGATGAGGCATGACCATTGGTATTATTTTCACCATTTGTATTGGACACAGAGTTTAAACGACGTCGATGAAGAGATCCGTTGCGAATGTTCGATTCTGAAAGTTCAATATTATTCAAATCAATATTTTCTGAATTATTACATTGCATACAGGCGTGAATGATATTTAACCAATCTTTTAGCTCGGATGAACTGGAAGCCTCGATAACATACTCTAGACCAGATTCAGCTTTAAGAACAAAAGTGTAATCTTGGTCAGGCATCTCAAGTACCGTTGTTTCTCTTGCTTCAATAATAGATGAACATAAAAGTTCACATTTTGGTTTAACTGATTTAGGTGGACTGTAAAATTGTAGGGTATAACCAGCTGATGTTGAAATTAAACTTAGGCGACATTTTTCCCATTTCAATTTAATGTCAATCATAGAAGGATCAACAGATATAAAATCTACAATACCCTCATTTACTATGGATGAATCTTCATTCAACGTTCGATTAGCTCGTAAGCTGTTACCATTTCTATTGGTAGATTCCCGTCTTTCTGATGAAAAATCAACTTCGTCAGAAAATTTCTTGTGGAAGATACCTGGGATAAATCGAGATAAAGAGAAGAAAAAATGAACATGATTAACGGAAAATGACAAATTATTGAGTAAATAGTTACAGGGAAAAATAGAATTGTAAACAATTCAACCTTGATTGTAGATTGGGTGCGTAATTTAGTTAAACAATAAAAGCTTCCAAATTTAATAAACAACTTAACTAGCACACGAATCGCAAGTAGAGAAAGAGCTGGCAGTAACTCCATCTGATGACAGTAATAATTGACAAAAGTGAAAAACAACCAAAGTTGTTTTTCTGGGTAAACAAAATTCAGACTAATTAACATGAAATGATGCAAACAGAATCGAGTTAATACTAAGGGTACAAACGAACTTGAAGTAAACTTATTAAATGAAAAGAAAGAAAGGAATTAAGAAACAGATTTGATGAATAAAAGAGGAAATTTTTCTCCTTATTTTAAGGTAAACTCCCAATGGTAAAGGTTAGGTCAGCTTTTGACATAAGGTTTCATTTCTAGCCAATAAAAAATGTTGTTTATATATTAAATACAGATTGTATTTCTGAGTGAACAAACAAGGTCAAAGGAATCAAAATTGTGAGCTTAAAATTAAGAATCAAGTTAATTAGAATAAAACATAAGTTGAAAAACAAATTGCATCAGACAACAGGTAAAATAAGGGAAAAATAATCGACTCACACTAATAAACTAGAGGTAAATGGCAAAGGCAAAAGATGGTTAGAACAAGGAAAAGAGTTTCAATTTGGGTTAAAGTTAATTGATAATGAAATCGGATAGATTCTTACCGGACAGATATCGTGAAATTCCTCGAAAAAAATGGGCCATATTAAAACCATTCCCATCAAAAGTTAAAAATGTTAAATATTAAACAAATCAATCCAGGAGAGCTTGTTTACGTTTTGTGCAATTTGTAACAACAATTTCTGTCTTTCTCTCACTTCAACTCCCTTTCTCAAGGATAAATGTTCTCTTTCTCATTGTATCGCTAGATGGAGTCACCTAAAGTTTCAACATAAAATTGCAAGAAATCATATGATCTGAGCAGTAAAATATTGTTTTTGAGAAGTGTTTTCAATTTTTGTTGATTTTTATCAATTATAATATGTTATTACCACGGATACCTCGTCCTTTTTACTTGTTATCTGGAGCTAGAAGGTTTTCTGGTGGTCATCATGAGCGTATATTGGAGGACTATGATGGACAAATTAGAAGAATAAATCCGGTTGTCCGCCATGATATTTGGTGGCAGCAAGAGTTTTCGCATGAGTAAGTATTTCTATAAGACCTTTGTTATTTATTTTCTTGGACTCTAATCTTTTATCATTTTGTTAATACTTTTGCTGTTTTATTTTCTTCAAAATAGATCTAATACATACCGTGATAATAGATGGAATAAATTGTGGGATGAAGGAAAGGAAGACAAATTTTATACTATTGCACTAAGCGCTTTTGTCTGGGCCTGGGTTTTCTATCACTTCTTTTATGAAGGGCACGAACTTTATGCCAAACATTTTCCAACTCCTGATGCCACCATTTTATCTGATGAGCATTTAGGAATACCACCAGATGAAGAAGGTCTTGCTCCTGTCAAAAAATGGGTGAAAACTACAGAAATCATGTTTGCTACACCTAACCTTACCGGTTATCCAAAAGCACTGTTGGAAGAAAAATTCGGTGATTCTGGTCCCTTCAAATTTTAAACTAAATTTGTAGATACGAAATATATATAAATAATAATCCTAGCTAATAAACCGTTTAGAAGCCAATAAAAGTTTACCGATGACAATAATCACAACTCTAATGATGATTTAAATTGCTTTGTTCTTTGAAGTTTAACTCCTAATCTCTTTATTTCAATCATTGACATCTTTAAAAATTCAACTCTGAGGTAACATTTTCAATCGGAGGAACAATTTATAAACTAATGATTAACTGATTCACCAATTTCCATCAATGTAAAAACCTTTACTGAAGATGGTAACTTGTGGCATGATTATAATAATAATCATAATAATAATAATAATGCTGATAATGATAATAGCGATAACAATAACGAGAGAAGCAATGAGACAAGTTAAACGAGGATTTACTCATGCAAACTACAATTTAACTGAAACGGTGATAACTTTCCCAGAGATGTTTTTGTTAACCAGAAAAAAACAGTTTGAGTATTTATTGTGAATGAAACAAGTCACAAGAGCTTGACCCTCCTTAAATGATTAACCATCATCATCATTATCGTCATCACCCTCTTCTCATCAAGTGTAACAAAGTTGTTTTTTGTGAGCAAAGTTTATAAACATTGCTTTTAAATCAATGTTTGAGCCGTTGGAATGCTGAATTGCTCCGGAAATGAGTTACTCCTCAAGCTTGAAACAAACAAAATAAATCTCCAGGTTTTAGCGTTTTATTTTTTTTGCATTATTGTTACACAAATGAATTATCTAATTTAGGATTTAACGCCATTCACAAATCAAAATGACTATTTTCCATCCACAATAATTTAATAGCATTTCATTTTATTATGCTAATAATTGTCTTCGTTTTCTAACCTTGACTTGTTTCTGCCAATGTTTCCTGTTGACAGATTTTTTCATAATTTTCACTCGATTGTAACCAACTAAGACTTTCAATTTTATTGGAATAATCTTTGATTTTATCAACATTATCATTATCTTTTTTTTCTCATTCATTAATTGAAAAAGAAGAGAAGAAAAGAAAATGATGGCCTTTTTCATTAATTGCCGCCATTATAATCATCTTTACTTTTCTCTTGTCTACATATTTATTTAGATTCATTTGCCTTTTTTACCTGTTTCCTGTTGTCCTAACAATTAACATCATCATTATTTTACTTTGTTAAATCATTTTAACCGTTTAAATCAATTCTAATTAAACAATCTATTCACTTGTTTATCCGTTGGATTACCATTGATAGATTAATGTCTTCCTTTCCGTTAATAAATTTGAATTTTTCCACTTCTAGACTGAAATCTCAAGGACTTTTCAAATTGTTATTTATAAATTATCCAAGTATCGAAGTTTGATATTTAATCAACTGATCATATAAAATAAAATCAATATCATTCACAGCTATCAATGATTGTTGATTGATTCACATTCTTTGTCATTTAATGATCTGATGCACATCCAGGTATTTCTGTAACGTGAAGAGCTGATATATTAGTAACTAATGTTCAAACTAGATTAAGAAAAAACAAAAATGACGAAATGTTCGTTAATTGTTGATATAGCTGCTCAGTCTGTATGCAAAATGCACAAGTCAAAGGCATGTAAGTTGCAGATTGAACCCAAAGTATAGAAACGTTAGAGTTACTGGTTTTAGAGCATATTGTTGGGCCATTGGTGAAGAAGCTGTTTCTGTTAAGGTCAACTCCTTATCTTCCAGTTAAGACACTGAGAGCTGACCTTAGCGTGGGAAAAAACGCGTGCCTTTCTTATGGCAAGTTGGATGATTGGAAACATGTTGCTTTCATATTTGCTTTTACTGCAAAAGGAATGGTCCAACTTGATGTAAAAGGTCAGAGTTATTTGATCAATTTTTTGACAAAAATCAGATCTAAAAAAGTTTCACTGAATTTACACAAATTTTTAAATATTTGAATCATTCTTTCACATACTTTTGGTCAAAAGGCTAAAAAAGCCTGACATTGTAAAGTTACTTTCCTTGTCAACAAGATTACTCAAGTTTTCCGCGCCTTAAAGGGTTTAGACTAGTGGTCAACAAAGAACTGCAACCTTTTCCCACTTGAGTCCATCTTTTCTTGAGTTTAACACTCTGTTTATGTATCTATTTTTAAAACAATAATGACACAAAAAGGTAAATATAACATAGTTATCTGATTAACAATATTTTATTATCGAATGACATCTTTCTCATTAAAAAGTAGCTCGGGAGTTTCAATAGCTTCCTTGTAAGCTTAAAAAATGGTTCAGCTCATTAAGAATGAAATTGTTACCAAATCATCGATGTATTCCGATCAAAAAAGTAACTTATGATTCAATTAAAAGAGTTTGAAAAACGAAAAATAGCCAAAATTCAGAAAATAAACCAAAGTTCATTAATATTGACGTGAATCAATGATTGTATTAACGAAAGTCTTTAACTACATTGGAAGATCTTGAAGCAAAAAGTCAAAGTTAACTGCACGAAACAGTTTCTATTGCTCGACATTTCTATTGCTGTTTCTATTCCTATTGAAATAAACTATCAGAAGTCTTATCAAGAGTTCCGTAGCTTATTGCAATCGTGCTTCAAAGTTAAAACCCTTTTGCCGGCTTTTCACGAACCGAATAAGATAGAGCTTTAAAATGTCGTTGTCTCTGTGAAGAATCCCGTCTTTTAAGTTGCTTGATCAAAGCAAATATTTACAAAGTTATCCAAATTCAGTGAAACTTTAAATATCTAAGATTTTGAATTAAAGTGATTTCGAATCATTTTATCATCAATGAATTAATAATAACTTTACATACAGCCTTTCCTTAGGTTTGTTTTCATGTCAAGTTTTCTTTCTGCTTAATGTTCAACTTCTTATTGAAATTTAAGGTGAAGTTAAGGTGACCTACAAGTGATATCTTAGATATTTGTATTTAATGCTTCAAACTTAAAATAATTAAATAATTAAACCCCTTGAAATTTAAATAATCAAAATAATTTAAATTAATTTATAATACAATAAAAAGAAACCAGGATTTAAGCTCAAAATCTCCATACTTTCACCTCAAACATACTTGGGTAACTTCCCTTGTAAGTTTAAATCGGTAAAGATAATGCAATTTATATTTCAATCAATTTAATCAATTTGTGCTCAAGATTATTTCATCTCTAATTTAGCTCAATCAATCAATTATGTCTCTGGTCAAAGAGTAAAGAAGAAGAGATAGCTCTCCATAGGAAACAATAGGAAGCGAGGTTGGCGGTGCTCGGCTAGAGGCGCTCACATCAGTCACTTTTTCAATTTCTTTCAATTTAATCTAATTTTTTAATCTAATCTATCAAAATACCTTTGAATTACCTTAAAGCGCCCTCATCAGAACCACTTTTTAAGCTTCACAAAATTGTATTGAGAGAAACCTCTTCTCCTCTACTTTTTGTCTCTGGTCATAAATACTAAAATAAACACAATTTTTCTGCAAAAGAAATACATTTACTCGAATTCATTGTGTGATGTTATTGAAGCTTCATTCTTCTTCATTTGATTCTCTACTTACTTTACTATCTTATTTTGTATTAAAATTTGCTTCTGCCTTTTGCTTGGTGCTTAATTTGAACAATTAAGTTCGTCAAGTGGTAAGTGAAAAGTCAGTGTTACAATGAAACCAGTCCAACTATAGTCTGATACTGAATTCATCTCTTGTTCTCAGAAGCCTAAGGATAAGTCAAATCTCAAGATATTGACATTTTTTTCTTCTGTTTGAGCAGTTAATTATTTCAAACAGCTTGAAAGTAAATTGCTATTATAATTTTTAAACGGAGAAAAGGTTGATTGTTTGAAGGGAAAACAATATACAAGGGCGTTTGCATCAAGCAGTTGTAACAGGCAACAATCAAGATTTTAAATCATGGTATTTGGTTTCGTTATTGTATTCACGATAATGATGATGATGATGGTGATGGTGATTTGGATGATGATACAACAGAGTAAACAAGTAGAATGAAAATTTTTATCAACATTGAAAGTAATTTTAAAATGTGCGTGAGCTTCAACAATCTGAAAGGTGTAAGCACGCTAAAATCATTTTCAAAACACCATCAACCAAATATCATGCATTCACAACTCAAATTAAACCATTACTGGAAAGACATATTCATTGATAAAATAACATGAAAAACTTTTAGTTTTTTTCCTACATTCAAGCATTTAAAAAAGCCTGACTAACACACCTTTCTTGTATATTTACAGAGTTTATCATCATCATTGTCGTTGGTTCTGTATTTATCAATGGTCACAAGAACAACAGGAACAACAACAAAATAACGTTTCAACAAATCTAAAAGTGAATACAAGAGGACAAAAAGCTCGAGACTAAAAAAGCGGACAAAAAATGAAGGAAAACCTTAAAGACTTGACAAGGGTTTGGTCCACGAGTCCAAAGAAGACAATGGACGTAAAAAGGAAAAATGTTTGATTCTATTTGAGAAAGCAAATCTCATTGATTTCTTAAGGTGTCTTGTGCCTGTTTTTTTCTTACCTTATCTTCATCTTCATCATCTTCGTCTTCCTTCTTGCTGATGGTTTGTAAGAAAATGCAAGTAAGAAGAAAAGGTAAAAGGGCGAATCATTGAAGCATCATATTTACTTTTGAATTTTTTTCCCACAGGTTAAAACGGCTTCTCTATTACTATTTACTACTAATATTACTACCACGAAGTACACATTGTCTAGGACAAGGAAAGATTGAAAAGTGGAGGTAAAAGGTACGTGTCAGTGGCACACTCGTCATGGGAAAATAATACTGACCTTTAGGTTGCTGGTGAAAGGTTGCTGGTTGCATTCACCTTTTGTTAATCTTTTAGCCTTTGTAAATTATAATACATGTATAACTATGTATTTTTATGTGTTTATATGGAGAAGGAAAAAATAGTTATAGTAAAGTGAATGTGCCATTAATATATATTATTTAAATGTAAATACCAATAGGTTATTGTGATTATAATGAAAAATTGGCATCCATTGTATTCAGGTGAATCAAATATTATTTTTAATCATAGATTTATTGAAATTTTGTTACATTTAAAACGTGTAAACGTTTTCAATGTCCGAGAAACAATCAAGTGATTCGGATAATGATTGAGATCTTGTTGAATGCTGAGATAACTTACTGTTATTTGAAGTTCGATAATTAATTTTGCTTGAGAAAATTGACCCTCGTAGATAATTAACTTTAGTCATTATCATATTTATCACAGTATTTTGATTTCATTCAGATTTACTGCAATTGCTGAACTGTTAGACATAAATGTATTATCATATTTTATATTAATAATTAAAGTTTGGTAAAAAATTGAATGCATTGTGTTTAAGTGAATTAACTATTTTTTTAATCATAAACATTTGAGTTATAATCATTTGAACATCATTTGGTTTGGAAAACAATTACATATATTTATATATTTGCATTTATAATATTAAATTATTTATATATATTACATTTTAAAATTTTACAGTAAAGCATTTAACTTTGGTTATCACGATGATTCTGATAATTCATTCATCTGGATGGATTGATAATTTATTGTTATTTACTTAAGTTGTCGTTGTTGTTGCCCCAAAATGTGAATTAGCAACCGACTACAACTGATTATTTAAGGCACTGGTGGTGAATAATCCAATTTGGTAAGACACTTAATTTACCAAGGCCTCCAAACACTTTCAAAATTTAATTTAGATGATTTCGAACAATCTACAGGAGTGCAGTCAATTCCGTCGTCAATGAATGATTGCGGTGAAATAGGGGATAGATTATAATTTCGATTAAAATGATATTGATTATGATGATGTTGATTAGAGGGATGAGGTGGAAAACTGAAGACTTCTTGTGAATTTGCTGATGATGGGGGTGTTAATCCGGGATCACTTGTACTATCATTTAAATTGTTAAAGTTGAATGAGATAGTCGTAAGAGCATCTCGATTAACAGTTAAAGGTTCAATTGACTCGGATTTCATGTTGAGTGGACTAAGTACAGGTGAAGATTGACCAGTGGATGAAAGTGATGAAGTGGTTGATGATACAAAGTTATTATTGTTATTGTTGACAATATTTAAAGATGGAAAGTTACTGTTGAGACGTGATTTAATTCGTCTTTTCATTGCTAAATCCATATCAGGAACAATTTCAACAAATCTTTTAACTTCTGAGGCACATTCGTCAAAACCAGCTTGATAACTTTTAATTGCAGATGATTCGTCAATAGGTTGAACTGTATTCATACCTTTAAGATATTCAACAGTCATCTCAAGAATATCAGCTTTTTCCAATTTTGAATGTTTAGCTGGCTATAAATAAAAGTAGAGAAAAAAGACAATTGATTAGTTAAATGTAAATAAAATATTTAAATGCAATATAAAATATGAAAATGTAATGTTATTGCAGAAAGAAAGAAAAAGATACTTACGTCTTTATTAAGAGCTAAAAGAATTAAAGTTTTAATTTGTTCCAGAGAGTTATTAATTCTGGCTCGTCTTCGTTTCTCCATAATTGGTTTAGTAGCTCTTCGATGTTCAGAAGCAGATTTACCAGGAGGTTTTTTAGGTATCGCAATAGATAGAGGATCAGCTTTAACAATTGGTAATTTCATGGTGAAGTTGTTGTGTAGTTGTGATTAAGGTGAAATACAGTTGAAATAAAGTTGAAATACACAAAATAAATGTATTAAATTGTTAAATAAAATCAATAATTATGTAAGGCAATCGTTAGATATAAAAGTTTTGCAAGAAAAATATTAAAGTTTAAAGTTATAACTGTAAGTTGTTGGTTATTTTATAAGGCAAGTGGTGATGTTGTTGGTTGAGAGACTTTAGTTAAAGTGAAACTCAAATTCATAAAGCGTTCGCTTTTTTTGGTCCAAGGGTCGTTTGTTGTTAATACCAATGGAGAAGAAGAAGAAGATGATGATAATAATAATAATAGTGGCGATGATGTTAAAGATGTAGCAGAAGATGAAGCAGAAGCACAAGCAGGCAACAGAAGAAGAAAGAGAAAGAAAGAGAAAGAAGAAGTACACAGTAAAGAAGAAGAACAAGAAAGAAGTAAAAGGAACAGAAGAAAAGTGTAAGAATGTGTGTGTAAAGGTATTCTCTCTTTAAGAAACTATCCCAATCGTGGGAATGAATTCCGTTGCAGAGTTTCTCTTTCCCAAATGATTCCCACGGCATCAAGAGTCAACTCATTTGGGTTTAAGTTCCCACGGTAAAAGAGAGAGAAGAAAGAGTCAAAAGAAAGAGAGGGAAAAGAGAAGCAGAAGAGAGAAGATAAAGAGAAGTGTGTACACACTGTATTGAATATGTGTATTGGAACGCGCTTTTGAAAGGGAGATCAACTAATGGGGGGCGAACCTCTCTTTACCTTACTTCTTTACCCACGCGCTGAGAAGGCGCAAGTTTTTCTGAAGTAACGAAACAAGTTTCTTAAACTGCAAGACATAAAGCATCTGTTTTACTGCTTTTCAAGAAGATCTCCTCAAAAAGTCTTGGCGTGGGAAAGTTTAAGTCGCGTGCCACAGCGTTACGCTGTATTTCATCTTCTTCTTCTTCTTATCTTCTTCATCGTCTTACTTCATCTTATCTTCCCTATTTCACCTCCTCCTTCTTTATTTCGGACTCTTCATTTTTCTTCTTCTTTCTTTTCCTTCCCTATCTAAAGGATTTTTCAATGTTGACTATTATTTACTTATTAATCTTGACCACTATTTTTTTGTATCTCAATCACTTCCACTTCATCATTTTTCATTCCAATTAGATTCTATCCAGATCATTTAAAATTAATAATTTAAATTATTTATTTTGTCTCTATCATGAAATTGATTTTATGTTCAAACTCTCCATGGATTTTTTTTATTCAGATTTTTTCTTCAATTTCTTTTTCATTTTTTGCTTCATGGCTGTTAATTAGATTTTTTATTGCAATTCAACTGTTTGTCAATTTAATTTTATGATCAAGTTTCACTTTAAGGATTATAAGTTGACTTAGTTTATTTATCCATTTGCTTTATCTTAATTGTTTAACTAATTTTATTGTTGAATATTGAAGATCTAATTTATTATTTTGTTTCTCATTCTATTAGAAATTTTGTGATAGTAGCTTTTTAATTTATTGGCACTCTACTCTAATCTAGAGTTTGGATTAAATGCATTATAAGAATGGCTATTTACTTCGAGACATTTGCGGGAGAAAATTGATTAATTAAAATGGATTAATCTGATTTTGATTAAATTGTTACAAAATTAAAATTAGCGGTTCAAAATTTTGAGATAAAGCGACAGCCGGTAGATGTCTCTAGAACAGTGAAGTCTCATTTTGTTTCAAGATGTATTTAGGTATCAAACTATCTTATTCCTAGAAAATCAAAATTGTAAATTATAGAAATTGTAGACAACTATATTTAATTTTTGTGACATAAATATCATCTAATTATTGTAAGTTGACTGTGACAACCACGATGGCTTCTGGTTACGAAAAATCGGTTGCGATTAAGTCCCACGTGAATGATAAAGACAACTTGGTAAGTTGAAGAGAAAAAATACCAAATTCTGTGAAACATAGAGTCACACATTTCCACTCTTTCATAGTTTTTCAAGCTGAATAGAATTGAACATTTTTTGTGAAATATCATTATTTTTTTGCAGAATGATGATGAAGATGGAGAAATCATTGACTTCGTATTATCCCTTGACTATGAAAAAGAGCTCCAAGAACAACTGATAGCCCATAATAATGAATCTGATTTATACTCGTATAGAAAATTAGTCAAGAATTATCTTCAAACCAAAAATAATCTAATTAACCATGATAATTTAACTAACCATGACAAAGATACAACAGCAATGGCCGCTGCGGCTGCTGCTGCGGTTCAGCAACAAAGTCAGGGCCTCCAACAGCATCCATCTTCTGGTATGGGACCTCCGCCTCTTCCACCGCCCGGTCAACCTGGAGCAGGGACAAATCACTTTCCTCAAAACACCTATTACCAAGATCCATTCGCGGCTCAAATGGGACATCTCATTCCTGCGGGACCACCACCAACCATGATGCCACCGTATTACGGCTTACCACCCTGGGGAATGTATCCAGGTATGATTCAAGGTGGCCAAGGCCAGCATCCTCAAGCACCTCCACCTCCACCCCATGTACAGCAACAACAATTAATGGCTCAAAGAAATGGACAAAGGCCGTTAACACCACAAGGACCAAGTGATAATTCTGGTAACCCAGCCGGCACTGGACTTCCACCTCCACCCCCACCTCCTCCTCAAGGACAGTATAAGATGATGACACCCCATGGCTATTATGATCAAAATGGCTCTCTAATAATGGGTAGTTCAGCTGGAACTGCACGAGGTATGAATACAATAATGCGTCTTCTACCTCAAATGATGATCAGTCCAGCTCATAATCAAGGCCCAAATAGTAATATGAGGATGATGCCAGGTCAAGGTCAGACCGGTATTGGTAATCATTCCGGTCCAAGCCAACTTTTTTCATCTAGCACCTCTAATGTTAATAATAATCCATTGTATACATCAGAAACTAATTCAGGCCTAGGATATCCAGACAATTCGTTAGTGTCATCTTCAAATCTTGCTAATGGTAATCATTCTTTTGGTTACAATCCAAACCTTTCACACAATATTGGGAACGGTGGCTATGGAAATAGTGCTCTTGGGCCTATCGGAGCCTCTCTTGCGTCTGGTATCAATTTGGGGAGCAGTTCACCTAGACGAGAATCATTTGAGAGTAGACGTCCTGACAATTCTATCAGTGGTGGTATTTTCTCGACAAGCTTGGATGGCAATCAGTTTTCCCGACATCTAAGCAGTAAAAATGGTCAATTTTATGGTCACTTTGGCAATACTATTGGAGCATCACCTGGACCCGGGCCAATAGGCCTTTTACCACCCAATCAAAGTTTAACACCATCACCAACCATGAATGGATCAAATGGTGATCTTAATTTAGGTGCCCTAGGTGCGAACAGGATGGTATCAGCTGCTCCAGGAGCTGAAGCTAAATATCTAGTAAGAAATGGACCAATGAATGGCAGTGTGTTCGGTTCATCTAATTCAGTTGGATTCCCTAATAGACTTCTTCAGAGAAAGTAAGATATTAGTCAACTTATTAAATTTTTAATTATTCAAGTATTAATCCGTTTACCAAGAACCTTTTATCAACATTAACCTTGAATTCGGTTTCAACAAATTTTTCATTGATTTTCATTTATTTTACAGTTCCTCTATGGACAAGTCGACCGGGCGTAGCCGTTTGCTTGAAGATTTCCGAAACAATAGATATCCAAACCTTCAATTACGAGATCTTACGGATCACATTGTCGAATTTTCTCAAGATCAACATGGTTCGCGCTTTATTCAACAAAAATTAGAAAGAACTACAGCTGCTGACAAGCAACTCGTTTTCAAAGAAATCATCGCTCATGCTTACAATTTAATGACTGATGTGTTTGGGAATTATGTTATTCAGAAATTCTTCGAGTTTGGCACACCAGAACAGAAACAAGCACTAGCTATGAAAGTGAAAGGTCATGTTTTACCCCTTGCTCTCCAGATGTATGGTTGCCGTGTTATTCAAAAAGCTCTAGAATCAATATCTCCAGAGCAGCAAAAAGAAATTGTTAAGGAGCTTGATGGACATGTATTGAAATGTGTAAAGGATCAAAATGGTAATCATGTTGTCCAAAAGTGTATAGAATGTGTGGATCCTCATGCGCTTCAATTCATCATCGGAGCTTTTCAGGGACAGGTATGCGATGTTTTCATTATCTACTCTAGACATTTCATCTCACTTATTACAGTTGCTCCTTCCATCTCTTATTAATAGATTTTCATGAAATCATTGTTTGTCTATCCTTTACCTTTCTCTTTCTCTCTCCCTCTGTCTTTTTCGCTTCACTCAATTGTATCCATGTTTCTTTTCTACTTTATTTCTCTTACAGGTATTTTCATTGTCAACCCACCCATATGGATGCAGAGTTATCCAAAGAATACTGGAACATTGTACGCCTGAGCAAACTGCCCCTATCTTAGAAGAACTGCATCAACATACCGAGCAATTAGTTCAAGACCAGTATGGTAACTATGTGGTTCAGCATGTTTTAGAACATGGAAGACCAGAGGATAAGAGTAGGATTATCGCTAATGTACGAGGAAAAGTATTAAGCCTCTCGATGCATAAATTTGCCAGGTAAGATGCTGTCAAAATAATTATTCACATGGTGAAAGTGTTTTTAATGTACTGAAAGGACGAAGGTGTTTGATTATTTTTTTAAATTATCAACTAAGCCTTGTTTTCAATCCAAATTAAAACCAAGGATAATATCAGTTAGTTACCATTCATGCTTATTAGATACTTGGTCCTCAAAAGACATACTCTCAATTCTCAAAATTTTCTTTCTCTCTACTCGCCGGGTTGTCCTTTCATCATCTCTTTCCTTTCTCTTTCTTTTGTCTATCATATTTTTTTATCATTTTTCTTTTTTGTTCTTGTTTCATGATAGTTATTGATATGAAATTTTATCTCCAATCCAAGGTTTTAGCTCTATTTTTCTACTTCTGCACAATGCATATGTACCTTTAACAACTCCCTTTTCCTCCATTTATCCTTTCCTCCTTTTCTTCCTGAAACAAATATCTATTCACGTTGTTCCTTTCCTCTCCCTCTCTTTTTTGTCTTTCTGCCTTCTCACTCTTACTATTTCAACCAACTCTATCCGGTTTTCTCCATTGTATATTTATCGCCCAATTAAAAGAAAGAGAGGGCGTTGATCTTGCATATCTACCTTGTATATTTGGACTGGTCAAATAATTGTTGAATTATAAAGAAATTAAATACACCTGTTAAATCTCATTTATAATTATTTCAAATTAATTTTCTCTTTTTCTTTCCTAATTTAGCAATGTTGTGGAAAAATGTGTCACTCATGCCAATAGGAGTGAGAGAGCTTTGCTTATCGAAGAAGTTTGCTCTTATAATGACAGGTAATACTTTTAGCACAAAAAACAAACAATTCACTATTGATTATTAATTTTTTTGCAAAATACTAATGCGCTCTCAACTTTTCTAAATGTTTTAAAATCATTTACAGTGCCTTATACACTATGATGAAAGACCAGTTTGCAAATTATGTTGTGCAAAAGATGATTGAAGTAGCTGAACAACCTCAACGTAAAGCTCTTCTCAATAGGATCCGCCCTCATCTAGCGGCTCTTCGAAAATACACGTATGGGAAACACATTCTCGCCAAATTGGAAAAGTTTATGCCCAAAAATAGTGATCTTGGGCCAATTGGTGCACCCTCTAATGGAACAATCCAATAAGGAAAAAGGTGCACATAATCGCAACAAACATAAACAAACAACTGAGGCTAATTTGACAACGTATGTGTTTGTTACGTTATTTTGTTGCATTTTCTTTGAAAAGCAAAACCCCAACTCGACTCGGCAAAAAATATGATTAAGCCATTGAAAGCTAACTGTATCAATCTTTTTATACCTTATATCATCCTGAAAATCATTAACTTTTGGGTGAGAATAATTAAGGAATATATAAATATTTATAAATATATACATATGCATATAAGCTTTTCCCCTCCCGAACTTCCCTCTGTTATACTGTCAATACAATTGATCCTAGACTGTTGTAATAAACCATTCCAGGTCAATTACTCTGCTCAGGATAAATTATATTTGACAGGGACAAACGCATGCTTAGCCTTGTCCATTGCTCTATGTAATCATTTGAAGTGTAAACCATCAATGAATGTAATAATGAATCTAATTGTGTTTTATGAGACTAAACAGTATATATTATATATTATATTATATTATATTGTTCCAAAAGTATAATAACATGATTATTATTATAATTAATTAATTAATTAAGGTCGGAAAGATTTTCTTCAAATGATTTTTGGTTTTTTTGTTCATCTTTTTCCCCTTTTTTCTTAAAATGTTCAAGGTATTATAATATCTGTAAAACGCTTGAAACTCTTAATTTCCATTTCTTTTTTCTTTTGTTCATTTTCCCTCTAATATTTCAATGGCCTGAAAAATACACCCCTTGATTATACATAATATTATATAAAACGAAACCATGATAATCCCTTTCCATCCCCAATTGAATATAAATATGTATCTCTCACAATTCACGAAACAAATGAAAAAAACCACAACGGGAAGCGGGGAAATCTCACAACACATAACGCATTACATATATAAACATACATGCACTTTTCTAATTGTTCGAACGCTTGTATATGTTGTAAAGTCGATCACAGACTGTAATAAGGTTGTAGAACTACACTTGGAAATTAATTAATTAATTAATTGAAAACAAAAATCTGTAATATGTATCCAATTAAATGTACGAAAAATCTAAAAAAGACTTATTCCAATTTTTGTCTTGATTCCTTTTCACCCTGACCATTTTACTTGACCTTTCCTCTTCCACTTTCTTTGTCATTGTGATTATGTTACTATATTATGCTTAATTACTATCAATATATAATTATTAATGCAATCAAAACCATTATTCTTTATTATTATTATTATTATTACAACCATTATTACCATCAATTGTGATTTTACAATTATTTCGTTCTGACGTTAATCAATAATCATGCAAAACTAAAAGTCTGGTCATTTTGACAGTCAATTGTCGCAATAATCACAATTAACCTTAATCATATTTACGCTCTCAATCAACCTTTGATCAAATGATTAGAAAACATTGAGTATTATTTTGATGAGAAGCCAGTTAATTGTTATTGCTCCGTAATAATACAACAAAAAAACATGTTTTATTTCAACCTTTACGTGATTTCACTTGATTTAACTTGTTTTTACAATTAACCAACCTAGTCAAGGTTGATTGTAACCTCAGGTTATTTTAAACCTTTTTTTGTTTTAACAACAAAAAAGTGAAAGTTTACAATTTCAATTTCAAATTGTTATTGAGTTCAAAGTCAAGCTCTTTAATTATCAACTACATGAGTGATGAAAAGTCAATCATAGAATCAATCAAACCTTAATCTAACAATCAATTTGTGATCAATCTATTTCTAAATGAATCCATTTGTTCTAATAATTTTTCATTTCGTTTTCCAATTAATCATTAGATGTTTGAATTACAAATTAAATGAATCTCAAGTGTATCCAATATTTTAACATCTTCAACCATTTTTCAAAATATCGATCGCCTTTTCCTCATTCAAATGAATTTTTTTGAGTTTGGAACAAAAATTGGCTAAGGAATCATTCTTGCCCTTTCAATCAACAGCAATATTTGATTGCTTTACTTGCTTAAAGGAAAATAACTTTTCTATTCCTATTAACATTGAGACTTGATTTTGACTTTTAATTCATCTTCACTGAATAAACAAGCAAATTTTGTTGAAACTAACGATTTCGACTCATGTTTAACTATTCCCTTTCAGCAAATAGAAAAACAAACATTTGCGAAAAGATCGCAAGATTAAAATGAGCAATTCAAGCGAATTTAAGTTAAATTTTAATTGTTTACCGTCCAAATCTTTTTCAATGAGAATCAATTTTCTATCATTAATTTTCAATGTTAATACCATTTTCCAGCTTCCTAGTCTATTCTGTATTTTTGGTAATTAACCTGATAGTTTGAATTTTTTATTTCACTTCATTACAATTACTTTCAATAATTATCAGTTTATTTTGGTAATTCAATTTTATCAATAGGTTCATTATGTATATAATCATTATTCAAATGAGGGTTTTTCATTTCATTTCACCATCTTTCATTCATTTTAATATTTTTTAGTCGTTTTCCAGTTTTAATTGATTTTAGGCTTCTATGCATTCTAGCAATCAGCATTAAAGTTTCACATCAACACATCTGATCAGATAGGCAAATAACGATATAAATTGTCTTTTCTAATGGTGATTTAGATTTTATTGTTTTGTTGAAAAATTCTAAAAACATGAAACTCTTCTTTTGTTTCAATTCAGTTTTTTATCACGGAATATTCCGTTTATTTCTTGTCGATATCATTTACCAGACCTAACAGAACTACATTTCATTTCACTTCAAGTTCATTTTTCAGAACTTTTCATTGAATTATATTGTTTCGTGATCATTTCTTAATTGCTTCGACTCATTTTTGTCGCAAGATCAACTAAAAATACTCGAATTCACAACATTCATTCAGTTGACAGAAAACAGTTGGTTTTGTATCAAATTTTCATTTTATGGTCATTGGGAAAATAGCATTTCTTTCTTGACAACTCTAATCACAAAAATGGTGAGTCCAACTATTTTAATCAATTATTTATATTAGTATTTTGTCTCTTAATTACTCTGCCTAATGATAAGAGTTATAATCTCACTGTCAAGTTGTCTTACCA
Source organism: Tetranychus piercei (assembly GCA_036759885.1). Classification (NCBI taxonomy): domain Eukaryota; kingdom Metazoa; phylum Arthropoda; class Arachnida; order Trombidiformes; family Tetranychidae; genus Tetranychus; species Tetranychus piercei. The sequence goes on from CM071878.1 coordinate 5,943,702, forward strand.
TTGACCGTTACAAACAGGCTTACTCTGATAGCTTCTTCAGTTTCGTAGTAAACTTAGAGATCTCATTTTATAATTCTTATTTCGGTTGTATTAATATTTGCTCAATTGTGTATTAGTCTGATGAAAATATCAACATTGATTGGAAAAGTGCAAGTTCAATATTTGATTTCACTGTTAAAGACTTGGACGGAGAAGATGTTCCCCTTGAAAAGTATCGGTAAGTTTTGATATTTAATCGCTATTTGACCATCAAACCTTGTAATACTATAATCACTTCACTGTGATTGCTTTAATCATTCACAATATATGACAATATTTAGATTAACTGTTAACCCGATTATAATTACCTTTCTTTTTCTTTTGTCCTTCATTTATGTATCGCAAAATAACCTGTTGATGTGAATAGTGGTATGGTTTGCTTGGTTGTCAATGTTGCCTCCAATTGTGGACTTACCAAATCAAACTACAGACAGTTGAATGAGCTGTACGACAAATTGAAAGACAGTGGTAAATTTGCCATCCTTGCATTTCCTTGTAATCAATTTGCTGGTCAAGAGCCTGCATGTGAAACTGATCTCAAGGAGTTTAAATTGAAACAACGAATCGAGTTTGACTTTTTTGCTAAAGTCAATGTTAATGGTAAATCGGCTTGTCCGTTGTACAATTTTCTTAAAGCCAAACAAGGTGGAATTTTGGGTGATTTCATAAAATGGAATTTCACCAAATTTCTTTGTAATAAAGAGGGGATACCAGTTTCTCGGTATGGACCCAGAACTGAGCCTCTGGTAAGCATCGATCGACATGAATCCAAAGACTGACTTTAATAGTCAAACGTTTAACTCAACTCTATTTTATGAGTAATTTATGGTATTTTTACGTTCTCATTGTTTTGACATTATAATTGAGCTATTTTTCAAATCTTTATTCATTCAATCATTATATTAATGTCATTTTAAATGTTTTTATTGATGGCATAAATAGATGAAAATGCCAAGAAGATGAAATATGAATTCGAGGTAAAAAGCTTCATTTTTAGTTCTTTGTTAACCGTTTTTTGCATCTTTAAATTTTCTTTTACCTTTACTAAATTGACATGAATACAAATTATTTCTGACATTAAATTCATCTCAAATGACAATAATAAGTACAATTAGATCATAAATTTTCTAATTCATTGGAAATACCATAAATTTTAATATGCAAGTCAAGTAATACTCATCTCCAAGCTCTCATCAAGTTTTACATTGATTTTCACTTTTTACTAATTCATTTTTTTTCTTTATAATTAAGGAAATTGAAAAAGATATTATGGCCATCTTGGATGATTAAGATGACACATTCAACAGGATTCCAATCAACCTTCATAACTTTATTTTGAATCAAGAATCATTTAATCATCACTAGTCAATTCTAGATGGATAATGTTACAAAATAGATTTACATTGATTTCGCCAACAATGCGGATCAAAAGCTAACAATTAAATTGTTTTATTTATTGACACAAGAAAAGCTTGAATACACAAAAAGTTACATTGGATGAACCATAAAACATAAGCCAAAGATATGATTAGTCGTTAAACTTTATTGTTACCATTATTTATTTTTGCAAAATTTCAACTTTTAGTATGATTTCAGCTTCAAGAGATTGTCAATTAAATCATGAAATATGTATTAGTATGACTAACTAATTTCTGAATTTCTCATTAGCTTGAAAGCGGTGTCAGTACATTAACCCATAACTTAATTAAAAACACTTTCAAAGGTTGTTTTCAAAATTAAGCCATTCAAGTTAAGTAAGCAGTCCGCATGACCATCCAATTTTATTAATTCATCTATTAGATTGTTCAGAATGCATCTGGTCACACAAACAGAATTATTAGAATAAATATTATCCAATAAATACATTCAAGTATGTTGCAGTTTGGATTAAGTTTAATTGTAAATAAAAATATCTGTGTCTATTTAATTTAACTTTGCCATTGAAAACTTTTGATATTTCATTCTAATTATAACACTCAGCAGCATATTAACCTACACACTGAGTAAATATAATAATTAATTTAACAAAGCAAACTGTTACGTGGCATTATAACCATAATGATTAAAATTTTCTGGTTTCATGATTCCTCTGGAGATTTCAGTTTTACCTTCTTCCCTTTCTTTCTCTCTTTCCATCAGATCTTCATCCCTATTGATTCAATTGGGTTGATGAACTTACTTCAGACAACCTTGGAATAGCTTTCAACTCCTTCTACTTTCTGCCTCTTTTTTCATGGTTACCGAGGGAAAACGTTCAGAAAAAGATGATGAACCTCTTTTAACAGGAAAAGGAAACTCTATTTTCATCATTTTAATTTTATTATTGGATACACAGTTTCAAGATTGGCCTGACTATACATTGTTCATCAATTTAATTCAGCAATCAAATGACACTTTCTTCTCGTAAATCTTATTAGCAAAGGTAGCCGAGTAGATATCAATGTTTAAACTGATTAACTGAAACTAGTTATGTATTATTTAGCATGAAATAATAAACAGTAAATTATTCCCAGATTGTCATGTTTTGGATTGTCATCTGCCATCAAAGACTTCATTTTGTACTCAATCAATCGTATTGATTGTATTCTTCCTTGCTTAGCTCAACTCCAGCTTAAATTGTCCATCTGAATTGATTGAAGTTGACACCATTTTATTTTCTTAATTTAAAATCTCTTCAAAGGATCTAATTTTTTGCTTCAGAAAAGTTTCATAATTTACTTTTACTTCGATTTGCGTACAATTCATAGATTTGCTTGATAATTGAACAATTGGAAGTTGCCAAAACAATGAAATCATTTCTTAAGACTTTCAACAGCTTTAAAGTCTTGCTTAAGGAAAATTAATCAAAACAAAAACTAACTGATTGATTATAATTGATTATAGATAGAATTAATGGCGAGATCACCTGGTGGTTAAGATTTGTTTTATAATTTTTTCATATATTCGTTTACAGTGGTGGTCAGTGTTAAGTTAATTTTTTGCTAGTGTGACCGACCAACCTCGACAGCTTTTACCCCTTTCTACCTACTTACCCATAGACACTAGGCTTTATCCAGTTTTATTAGCTGGGAATCCCTTTAATCCCAATTTTTCAATCTGCAAAGATTAGCAGTCTTATTGACAATGCTAACCATTAGGTTAACATTAAGTCAGCAAAAAAGGGTCATGATTTAAGTTAATTTTAATTGACGCCATCTCGAGTATGCAGAAATAAGGAAAAAACAATTTAATAGAAATTGAACAAAATAAAGTTCAATCTTTTATTTTTAGAGAGAATAGGAAAAAAGTCTTGGGTTTTGTTATAATTTAGCAGCTTTACTAATTTTAGCAGCTAGTAGTTAACAGTATTGCTAACAGTAGCCAGAGCTAAGCCCCCTGGACTATCCCATCCTCCCTTCCTGATGGATTCCCAGTTAAGCTGAATAAGTCTGGCGCCTATGGATAGGTAGCAAGGGGTGGACGGCGCCGTAAAAGCTGTTCGCAGCACACAAATTAAAAGTTAACTTAACACTGACTACTACTGGATTAGATTCAAGCCAATCATCTACATGGAGGCCGAGCTTTTATCCATGAATTATCAAATTTATACAGAAATTTTAAAGATATCACTAACTACCCTCAACACTAGATGGCAGCAGGTTTGATCAAAAGTTTATTAAATTTTCGGCGGCGCTGAAATCTGTTCGCAGTTGGTCATAAAAAACTTTGTCCACCTCAGAATAATCAGCCATAATTAGCCTTAAATCCATTGAGGTCACGGTCGAATTCCAATTGTCTAGTACTTGCAAAGACACTAAAGTAAAAAGAAAGGTAATTTTTGAATTGTGATTCAGGTATGAGTTTTTATTTTTAATGCAATTATGTTTATCAATCGTTCCCATATTTTTTAAGTTATTTTATCATTTTGTGCTCTCCATTTTTTTACTCTAACTTCGTGCGTTAACAAATATCTCTATGTGAATCACACAACTTAATCTCTACTAAAAAAGACTTTTCATTCCGAGCACAAGTGATGGAGCAATCACAGCTCTATTCATGATGAAGTATCTCCATAAGAATTATCCACATAATAGATTAACTCATTCTTAATAACCGGTTGACAAAGAATTTAAAACTTTGATTAAGACGCGAGAATCTTCAATCCAATTGCAAATAGACAGAAGAGATCATCATCTAGTTGAAACAGAAAAATTATTAGCGAAATCTTTGTTCTGCCGCTAAGATTTTCCAACTCACAATAATTAAATAGATAATAATAATGATAATCATAACTTTAATAAATACTTTTACGCATTTTTCTAATCAATGGGAAATGACTTTGATAGTCTCAGCTTGATGAGTCGATCCTCAAAAATTGCGATAGTTGATCAAGATAGTAAATAGATTACTTGAGGCTGAATTTGTTTAGATTACCACTTAATAGACTTAGATAAATTAGTTTAGGTGGAATCAGGTTCGCTTAAACTGCTGCAGAATCTAACGCGTAGATCATGTCAGCTGTTAGCGCTGATACTTTTATTCAAGCTAGCTGAGACTTTGAAAGGTAAAAATTAAGCTGACTTTAACTCTTACCGCAAATCGATTTTTTCGTGTCAAAACATCGAACCTGCACTTGCTGTCATAAAGCACTTTTTATCTTTAATCTAGGAATGAACTCATTGTCAATGGAAATAAGAATAATTAGCTCTATGAAGTAACATCACTTCATATTCTGTTGCCACTTGTCAGCTTATCTCATCTTGCTCATTAATTTACAATTTTAAAATCTCATGGCTGTCATTCGTATTTCAGCATGACTAACTTCGAGTGTCTCTTGTTTTCGATTAATAATTTGTTAGCTGCTGAATTTTCTAGTGCTCAAGTACTCGATCCATCAACAAAGATCCAACTCTTTGGATTTCATTGTCAGTATCTAATTGGTCTGTGATTTAATTAGGGTCTACTTCACAAGTTGTCGAGTATGTACTCCCTCCTCTTCAATCCCTGATAACTCCTGTAATCAGTATAGATTTTACATTTTGCATTAGTTTACTAATTGAGGTAACAACTATCAAGAAGATAACCAGTATTATTAGTTCTGGATTCAAACTAGAAAAGAGCCAATCGTACGCAAAGGCAAACAAGAAATTGCAAACTGTAAACAGTTGGATCCAGTTTTTCTCTGTCTCTCCTTGTGACCAAAACAAGTTTCGTGCTGAACAAGAACAGTAGGACAAAGAAACCATCAAAATGGTAAGTTTTATTATTATTATTGCGATTCTTTTTTTCAATATTCCTGATATCCATGTATCAATCATGTTGTTTTAATTCTCATTGTCAAGACTACATTTAAACTCAATAGTGTTTACTGTCTTGTCTAGCGAATTATCATCTGTGTATAACAAGATACTCAATCTTCTTTATGTGTACTTTTCTAATATTTATCCATCCACTCTTTTCAGGCCGAAGAAAACAAATCTGTTGACCCTAAAAATGCCAGTTCAATTTTTGATTTTACCGTGAAAAATCTTGATGGAGAAGACGTTCCTCTAGAAAAATTTAGGTAAACTTTAATACGCATTTCAGCCAATTTTGGTTTTAATCCAATATTTCAACTTGTTCTTTCAATTTTCTATAGAGGAAAAGTCTGTTTGGTTGTCAATGTTGCGTCCAATTGTGGTCTCACTAAGAACAATTACAAACAATTAAATGAGCTCTATGCAAAACACAAGGATTCAGGCAATTTCGCCATCCTCGCTTTCCCCTGTAATCAATTTGCTGGTCAAGAACCAGCATGTGAAACTGATCTCAAGGAGTATGTTGTCAAACAGAAAATTGAATTTGACTTTTTTGCTAAAGTTAATGTAAACGGAAAACAAGCCATACCACTTTACGATTACTTGAAAAGCAAACAAGGAGGAATGTTGGGTGATTTCATCAAATGGAATTTCACCAAGTTCCTTTGCAATAAAGAAGGAGTACCTGTCAAAAGATATTCTCCAACAACTGAACCAAATGTGAGTAATTTACATTCATATAAATTCAAGTTGCTAATTAGTTGCAATGCGAATAAACATACCGACAAAAATCAACTTTATGTTAATATTGACTAATGATTTATCAATTATGTCTAAGTTAACTTGTTGCTCAAAGCTAGTTTTATTACTGATTTATTCACATGATGAGTTTATGCGTTACTTATTAAGTTTACTAAATTATTTTTTCTTTCATTCACAGCAAATTGAAAAAGATATTGCAGCCCTCTTGGAAGAAAAGAACTAATCATCATTGGAAAGTTCCATTCGAGAACCACGGTGAATAAACCCTCTCGACGTCTTCCGTGTAAAAATCAGATATTCATCATACCAGACGGAAATTTGATCGGGTTTTCCAAATTTATCATCAAGTTCAATTGCAATCATTTTATTGTTTTCCTTCATTTCTATATCCGCTAATTTTGTTTTAAGCCTGAATAAATTTTTAATTAATTACATGAGTTGGTCTTGATAAATTTATTGAGAATTTACCACCATATTTGGGTTTCGTTATTTTGATAACTGCAAACATTTCTAAATCAGAGATTTACTGCATTGTTCCCCCGCAATGATTATAAAAGAAATAATCTGGAATAATTTTTGTAAATTGAATATGATTTAAAGAAATTTACGCTTCGCCGAGTTGCTCCTCATATGGAAACAAAATATATAAGCTGTTAAGATCCATGGAAACCATATGATCTTTGTATCTTTGTTTATCATGTTTTTTTCCACCCGATCATTTCTTATCGAATTAACATTGTCTTCCTAAATCTAAACAATTAATTTAGCCTAAAAAAGTGTCTTTAATTGTCTTTCAATAATATTCTATTATAAATCAAGCTTAAATGGTTCTTTGCTTGATACTTTTTAAACTTGATCACCTTCCAGCTTAAACGTGTTAACCGTTTTTCATTATTTTTGTGATCTATCCAAATATTACACATTTGCTAATGGATTCACCACGGGTTCTTTCAATTCAAAGTCATGTTGTTCATGGTTATGTAGGAAATAAAAGTGCAACCTTCCCTTTACAGGTAAGTTTATATTTTTAAATGCATGTTTTCCACGTTTGTTTAAGCTTTCATACCTTGACACTTGTCATCTTTGTCAATGGCGCTTCTACATTCATGATCAATGTATCAATACCTTACTGTATTAATTGTTGATATCTTTATCAGGTTCTTGGATTTGAAGTTGATGCTATCAATAGTGTACAATACACTAATCATGTCCATTACAAAGTAACAAAAGGACAAGAGCTTTTTGGAAATGATCTAGACGATCTCTTCAAAGGAATCACTGGAAATGAACTTGTTAACCAATATACTTATTTACTAACAGGTTTGACACGTTTGGTAATCCAATTGGTAAAATTTTAATTTGATTTATTTAATTTATTCTATAGGCTATTGTAGATCTGCGTCATTCCTATCTAAAGTTGTGGAAGTAGTTACCGAGATGAAAAAGATGAATCCCAACCTCAAATATGGTAAAATTGTTCATATTTCTGTATTAATTAGATTCAATCATATCAAGATTAGATTGTCAAGATTTAGGTGCTTAAACGATTAGACCGGTGCTTAATTACACTGTCGCAATAGCTTTTGACTGTCGGTTTTCTTTCATTAATCGATAATCAGACCAATTCGATGTTGATTAACTTGATTTTGACGTTTGATTCATAATCTGTTACGACAATATCTTCATCAACTTCATATCATAATAAGTTATGATTCATTCGTGAAATGTCAGAAGGTCTGATGAAACCTGGATGTGCATCAAACTTGACTTTATTTTAACATTTCTATATATTTGATCTTTTTCAGTTTGTGATCCTGTTATGGGTGATAATGGCAAATTTGTAGGTATCATTAAATCATAAATTTTATTGTTGGTTCATTGAACACTGATAGATATTTTTACTGATTAATTATTTTTATTAGTACGTTTCTGATGATCAAGTTCAAATCTATCGGGAACAATTATTGCCATTGGCAGATATCATAACTCCCAATCAGTTTGAAGCTGAGTAAGTTATCAATGCATTAAAACGTGAACAATCTGTGGCTATTTACCGTTATCTTTTTACAATTATAAAAACAATCCTTTTCGTTTCTTTCAGAGCACTCACTGGCATTAAAATAAACAACACTGAAGACATTTCCAAAGCAATTGAAATTTTGCACTCTAAAGGTGTTTCATGCGTTGTAATCACTAGCACTGAAATCTCAGCTGATGAAACATTATGCTGTTATGCCAGTCGAATCAGTGGTGATACAAATGAAAGATTTTCATTGATTTTTCCAAAAATTGATGCTCGATTTGTTGGCACTGGTGACCTTTTCGCTGCTCTTATGTTGGCTTGGCTTCACAAAACTGATTACAATTTAAAAATTTCAATTGAGAAAACTGTTGCCACCATGCAAATAATACTCAAGAGAACCTACGACTATGCATCTAAAATTGACAAATTTGATGATGATTCATTAGAGCTGAAGATAATTCAAAGCAAATCGGACATCAAGGATCCAAAAATATCAATTCAAGCAATTCCAATATCTCGAACTTGTTAGAAACTCAGGAAAGTTGATTTGTGGATCGTTTGTTGTTCATTTGGAACGTTTTCTGAGTCTTGTGTGATGTTTGGTTATGAACTATAGTTTATATTTTGTTAATCTCTGATTTGATGGCTATTTATTTATAGTAGCAAGTAGAAGGACCGTCTAATTTCGTTGTAATATTCCGTATTTTGGCGGTGGTACAATGAAGGGAATGGTGTATGGAAAGAAAAATCAGGTTATACAGTAATAATTAACTTATACGATTTCATATGTTGAATTAAACGATTAGAGATTATTTAAATTATTAAAATTTTGTTTAATAAATACATAGAATGAATTTATAGGATTTATCTTGTATTTCACGATAGATCATAATTGTGAATGTATAATGAAAATTGTCAATGATGAACCTTGCTTATGGTACAAAAATAAGACGCAAGTAATACTGGTATTAAATTGGAAACATTTATATATATAAACACATAATCAGTTTATTTTAGTGATAATGAAGTTATTCGATATTAATAATAACAATAAAATTAAAAATATAGTATTTTCACTTACAAGTTGCATAAAAAATAAGCACCAACTCTCATTATATTATGTTAGGCGTCATTAATTGTTGCTTTTCTAGTCGAACTAACAAGGGAACTATTTGACATGCCTAGAACGGATTTGAATGATTGAGGTGTCATTCGATAGAGGACAATAAGTTATGAAAAATAGGGTTTTCCGTGCACAGGAAGTGGTTCCTGAGATATTTGAGGTCAAAATTCAGGTATTTTTAATAAAATCATTTTTAAAGTTTAATAAAATGTGGATTAAAGCTTAGCTCAGTGGTTAAAGGTGTAAGGGTGAAGCCATGCAACGACAATGGAAATGTTAAAAAAGTTTCCAGCGCATCAAAAGGGGTGCTGCCCTTAACCACAATTTTCTATCCACCATGTAGTGTCACTAAAGTTTAAGCATAATGTCGCTACAGTCAAATTCAAAGAGGAGTACAGTAAGACCTCGCAAAGGTCGTATGGGCCTGTAAAGGCCATTCATTTACAGTCGTTATTCTCAAAATGTCACGTCGTGGGATTAGCCTTTCTTGGCTATTCACTTTAAATCTTAATGCTAAATAGCTTTGCTTACATTTGTTTCAAAACTTTTAGTGAAATGGATTAGAAAATGAATTAATCAATTTTTGGATTTACTGTTGCTTTGAAAATTATTAATTTTTATATCTAATCCATGTTGATTAACATATTTAATTAACTTTGATTTTTCATGCGCTCCGCCCACATTTGGTCGTTCGGAGTCTCAGGCAGTTTCTTCACCAACCTGCGAGCATCTTTATCGGGTGCGATCCGTTTCTCCGGGTGCAACTTTTCGGGGGTTCGTAATGTCTAACTCGAAGGCGCCCGTAACCGTCACCGAGGTTCAATCTCGGGCGCGAACTCGGTCGTCTTCTCCCCGAGTTGGGTCAGGTGGGCATGAGATGGCCTATAATGCTGAGCGTCGTTTCAATAATATCGCAATGTTTTACTTTTGCAAATGCTGATTCAATATCGATCACTAGTAGTTAGTAATGTGCATGTAGATTGGCTTGGAAATGATCCTTTATTGTCAGTAATAAATCTACTGTTGATTTTGCTTGATATGCAAACTGTCTATTAAAATAGTCATATCTCTAGTTTTTTGTTTTTTTGGAGTGCTGACATCTACATAAAGTACAAGGGGTAACAATTAAATTTACAATTAAAACAATTAGTCCATTCTAGTGATTTCCCCTATTAGGGAAAAGGCTGGATAAGTTAAAAGGGAAGCACTGGGTCGGTCTAACTGTTTTAATTGAAAATTTAATTGTTTCCCCTTGTAGTTTATGTAGATGTCAGCACTCCAAAAAAACAAAAAACTGAGGGATGACTGTAGTTGTCTGGAGTAATAGGCATGAGTTTTTTGACGATAATCTCAAAGTTGTCTGAATTTGGATCAATCTTGGTCAATTTAGGTATTATTGTAGTTCTTGCTAGTTTCCATGAGGTGGAAAGATTCCATGCTCTAGAACGTTTTCATAGTGAGAACATATCATTGAATGGATACGGGAAATTCATTGGAAATTAATTGGAAATATCAGTGATGATTCTCTTTACATATTGTAATCATATCAATTTCATTGGTCACTGCTATTGATCGTTGCAGTAGATGATTTGCTAGAGCCATCTAATGGTTTGTCAGTTTTAATATTAGAATCACAAGCTGGCCCGCGCTCATGACTGATCGCAAAGTTCATTTTAATTCTTACCAAATTCAATGAATTGTTGTGCAGATACTTCAACAGCCTGATGAGAAACGTGTGTGAAATCAGATTCGGTCTTGATAGCCGCAGCTTGAACTTGCATGTCTTGTACTGCTTCAACTGTCTGAAACCTTCGTCTGAGAGTCCGGATTCCGCTTGTGCCTTTTCAAGTCGGCTTATTGTACTATTCAAATCATTCCTGATGAATTCATTTTCTTCTGCCAAGTCTTTATTCTTTTCCATCAATTCAAAGAGGTAAGATTTGCAATCATGGCTTTTCATCGGCACCGAGCAAAGTCCACAAAAACCATTTTCCGGATTGAAAGTGCATGTATTAATGTGCTCATTATATTTTGAATACTTCATTTCATTTTTGCAATCAGGAAATTTACATTTTAAAAGCAAGTAATCCATAGCACTTATGCTCCGTTGTCCCGCTGTGCAGTCGTTGGTAAAGGTTTCACCATAAATGTTCGTCGTGCAACTAAAAATAAAGCTGGCTCCAGTGGACGTCGTCGTCCCGGCAGGCCACGTAAAGAAGGAATGAAGATTTGGTGAACCAACACGGGCACCAATGAAAAGAACGATGTTTTATGATTGATTTATGAAGAAAAATGTTTTATTCCATAAATGGACCTTTTCTATGACACTACAAACCCACAAAGTCCCAACTCTTAACTAAAAAGTCAAAGTTTTTGGCTATAGTTTTTTGGATGACATTGCATGTGTTCAGAATTAAAAACAATTTTGCGATCAGTCATGATCGCAAGCCCGCTTCGACTTTGGACTCTATTTTTGCTCCTCGCAAATGTACTGGTTGAACTTCAAGAAGCAGGTTTATGTGTATCAAGAGCAAGTTAACTATTTGGATAACCTGAACAATGGTCTTAAAAAACATAAAAGCTACGATACGCTGATGAACGTTAGCCAAATAAAACCCAAAAATGAAACACAAGTTTCTAAACCTGTTAATGTTAATTTGACTAAAAGTAGTTCATCCTTGGAGACTGCCGATAAAACGGCAAATAATATGAATGCCTCTGAACAGGTCGCTCAAAATCCTATTGCGATTGAAAATAATGCCCAAATTCAACCTAATGTCAGGCCTGACTCTTCCAAACTTATTTCCATCAAAGATGTAACAATTACTTCTTCAACAACTGGACAAAGTACGAAAGAAGCTGAAGCTGAAGCTCGTCAAGTTTCAAATGCCTCTAATAACCCACCTAATGAAGATAAAAACCAATTTTATTAACTTTCAATTTTGATCGACGTGATAACACCGCAATCGTTACTTCACCTGCCATATCACCAGAGAAATCTCCATCAAAATCACCAAAAGATTCTGAATCAAGTTCTAAAAAGAAACAATTTTCACCAGAAAGAGTTAAAAAACAAGATCTCCAAAGTATAGCTCTATCGTACCTGAAACAAATGGCTCTGAGAAGCTCACATCATTGATCATTAAGCTAAATCATTCGTCTATTCATATAACCTCCAATCATAACCATGAAAAATTAGAATCAACCGTTAATCTATACATCTATACATACCATATATATATTATATATAACCTGTTCGCTCTATTAATGAGGACAAATCAGGTTTGTTACTCATTGTCGGGACGACGACGTCCACTGGAGCCAGCTTTATTTTTAGCTGCACGACGAACAACGGCTGACACTTCAGGGCATATTTTCTTGGTCGTCCAGGTTTATTAGCACCATTGCCATTAGCTTGAGATCTTACATTAGACTCAGAATGATAACCAGTTTCAGAAGAGCTGGTCAGTTGAGTATTTCCATTTACATAACTCAGTGGATGATAGTTTTACTAAATATGGACAAAAAACAACTTGTTTTGAGGGAATAAGCGAGAAAATGTGACCAAAACCGCTTTAAATCTTATTAAACTACTTAAAATGTTAAAAGTCGTTATGCGCAAAAATTTCAAAAATTTGACTATTTTAACATTTTATGCGTTGCAACATGGCATCTCCATCAGCATCAACATCTTCAACTCAATCGGATGTGGATAATTCAAATGAAACACTGAAGGTAAGTATGGGAGCATGGGACACAAAAAGATGCACGCGCTTATCAGCGCGTGCATCTTTTTGTGTCCCATGCTTATCCGCCTTATCAGGCGCAAGTTTTTCTGAAGTAACGAAACAAGTTTCTTAAACTGCAAGACATGCAGAATCTGTTTTACTGCTTTTCAAGAAGATCTCCTCAAGTCGCTTGCCACAGTGTTCAGCGTTTATGTCTAAAATTCAGTCAAGTCGAGAATTCCTACTGGAACAACGGGAGTTTCGAAAGCGCCTGTATCAGAAGGATGATAGAAAAGTGTATTTTATGTAACTTTTAAATTAAAAATTTGGTACACAATCGTTTGTTGTTATTAAAAATGGAGAAGCAGAAGCTTACAATGATGAAAAGTATGGTGATAATGTTGAAGATGAAGCAGAAACACAAAATAACGCAAAAGAAGAATAAGAAAGAAGTAAAATGAACAGAAGAAAAGTGTAAAAATGTTTGTGTAAAGTTATTCTCTCTTTAAAAAAACTATCCCAATCGTGGGAATGAATTTCGTTGCAGAGTTTCTCTTTCCCAAGTGTGTCAGAATAAAAAAAGGAGCAAACGATAGAAGAAAAAGAGAAGTGTGCAAACTGAGTCGTAACGCGCTTTCGCAAGCTAGATCAACTAATGGAAGACTTTATTACTTCAACCATTCAATGAGAAGGCGCAATTTTTTCTGAAGTAACGAAACAAGTTTCTTAAACTGCAAGACATAAAGTATCTGTTGGTCTGTTGGAACCATTGTAGATAAAGCACTTACATTTTAAACTGATTTATCATTGCTGAAATGAAATGCATATTTAAACCATTTTTCTTCAATGTTTTTTTTTGATTTTCACTCGCATCTAATTTCATCTTGAATCGATCTTGTTGCCTTTTCATCAATTTTTCTCCTCATTTCCATCAATGGAATCAAATTTCTCGTTTATTAAATCTAATAAGGGCGCGAAACTTTTGATGCATGATAATTACATGGTGTACGTTCATCGTAAGAAGCATGCAGTTGGTGAGAGAAGCTATTGGCGTTGTGTTTTAAGCAATTCAGGGAAATTTACCATTTCGGATAACTCAATCTTCGCAAAATCGAGCCATTACCATAAACCAAATAATTCTGGTATTATACAGAGAAATCAAAGAGTAATTGCAAAATCATCCGCTTCTTCTTCTAATTATTGTAATATCAGGGATGCATATCATGCTGCAGTTACTGAAACTTTTGCAGCTTCAGAACAGCCAGATGCAATGATAATTGCCTCATTGAAAACTTTTCCGCAACTGAAGCAAACCATCTCGCGCCCGTGCATCTAAATCTCCTTCTCTTCCTAGGACAATCGATGAAATTGTTGTACCTGCTGATTTGCAATCAAGTGAAAGTGGAACTTTCTATCGTACAATTGACAGTGGAATAATGGTTTTCACTACAGATTGAACAGAACTGATTGATTTCTTACGAAGTGTATTTGGTTAGACCTAAAGTTGTTTACACGTTACAACATTCTATTGTATGAGCTAAATGTAAGGAAAAATAAAGAACTTACGGATGAAATATAAAAGAAAAGTCTAAGATTCCCGAAAATATGTTTAGCCTACAGTGAGATGAACGTAGTGATATTGGTTCATGTTGCAATACCAGAGCGAAAGGTAATAAAAAATCAAGTAGCACTAATAATTGGAAATAAGCTCTGATAGAGTAATTTAAACAAGATTGGACAATATAGTGGCCATGAAATCCCGCAATTGAATTCGGTAACTATATCTATTTATATGCTTTAAATATTTATCTATTTATAGTAAAATACTTTACGGTCCGAGATCGCAGACTAAGGAAAAGTCAAATGAAGAAATAAACAGGATCGTCAAGGAGTGAAAATAAACAGAGACAGGGATGTCACAAGGGAAATTATATATAACATGTTAATTGCAAAAAACATGCGAGTTCTAAAAAATCAAAAGATACCGACATCGAAAAATTCGCAAGCCACAATTGATCTCATTATTGATAATGATAAAATAAGAGACATATGGACTAAGACTGTACCATAGTGATGATCCACTGATCATCTAGCGTCTGGTCACAAATATAAGTGTACAAAAGAAAGAATCCCACTCCAGAAAGAATATTAAAACAACTGGGATTTATTCATGGAAAACACACAACAGCCACAGAAATAAGGTCTAGAGACGGCCAAATAATATGACTATGTAAATCTATCAAGCGTTTTCCAAAAAATAATGGTCAATGGACAACACAAAACAACACAAGATGATATGACCACTGAGAAGAGAAGATTGACGCAAAATTAAAAGCATGTGATGCATCAAAAGAAAAAGGCAAATGATAAATAGAAGATAAAATACCAAAAAAAATGTGCCTGATTGCATTCATTTAAAACACAGAAACAAAGCTACTATGACAATCCAATATAAGAAGTAATTTAACAAGAGAAAAGATGATAAGGATACTGAAATGAAATGGAAATGGAACTTAAGTCTAGCGACTGATTCATGGAAAAAATTCATTTCTTTACACTTGCATTGAGAAGGCGCAAGTTTTTCTGAAGTAACGAAACAAGATTCTTAAACTGCAAGACATGAAGCATATGTTTTACTGCTTTTCAAAATCCCCTACATATCTCCTAAAGAACGTAAAATAAAAAGTAAGAGGTAAAAGAAGCAGAAACAGAAGAAAAGTGCAAGAATGTGTTTAAAGGTATTTTATAGTTAAAAAATGCCAATCGAGGAGATAAAGCTCCGTTGCAGAGTTTCTCTTCCCCGAATGATACCCAAAATTTTTTGTACAAGGCTCATTTGTTTTAAGAAAAGATGTTTGATGTTGCAAATGTGGCATAAGATGAAGCAGAAACACAAGATGACGCAAAAGAATAAGGAGAAAGAGAAAGAAGTACTCAGTGAAGAAGATTAACACGAAAAAAGTAAAAGGAACAGAAGAAAAGTGTAAATGTGTGCTTTTGAAAGGGAGATCAACTAATGGGGCTTGAGTCTAGCTTCGGACAACTTATCGCTGTATATATGGAAGAAATTCTTTAATAAGAATAGTAGAAAATTAATCGGGGCAAAACATAAGATATTATAATCATATACATACACTGCAGATATTGGCTACATTGGTTTTTCCTTTGTGGCAAAAGCAGGTAAAGTATCTTTGCGAATGGTCAAGACACCCTGTTGTCTTATTCAAAAATTTGATGTGTTTCTCAAAGACAGAGTTCTACAGGTTATTGTAATATAGTACTACGCACAAGACAATATGCCTACATAATGATAGAAGTAGACAATAGCTGATTTTGATAATTTTACGGGGAAAGAATGGATAATACGGAAGAAATGTAATTGTAAAATTAAATAAATCAGAAGAGTGATACAGTCAATGTGACAATTAAAAATAACTGCAAGACAATTAAGCAATGTACCTCCAACATTTATATACCACTAATAAGGTATGCTCTGGATGGACTTATTGCTCATGCATAAATAAAATTTATTGAGGTGATAAAGCTATAATAATCAATGGAATATTGAGATAGACAAATAAGAAAGTGAATCCTAAAAGAGAAAAACATACATGTACGAATCAATAGAGTACTATAAGATAAATTAGGAGATGTGAATTATGCTCAAATAATCAGGAAAACAGGAGTTAATGAAATCAGTAGGTTATTGAAGTACTGGGATGGATGACATCGCGATTGGAAGTACAACTTGCAGTGATTCAATATATTCTATCAATGCAGCAAATGAGCAACTGGTTGTTAACGGCAGAAATGCAAGAGTGAAAGAAAGGTGATGGTGCTTTTATGAACAGCCTTAGCGCGATTGATGATGCTCAAAAAACGACCCAATGGCTATGATAACTAAATGATGGTCTTCAAGAAGTATGGCAAGATGAATTATCTGAATATATTGTGAGGTTAAACTTCTTTCCCCCCTTGTTTTCCCCCGTTTACCCTCTCACATAGCCTAAGGGTAAACATTGGCCACTTTGGTCACATACACATTCCTCACTTATCCTATCTTTCCTTATTTTCCTCTCTCTTCTCACTCCCTTTGTTCTCTACTGCCTAAGGGCAAACATCTGGAGTCCAAATGTCCTGCTCCTTATCTCCCAATAATCCCTTCACTGGTAACAGGGGATCTATCTTGGCAGTTGGAAAAAGAAGCGTAGATAAGACTTAGAAAAAATAAGAAGTGTAAGAAAAAAACTAAATAAAAATCAAACTAAGTTCAACTATAAAAACGGAGTCTTTTTTTTGTTATACGAGCGAAACTAATATTTTCACAATATATTCATAATCTCAAACAAATGCAGATCACAGTAAAAAACAAGTAAAAGTATGCAAGAAGTATCACTCTGAAGCATGGCAACAGATGAATAGCATATGGGTGAATTTATATCCAAAGGCTAATTTGAGAAAAAATTTACGGTACCTTTAGGCCGAAATAGTCCGAATAAAGGGCCAGGATTGATAACTAGTTATCTCTCTTTTATTACCGAATATAATAGTGTGTAAGTGCAGGGATCTGTTGTTGCTTTGATTTTTTCCAAAGCCTAGTGCGTGCAAATCGTATCGGAAGCATGTTATACGAATATACGAATATAGTGTATTTTCCTCAGGTTTTATTAATCTTCACATCTGCGTATGTTTACTATTCCATCTCATTATCTTCCAGAAAGTGTTTGTTAGATTTCACTAGTTTGATTATCGGGTGATTCCTATCCCATCTGTTTTCAACTGGTTGTCCATTATATTCCACTTTTAGGCGCCAGTCATTAATTTTGATGTATTTGCGACCCTTTGTTTTTCGAGAAATTTTCCTTATAGGTATCAGTAATGCAACTGCTAAGTATCAGTAGTTCTAGTAAATTTTATGACTCTTGACCATTTATCTTGAATATCGGCACTTATTATTACAGTCACCCTTCTGAATGAAACTTTTTTTATCTCAAAAAAGCAGACTCACTGTCTTATACAGAAATGCTGCTTTCCTTCACAGGTAAGGACGAAGCAACTAGGAAAGTATTTAAGCTTCCTTCGTACAGGCATCGTCTTAGTGATGGGCGATATCCATTTTTTCCGATATCGATATTGAGATTAGGCCAAAATATCGAGAATATCGCCCATCTCTACATCGCCTTTTACAAAAGATTTAAGGTGTGATAGAGTGAGTTGTCCATGTTTGCGTTTGTTTGCTTCTTTGTTTGTAAAACTTAATATTAGTTTTTGGTTAGTGGTTAGTGAGGTGAAAAATATAGAATGGTTTTCCTGAAAGATCTGTACTCTACTACAAAGCGTGTATATGTATCGTCGTTAAGTTCAGTTTAACAAAAAAAATGACAATTCAAACTAAATAATGATTAAATAGTGATAAAACAATTAAAATTGTAAGAGCAATTGTAAGAGTGCACCTCTCGTTGTCTGAGCGAAGCGAAGACTATAAGTTAAAATCAAAAATCTGCGTGCCGCGATAACTCAATTTTAATAATTCAGATTTTCGCGAGATCACGAAAATAGACTCTTAGCCGGCCAAGGAATACCTGTATAGTTTTTGGTAAACTTTGGCCCACTCCCGAATTTTCTTGAGTTTTTCTGTCGATAGATGGCAGCAGCTATCAAAACAATAGATGGCAGCACATTTTCCATGGTTGAAGTTTAAACTTCGAACACCTTTTGTACAATTGTGGAATCAGATTTTTTCACGATATTCATTATTCTGGTACTTCTTTTTATGGCCAATAAGAAAATAAACTTATTTCGGTAAAAAAAATTGTCTGCTTCTGACCAAGAGGTCATTTAGATTTAAGTATAAGTGGTCTGCTTTTAGCGTGGATAATAGAGAATGAGCTGAAACTCATTTTTAACTGATAAAACTTATTGGCTAACATGAGTGGTCGAACACTTTTTCCGTTTGATCGCCAGTTTTCGTGATTTCGATGATTGGCCTTAAAACTTTGTGGCCTGATATTTCAAGAATGGTAACACTTACAAAACCCATTCTTTTAATCATCATTTAATTCTACTATGGGCTACAATATTCTGAAATATGAAGTGTTTCAAAATAATACAAATAAGTTATAGCTTTGTATTAGATTTGTTGTCAGGTGAATGTTTTATTTATTCTGGTAAATGGTTATTCATTTAAATCAGTCTTGGTGCATAGAAAATAATTGCTGATTCATAAGTTAGGTGTCAATATCTTTTGCACACAAGTATGCCATATGGTAGCCCTAATAATTATGCAAAGAATGGGTTTTGTAAGTGTTACCATTCTTGAAATATCAGGCCACAAAGTTTTAAGGCCAATCATCGAAATTACGAAAACTGGCGATCAAACGGAAAAAGTTTTCGACCGCTCATGTTAGCCAATATGTTTTATCAGTTAAAATGAGTTTCAGCTCATTCTCTATTATCCACGCTAAAAGAGGCAACGGAACCAAAATCAAATCAGTTGCTTCATAATCTTCATTATACTCGTCAAAATTAATGTCGACCAAATTTTGTGATAAAAATAAGATATGCTTTCTTGTTACCTCCTTCACCTGTGCGTCTTTAAGTGTTACTGTGACGTAAATATTGACCAAGTATTTGGTTATGTATCCAAATAAGGTTGATGAGATATTTTCCCACCGTTTGGTGATGTTAATTAGCTTTTAATCGTTAGCCATATTTGGATCATGAATATATGGTAATGCACACTGAAAAATATTGATGAAACCCCTTTTATCTGATATAAAAAGGATAACTTGTAGAGAAAAAAGAGAGCTAGTTACAAGTGGTATAAGAGTTAACATCGAAGTTAAGTGTAAGAATTAATAATTAGAGTTGTTATGTATGTTTCGATGCTAATTGTAACAGACCCTTGACTGTCAACCCATCCAGTGACCAGTTAGTACCTATGACTTTTTTATATTGTATTATGTGTTCCTCCTTCTATGTTAATCCAGTGTCACAATAAAATTGTCCCTTAAATTATAACATCTCACTTCATTTATGGTAAACGCCGCTTTTTTCGTTACAATTGGTGGCAGCGGTGGGGAGACAAAAGATGATGTCGTTTTAAATTAGATTCTTGGAACTTAATTTGATATTTTATCATGGAAACATTATTACAGTACATTGGATACGTTTAAGCTGGAAATTCATTACTATTTCATATGGAGTTCTAACTAACTACAATGGCCGACGTACGACAGTCCGATATTGCTTAGATCCAAAGGCGTACATAAGAGGTGACGATGTAATTTTGGACTTAATTTGGCCCACAGATGTGAGCCACGGATTTATTTTGCCTGTCGAAGGCGGCAAACAACTATGTTATCCGCGTGGATTACGGAAAAACATAGAACGAAGAGGCACCTTGAAATATCTCGTAACCATCGATAATTTTATGAATCGAAGGAAGCCCGGTCTGAGAGTACGAGGTTGTAAAATACTTGGCTGTGTGGTAATATCATTCGAGCTTGGATTAGTTTCTTGGTTTGAATTAAGTTTGATCGTCTCTTGATATTCTTGAGGTTTTGTCTTGTCCATGGTATGTATCCATGGAACATCTTCTGTCTTTTCCTCTTGTTGATCTTTTTCATCATCAGATTCTTTTTCTTTGTCTCTGTCAATCTCTTTGATGGTTATGTATTGTATTTATGCTTACAGGCTAACTCGATGGGCTTTGACCTACGTAGCTTACAGAGGACGCATATGGGCACTGTGGGGCAGTGCTATGTTATTAACTAAGCTCTCCTCTACTAGCCAATACCCTGCACTAACCTTCAACTATTGCGGCTAGTTGAGGCTAACTAATCAAATTTATGCCAATTTATGTCATCCA
Source organism: Tetranychus piercei (assembly GCA_036759885.1). Lineage (NCBI taxonomy): Eukaryota > Metazoa > Arthropoda > Arachnida > Trombidiformes > Tetranychidae > Tetranychus > Tetranychus piercei. The sequence goes on from CM071878.1 coordinate 5,964,523, forward strand.
AAAGTGGGAATCAAATAACAAATGTTTCAATAGAAAAATGATGATGTCGTTTTAAATTTGATTCTTGGAACTTGTTTTGATATTTTATCATGGAAACATTATTACAGCACATTGGATACGTTTAAGCTGGAAATTCATTACTATTTCATATGGTTTATCCCGTTTTCTGTATGAATTCGGATGGTTTATCCTGATCTCTGTGTGATTTCAGATGGTTATCCCGTTTTCTGTGTGGACTCGGATGGCTTATAATTTATTCGGGAGATGCTTATTTTCTCTTTTTATCTGTAAATTTTATTGCTGCTTTATTTCCAGTATCAACTTTGTATCCTTATTCAGGATAAAAGTATTCAACCATTGAAATATTGTATTTTGTTTCCTGACCTAAAATTTTAAAACCAGAAGGACTGAGCTTGAATTTGTGAAACAAGGACTGTTTCAATTTGACGTGTAGCAATTGTGACGTAAATATTGACCAAGTATTTGGTTATGTATCCAAATAAGGTTGATGAGATATTTTCCCACCGTTTGGTGATGTTAATTAGCTTTTAATCGTTAGCCATATTTGGATCATGAATATATGGTAATGCACACTGAAAAATATTGATGAAACCCCTTTTATCTGATATAAAAAGGATAACTTGTAGAGAAAAAAGAGAGCTAGTTACAAGTGGTATAAGAGTTAACATCGAAGTTAAGTGTAAGAATTAATAATTAGAGTTGTTATGTATGTTTCGATGCTAATTGTAACAGACCCTTGACTGTCAACCCATCCAGTGACCAGTTAGTACCTATGACTTTTTTATATTGTATTATGTGTTCCTCCTTCTATGTTAATCCAGTGTCACAATAAAATTGTCCCTTAAATTATAACATCTCACTTCATTTATGGTAAACGCCGCTTTTTTCGTTACAGTTACACCCTTTAGATCGTTGCTTTAAGCTGATTTTGTGAGTTTTTAGATTGATATTGATTGAAAATCAACGGATAATTAGCAAAACCGATCAAATTTGCCGAACTGCGAAAGTAGATCTAACTCCTCCTTAAAAGGGCACATTGAAAAAAAGTTGTGTTTCAGAAGGGTGACTGTAGGTCGAGTACATTTCTGGATTTTTGTAAGTTAGTATAACCTAAGTTATTTAGTTTTTTTAGTTTGTTTTTACAGATGAGATTGTTACATAATTTCTGGCCATTGCATTTACATCATATTTCGTGGTTACTGAATTTCTGAACCAGAACGCAGTTGATGGTGATAATGATAAAGTTATAATAATACAGGGTGTTAATTAATGTACTTTAGACGTTTGAATGAACATAACTTCTTTATTTCAATGCCTAGAAAAATTATTATGGTCTCTAAATAGAGGCCAAGGACACGAAAAAAGATTACAAAACATTTTCAAAATGGGCACCTTCTCCTTGCTGTGTGAGGGTCAGACGATGGAGAAAGTTGTCGATGACGGAATTCAGAGTTTCTAGTGTGACAGTTTCCATGTAATTTCCAATCAATTCTTGTAAGTGTGGTATTGATCTTGGTGATCTCTTAAATCTGTAAAAAAATTCTAAAAAAAGGCTGCCAAAATCTGGTTTTTCGCGAATATAGTCGTTTCCGATGGAAACGGAAATAAACCCTTTTAGAGTTTAGCAACTATAGCCTTAGGCTAAAAGATTTTAAGACTTAAAAGTTTTCTGCTAATCGCATTAGCAAGAAAGGAAAGTTCAAACGTCTAAAGTACATTAATTAACACCCTGTACATAATAATGTAGTTGTGATGATATAATGGATGTTGCGTTTAAAAAGGTTCCATAATCTTCACCCAAATGTAGATAAATAAATAAAGATGGAATCATCTATACATGTACACACTGTATTGGATATGTGTATTGGAACGCGCTTTTGAAAGGGAGATCAACTAATGGGGGGCGAACCTCTCTTTACCTTACTTCTTTACCCACGCGCTGAGAAGGCGCAAGTTTTTCTGAAGTAACGAAACAAGTTTCTTAAACTGCAAGACATAAAGCATCTGTTTTACTGCTTTTCAAGAAGATCTCCTCAAAAAGTCTTGGCGTGGGAAAGTTTAAGTCGCGTGCCACAGCGTTACGCTGTATTTCATCTTCTTCTTCTTATCTTCTTCATCGTCTTAATTCATCTTCCCTATTTAATCTTCATCTTTATTTCGGCAAATGATTCTGGTGTTTTTGGTTAAAGCGTGTCGTAATCATTACGACGTAATGACCGTGAAACGCGATTCAGTGCCGCAATTTTTACTGGGGAGGGAACAAGAGGTTGAAGATATTCTAGCTCGATTGAGTACCAAAGTTTGAATTTGCCATAAAGCGTCGTTAAACGTATATTCGTATCCATATTTCGTTAAACTGCCATTGATTTGCATAAACTTTTCGTGCAATCAGGCCTTAAAAATTTTCGATGGGTTCAAATCTGGGCTACATGATGGTCAACTAAATAGATTAACTGAATTATTTTTTCAAAAAATCATACCATTGTGAGTTTATTAACTTATTAAAACTATTTTAGATACAATTGCAAATATCTCTAGAGGGTGTTTCCGCATGAAATGACCTGTATATTCGAACTCAGCTCGGCGAGTTCTATAAGTACACAAAGTTTCATCAAGAAATTCAGCGGGCTGGATACGGAAGTTATACCCTGATTTTTTGTCAAAATAAGTGTGGAAAGACTTGTATAAATCAACTTTACTCATCAATCTACACTTTGAATCATCCGAATGAAAGTCGGACCGTTACACCACGCCGGTTCTAACGGTACTTTATCTATTATTAGAGGGCGACTATAAAAATCGCCGATTTTCTTAACTTCATGTAAGACTGATGATTAGCTCTAGATCTAGATGAGCGTGCTAAATTTGGCGATAAGACTGTTAATCAAAAATGAGAAAAAAATCAATTTAATGGTCAATTCATCGTTTAATTTATGATGCAAGTTTTATTTTTAGCAAGTAGCAATTAACTATCACCTTAGTCGCACGTATTATCCGACAGTACTTAAAAATGAATTGTTGAATTGAATTTAATTTAAAGGAACCATGCGTAATGGACAATGACAAAATTTTTGTAAGAATGCCATATACATTAACATTAGCGACGCAATATTGCTGACTAAGACTTTAAGCACTGTGCTATGGTACGCGCAACTACGGCAAAATGATTAAATAAATTTTGGGAGAGAAAATATCTGAACAATTTACTCAAAAACTAATTATGAATTTTATCTAATTCTCGTGATAAAAATTTGATGGTAAATCTGCCACTTTATAAAACTAATTAACAAAAAAAGAAATTTCTCTGATTGATAGCAGACTAAAACAGTCAGATACATTGATTATCAAAACTAATGAAGTAAAAAATAGATCATGGATTGGCTCAGAAAATGCAAAAATCAATTCAATGTTTCAAACACCATTCATAAGCATTATAAAACATTTTACACCACGGACTGACTGTCAGTCTCTTCCATTCTTTTGGTACGTATGGCCATTGCCACAATTGAGTGCATCTTTCTGGATGAGGCATCATTGCCAGATGCCGTCCATCGTAACTGGTCAAACCAGCAATGCCCAAGGCACTTCCATTAGGGTTCATCGGATAGCTGAAATATAAAACAAAATAATTTCAATTTTTTTATAAATTTGCAATAATTAGACAGCAAGAGTTGCAATTAAGAACCAACAATTAAGCATGATAAATGTTGAGATATATGTTGATAAATAATCGTAGTGAATTACCTTTCCGTATCAACCCCATTGTCGTCTACATATGTTAATGCAACACAATTAGATTTAACTAATTTATCAAGGATTGATTTATCTCGATAAATAAATTTACCCTCTCCATGTGCAACCCAAACGCCCAAAACAGAGTCACTCATTCCTTTGAGCATTATTGAATTATTATTGTCTTTGATTTTAACCGAAACAAATCTGCTTTCAAATCTTTGCGAATTATTGTGAGTTAATTGAGTTCCTTGTGAACCTGAATTGGAGAAAATGAAACATAGATATGTTATATTATAATACATTAGGAGAGTGAATAAATTTTTCAAGAAATATCTTGTACCGTCTTCTTGATTTCCAACCCAACCAAGTAAAGCCAATAATTGGCATCCATTGCATACACCGAGGGAGAAAGTATCTTTACGCTTAACAAATTGGTTCAATTGATTACTAATGTTCTCATTGAATCGAAGTGTGGCCGCCCAGCCCTTTGCAGAGCCTAAAACATCAGCGAATGAAAATCCACCAGGGAAAACTAACCCACGGAATTGATTCAAGTTGATTCCTAAAATATAAAAATAAAAAAAATGTGATATTCTCGATTCAAAAAATGCGTGATAAATCAACAAATAATAGATTGTAAAAATGAAAACTGTTGAAAACTAAATTAAACAATAAGGGCGAAAGAAATCGACAAAATAAACAAAAATTCATTTATGTCATTAATACAACACTAATTGTGATAATTTTTGTAAGTTAATCATCTTAAATAAGAAGAATGCTTTTTTCTTGAATACCTGAATCATGGAGAAGATCAGTGACAGTTAAATCAATAACCTCAAAACCAACCATGTGAAGACTTGCAATCATTTCACGATCACCATTGATTCCTTCTTCTCTAATAACAGCAACTCTTGGTCTGTTTAAGAAACGATCATCTGGTCCTAAAATTGAACAAAACAGATAATTAAAACATTTACAATATAAATTTCTGATTGATTACAAACCATTAAGCTTTCTAAGTTCAGTGTGAGTTGGGTCAAATGAAAGAGCATAAAGTGGAGTTTGTCTATGCTTAAGATTTCGTCTTTCTTCTTCTACACAATCAGGATTTGCTTGATGTTTCTCTAATTCGAAGCTTGTTTCTTCCCAAATATCCATCATTTCTTTTACGTTTAGCTGTTAATAAATCAAATTTATTTTTAGCTTAAAATTATTGAATTGCAGAAATTTTTGTGCTCAAATCAATCCAGTCATCTTACAGTTTCTAATTTATAATAAACATTTGTTTCTCATAATTTAGTTTACCTTGATAAACGGTTGACCGTTGAAACTGATATCAATGATATCAGATTTTAAATTAATTTCACCAATAATTGAAGCTGGTATTCCAGCTGCGGCTAATTGATCCATAAAAGAGGATATACTATATTTTGATACTTCAACAACTATTCCAACTTCTTCAGCTAAAAGGTAGTCAATGGGTGATTCATTTGGTAATAAAGTAGTAAAGTTCAGTGTTAGACCACAATTGGTGGCAAAAGCCATCTCTAAAATTGTAGTAATTAAACCTCCGTCAGAGATATCATGACCTGAAAGCACTTCTTTAAGGCGTATCGAATCTTGAATCATGGTAAAACATTTTCGTAAAATTGAAGGATCATCAACATCAGGAACCAAATTACCAAGTTGACCATAAACTTGGGCCAACGCTGATCCACCAGTTCGTCTTTTGCCTTTATATCCACTAAGATCTATGTGAACAAGTTTACCTCGACCTTCCATAACAGGAGTAACCTTAAAGGTTATATCAGGAACCGGAGCGTAAGTACTAATAACCAAAGTTCCCGGTGACTTAACAACTTCACTTTCATTGGTGGTCATATTTTTAACTTTAGCTGCCATTGACAATGAATCTTTACCACCATCCACAGCAATGTTTAGTTGGCTCATTATATTGCACATTGCACGACATGCGTCCACAAGCTTAGCGCCTTCGCCTGGATATTAAGATGGGCCAGTAAAAATTGGAAGTAGAGTGAAAGTGGAAAACGAAAAAAGTCAATCATTGAAAAGATAGTAAAAAGATTTAGGAAAAGTAAGAGGGAGAACGTCATTTTAAATAACACTTTCTTTTAAGATGTCAAGGGTCATAAGATTTCGAAGTTCTTTGCCTGGATCTGTTCTGGATGTTTGAATTATTTAATCCTTTTTTCTCTAACTCTACACCAAAAAATAGAGCAATTTTTAGAAAAGCAAGAATAATTACTATTTTAATGCATGAACTCATTGAAAATGAGAGAAATTTCCAAATCATTTTAAAATTGGTTCAATTCAAACTGACTAGTTAATTTGATTATATTCATCACAGCATTCTTCTTTTTTCTCGCTCACTCAACCAATCCTCTATCTACTTAGTAATTTGAATCTCATCTTGACCATTTGTTAGATTATCAATGTTATTGGTTTTACCTTCAAGTTTAGCTGCCCACATCCAGTTGCCGCTACATTTAACATCGGCCAGGTTTGTTATACAAGCAAACATTAGGTTAGTTAAAGCTTCAGTGACACTTAATCGGGCTCCCGCTTCAGGATCGATCAACCCTTTAATTGGCTGTTCACCAATTGAAGTTGCTGCTCCTCTATTAAGAAACGTAACAAAAAATATTACAAACATGAATTTTCTTTACAAAAATGGAAATAATCATGAGAGTTGTCCTGAAAACGTTCAAAATCTAAATTAATAATCTAAGAAAGTTCACAAAAATATTGCACTCAATTAGTTTACCATTGAATTAATAAATCGTTTTACTGATATTAAATAAGTAGAGATTCACGATTACCAAGAGTGAGTCAATTAATAACCTAAATAATTCATAAATATGATGAGACCGATCGGCATTTTGACTTCAAATAACAACCCAATTATTACCTTGTATCAAAGTAAGAGAGAGCAATCATTCCATAATCAGCCAAAGGAACACCAAGTTCACCAACACATTGCTGTTGGGCAATTAGTCCTGCAATAAAATAAATAAATAAAAATGTGTAAATAAATGCTTCCTTTAATCACAATTAATAAGACTTAAATCAATACTATCATTATGTCAATCCTCAGCTTCCATGACTTGTTACATTGATTATCCTTTCTGAATAATCTGGAATTTAACTAATCATTAAAAAGACAGGTCCTAAACTCTTAAAAATTCTTACAAATTGTATCAAAGTAAATACCCATCAAAATAAAACTTTGACAAATGAAAAGTGCAATTGTAACGAACAAAAATAAAATAATTTACCATAAAACTTATCAATGAAAAACAACATCAATGTCAGTTAAAAATTATTCTTTTCAGTCAATCATTCCAATTAGATCACACACATAGATGATCAGAATATCATTCGGTAAATGATAATCATCTGAGAGAGCTTCAATTAAAATCATTTTTTCGCAGTAGATAAACCTAATCATCTACAATCCATAAGATTCATCCTTAAATGATTTATGATGATGATTAGTTATAGCAACAGCATAAATTAAAAAATACTCAAGATATAATACTTTGGATTTTTAGTTAAAAGTTAGATTATGATAACTGACTTATTGCTAAATTATCGTAAAGGTGAGATTAAATACAATGTATAGATGTATAAATTTAACATAGTACATTACCTGTTACACTTCGGTCAACTTTGTTGGTTAGATAGCGTTTTGATGCTACCGATGGTAATCTTAAGACTCGATTAAGTGCATCTACAAGGCTTAAATTGGTTGGCAGTGTAAGTGGTTTCAAAGGATTAACCAGATGATCAAGTTTGAAAGTTTTCGGTGGCATATCACCGAGGACATATTTCAAATCAAGTTGGACTGGATCAACTGATTTATTAGATTCATCGACCTGTTTTGGTTGTTTCTCAACTAGTCTAATAAGGCCATCAGTGGTAACAGTCCCGACAAAATCAACTGGACATTTTTCCCGTTTACTTATCTTTTCAATAGTCTTCTCATCTTCTGGTTTAACCAGGATTGCATTGCTTTCCTGATATTCAGCACCCCAAAGTTCAAGTGTACCAATTGTGGGATCACCTAAAGTGAATTTATCTGCATAAATAACTGCTCCATTTGGTTCGACGATTTCCTTTAAAACATTTCCATTTCCACCAGCACCTTGATCATGAATTGACTGAATCGGATTATCTAAGGAAATTAAATAAGTTATTAAGATTTTAATTTAAATTTGGCTAATATTTATAAAGTACCTGGTCTTTCGATACAACCACGAATCAATCGATTCAATTTCTGTTCCATTTCAGGATCACCTCTTTGAACAGCTTCCAAATTTAATTGTTCGTCTTTATCATCGCCTATTCAAACAATAAAAAGATTACAGTTGTATTCCAAAAATAGTGAGGTCAGTAATGCTTACCTTGAACTTGAATTGAACTTGCGGCTCCACCACCAACACCAATTCTATACACAGGTCCACCAATTTTGGTAACCAGCATATCCTTAGCTGGTTTATTTTTGTCACAAAATTTATCCTCAATGCTTCCTATTCCTCCACTAAACATTATTGGTTTGATCCATTCCCATCTCTCTCCTGTAATCAAAATAAACAGTTGTAATCAAACTAATTCAATTTCTAAGATTGACAGAACTTTTCAACATTATTTATTTGTTGATTGCTAGGGCATTTTGATTTTTACCATTTGTTAATCTCATTCCAAATGATCGGGCAAATCCGGTAATCACTGGTTCACCAAATTTATTACCATAATCAGATGCACCGTTAGATGCTTCTATTGCTATGTCCAATGGCTTAGCAAAATTATTGGGATAAATTTCATCGTTTGATTCCCAATCCAATGGATAACCAGGAATCAATAGATTACCAAATGAATAGCCAGCTGTACCAGCAATTACATGAGCACCTCGACCAGTTGCTTGAACATCACGAATCCTACCTCCAGTTCCTGCCATAATAAAACACAACCAATAAATACATAATTAATAAAGACTAACTTTCATTTTTCTCTTTTTCTTTTCAAATTTGATTCTTAATAAATGTATTAGTATTTTATTGTTAAATCAGGAGGGACTGTTTTTTTCCATTACCTGTTGTAGCACCTTGAAATGGGGCAACGCCAGTTGGAAAGTTGTGAGTTTCAGCTGTGAACACAATATGTCTAGTTGATTTTGGCTTGATTAACATGGTCGATGCTTGAGCCGAGTCTTTTGGGATCATTATATGTAAATCATTGAAACCTCGGATGGCACTTGAATTGTCACTAAATGCAATAATATTGTTCTTATTGCTGTTAATTTGCGTCTCTTTGATCATCTTGAATAGATTGGTTTTCATTTCTTCTCCATCAACAATCAATTGACCCTGTTGATGCAAAAAACAGAACAAGTAAATCAAGTTAGACATAAAAGATTATAATTAAAATTTGTAATCACGATTAAAATAAGTCAAATTAAAAGCTGAATAAGAAATGAAATCAGGAAGTCTTATAATATCAGCAAAAAGAAACAGTCGATTGATTTGGATAATGTAAAGTTGATTACTATTTGATTTTCAGTGTTGGTTGAGTTAAATTTCATGTTTATCTCGATAAAATGAGACCATAACTTTCAATAAACATGATAATTCATTAGCATAATATGCAAAAATATCTCATCATCAGGACAGCTTATTTTATTTAATATTTTCTGATTTTCCTAAAATAAAACTCGTTAATAACTCTCGACTTTGGATTGAATTTTGTTTTTTGGTATAACCTTGAATAACCTCTAATTCAGGTTATAATTTATAAGTATCTTCAAAGTCAAGTTGATAATATCAAAATCAATATGGAAAACATTTGTTTTCAAGATATTATCAAAGATTTAAGATAAATAAAGATAAGGAAAATCGAATTTTTCTGATTTTTATCCCTAAAACTGAATAAAAGTAGATGAGTCGCAGTGATTGGGGTTATCAATAATCTCATATAAAGCAAGTGAAGTGATTATGATGTTCATAAAAGATAGATAATAATGATTAGAATGGTGATGAGGAACTTACCCTGAAGAACCAGTGTCTTGAGTGTTCTGAATTAGATTGGGCAAGATCAAAACATTCAACTGAAGTTGGGTTACGTTTAATCTCTGTCTTAAATAGTTTTGTATAGTATTCAATGTCCCAATTGTCAAAAGATAAACCCATTTCATCGTTGATAGACTTTAAGGCTTCCTTTCCTTTGCCCATGATATCAACAATTGTCCATGGGCGACCTGACTGAGTAGATGAAGATTTAAAAATATCATCTGATAGAGAGTAGCGTTGCTGGGTCATTCGATCATGTAAACAATTGACAATGTTTGATTCCAGTTTCTCAGTCATTTTGCCCTGTAATTGTTACATAAATAAAAGAATTAGTCAAATTCTCAATTATGGTCATTACGATGGTACAAAATTCTTACCTTTTCATATTTAATCAAATAGATCGTCGTTTTTTCAACTCTATTTATATTTAATCCTAGTGAAGTAAATATGGCAACGGCATTTGAAGAGTATGGCGATGCAAATTTTAATAGAGGTCCAATCTCGATAAGAAGAGAGTCATCTTTGTTGGCTTTTGATTGCAAATTTGACTCTTTTTTTAATTTTGTCGTGAAAGATGTTTGTCCTAAAACCCATTCCAATATTTCTTTGTCTTTTTCACTCAAAGGACCTTTAAGTTAAACCAATATAGAAGTGGTTGAAAGAAAAAAATAAAAATGAGAAAAATAAAGAAAAACTTACTTGAACTATTAACATGAAAACAAATTTCTGTTTCAACACTCTTAATAATAGAAGTGAAAGGTTGTAGCTTTTTTAAAATGGTTGAAACAGATAAATCTGAATCACTATAATACAAAATACTAGACATTCTGAATTAGTTGTTGTTGATGGTTGAAAGTAATGTGGTGTTAAGAAGAAGACATCAGACGATATGTCAATTGAACAAAGATTTTTATCACCAATTAGCAAGATAACCAGAGGAGGTATTAACAAAACAAAAAAGAAAATTAAAGATTTTTTTCTTCTTATACTGATACTATCGATACGAGCAGCAGTATTGATATCTACATAGTTGTATATTAAGTAAGCAAAAACTTGAACGACGAAGCTTTTTTAAAACAATTAGTGTTCGAATTGGTTTTCAATAATTTCTTGAGCCAACTAATTGTCAGTATCAATGCTTGGCTCTCTTGAAAATTTGAAACTAATTTAATCTGAAATTTAGAGTTTTAAGTGATTCAGAAAATCTTTTTTTTGTTCGAGATCTATGCGTTTTGCTAATCCAACTAGGTCTCATGCTCAAAGAGTAGAGGAAGCATCCTTGCTTATGCTTCTTTAAAATTTAATCACGGTGTTGTGATAATTGTTCTTTCTGGTTGTGGTCATATATATGTGCTTATCTTTTTGTGGTTCAACTTGGTCACCTTCCAGTTAAAACGTGTTAACCGTTTTTCATTATTTTTGTGATCTATCCAAATATTACACATTTGCTAATGGATTCACCACGGGTTCTTTCAATTCAAAGTCATGTTGTTCATGGTTATGTAAGAAATAAAAGTGCAACCTTCCCTTTACAGGTAAATATTTTTATATTTTAATAACATTTATGGGTAAGGTTAGGTTAGGTTGTACGAGAGACTGTCAGCTAACTCACTAAGCTGTAGTTAAACAGCTACCGAGTTAGAAAAACAAGCGGACCTGCGATCATGACTGATCGCAAAATTGTTTTTGATTCTGAACATATTCAATGTCATCCAAAAAACTATAGCCAAAAACTTTGACTTTTTAGTTAAGAGTTGGGACTCAGTGGGTTTGTAGTGGCATAAAAACTGAGTCCATTTATGAAATGAAATTTTTTTATGATCAGTAGTTTTCAATAAAATTGGGTCCAAAGTTGAAAATTCGATCTCCTTTTTAAAGTCGAAGCACCAGGTTATTTCACCAACTCTTAACTCTTTAATTAGAAGGCAGTTTTACATAAAATCCTAAACCAACAATAAACCTAAATATCCAAAGTTTTTCCCCTAAATACAATGCTATAAAATACGGATTCTGCATTTTTTCCCCCCAACTGTTCAAACGTGAATATCTCAGGAACCTGAATTCCGAGAAAGTCCTGACTATTTTTTGTGATTGTAGTTTAATCATGGCTTTCATGCTATGTAAAAATTTTATTTAGAATCCGCTCAGTTTGAACACAATCTTCCCGCGAAAATTTTATGTTTTGACTTTATATATTGTATTGTATAGATGTATAGATAGATGTATAGATAGATTAGATAAAAATTGTGATTACCAGAGAAAAGAAAAATATGCTATTCTTTTATGCAACTCATATGTGAGAATAAATTCACGAATATGTAACAAGTATATTTTATTAATTGAAAAATACCTTCTTGTTTCCTCTAGATCTATGATTTTAAAAATCTTATCTGATCTAAAAATGACCAATATATGACCAGAAACTTAATTCGCGTTCTTCTGATTATTTCAGACTATTCAAATTGAAACGGGATCGGAAATTTTTTTGTCCTCTATATCAAGAATAACATATTCTCGTTCATGTTTACTAGTTGCACGGAAAAGTCCACCAGCTTTTTGACGAGTTCGGAACATAAGTTGAAAGGAAAGATCAGGTTCAAAGGAAAGAGCATACTATGTCGGAGCATTTTTGATTGAGTTTCTCTATCACAGCGTGGTCCGAAGTAACCTGATTGGCAAACACATCGAGCGTTGTGGTATGAGGCCACACAGGTACCATGTTGGCAGTTACGAGCTATAGGATTGCTATCGCATCTATCTTTGGCTGGTTGACATCCAACCATATTGTTAGAAAGGCTACCGGGAGAACCGAGATCATACATTTGACTGTTATAGATAAAGTTTCTGATGCACCCAGTGAAGCCAATCTTGGTAGGTATGTACATCCAATTGAAATACAGAGCCAAATCTTCGGAAAGTTTGTAGATACCTCCCAATTGTAGAGGAGAGTTGACATTAAGAAATTCATTAAAAGAAACTATATGTGAAATATTCTCACACTTGGATCGATCAATATGTAGTAGTTCACGTGAGTCTTTAACATCGGTTGCTGTGCCAGAGCAATGGTCAACCATCATACGGACAGTTTTCTTATCCCAGAAAATGTCAATATGATGCCATTCACCATCATGGAGATCACCAAATGTCCGCACTTTAACCTCTGTTGTACCAGAGCCAAAATCAATTAACAACCGAGGGTAACCATTATAAAGTTCAAGGGAAATAAAATCAGAGACAACTTGAACACCAACGTCTGGTCTAACAATTGGCCCATTGTAAAAGATGAGCCCATAGGCAGAAGGAGTCATGAAGTCAAGACTCAGATGTGATTCTTGACATTGTTGAAGAGGTGGAAACCACGCCCAATCACGTCCATTGAAAGTTCGAGTTGTGACTTGACACTGTGGACCATCATATCCTTTCAAACACTTACACTGAGCACCAACAGATGAATCGGTACATCTACCTCCATTTGCACAAGGAGGTGGATATTTGCGGCAAGTTTCGGGTTCACTAAAATCACGAGCACCACAAACACATTTTCGTTCAATCCATGTATTTACACCAACAAATGAAGTTCGATTAGCGTTAACTAAAACTGGGGTTCGACTTATTTTCAGTTCATTGGTGCAGCCGCCTTCACAAAGACCTTCAATTAGACACTCATCGATTCCAAACATGATTATGTTGATTCCGACCTCTTTTTCAATATGGTCACGATTTACAGCCACTGTACCATCGAGATAAGTTGATTCATAATATGGTGATCCATGAACGGCAAATCTTATATCAGTGATGGGTGGTCTTTCCTGTCTGGTAATCACACTAAATACATCAATGTTGTCTGGTTTTGTTTTCATGATTTCAGACAATGCATTTTTGAATTTATCATATTTGCTGATCTTTTGGTAAGTAGGAGTCTGCCAGTCATAAGTACGGACAAAGTCTTCAGCTGTCACACCAGAAACACGCAAGGAACCAGATTTGTAAATAGCTTCTTCTGGTATTTCACGAACTGTAACTGTGACATTCGCGAGCACTTCTTGCGTATGTTTTCGATCTAAAACGTTGAATCTTAAAAAGTAAGATCCTTCTGTAACATTTTTCATCATAATCATTCCAGTGTGTGCATTGAGCTCAAAGTTTTCGTGTGCAATATGATCTTCCCATAAGAATCTTTTGTCAGGTAAATCCCAATCATCTTGATCTTCTACATGAACTCTACCAATTTCAGTTGGCGGTGATTGACCTTTGAGGGAGTAAACAAAGATAGACTTACTACCAGGATTCATCTTATTGTCATTGATGTCACCAATAATAACAGTTAATGTACTGGTTCCAGCCATTGAAGGTTTTCCATTATCTTTAATAATAATTGGAATTTGATATTCTTTTTGCACCTCCCGATCAAATTTAACCTTTGATCGGACAATTGCCATACCGTCACCATTAGCACCATTATGATCATGAGTGAGATCGAAAAAGTTTTTGATCATATCTGGTGCATTTGGATGCATTCTGAAAGTGAAAGGTGGACCATTGTGTTTAGAGCGATCATCATCATCAGTAGCTAAAATTTCTTCAACTTTTTGAGGAGGCTCATGTTCCATGATTACAGGTCGATAGTCTTTCAAAAATCTCGGATAATTATCATTAACATCACCAACGATTACGGTTAAGGTGGCTGTGGCAGTTCTTGGTGGGTAACCATCGTCAACAGCTAAAATTTTAACATGATGTTTAGGTATATCTTCACGATCGAGAAATCTTTGGATTCTGACAACACCTTGTTGATCAATGGTAAATTGTCTTTTCTTGTCAGATGAACGATCAATCATGTAGCTAATTTTTGATTTACCTCCTTGATCAGCATCAGTAGCATCAAATTTAGTCAAAGCTAGACCAATTGGACTATTTTCGATTACAGTAACTTCAATGTTAGGCTTTTCAAATTCAGGTTTATTGTCATTGATATCTTTTATTTTAATTGTAGCAGTACCTGTCCCTTTCAAATGACCTCCATCAATGGCAACGACTTGAATAGTGTACTCAGGATTTGTTTCACGATCAAGACTGCTGTAGAAATCACTCCGGTGTCTTCATCGATATTGAAAATTAATTCACCATTTTCATTCACTTGATTTTGCTCGATTGAATACCTTAACTTAGCATTTTGACCTTCATTTATATCATCATAATCAGTAGCAGTCATTGTCATTACTGTCATACCAGCAGTACCATTTTCAGTGACATTTCCAGTATAGATATTTGATGGGAAAAATGGAGCATTGTCATTGATGTCTTTTAGGTTAACAAGAACTTCAGCAAACCCAACTAATCCATTTCCACCCTCATCTTCAGCAAAAACTGTGAATCTCCACTGAGATCGACCGCGGGGTAAATCACGGTCTAGTGGCTTCAAAACATAGATTTCACCAGTGGTTGAATTCACCTCAAACTTTCGATCACAAAGGCTTTTATCTTCAGTACCTTGACCCGTTAAGAAATAAACAATGCCTTGTGGTCTATCTTTGTCACCGTCAGTCGCCGTGACTTGAAGGATCTTTTTAGGAAGGTTAGTATTGTCTTCTTCGGTGATTTGAGTTTCATAAATTAGACGATCAAACACAGGAGGATGGTCATTTACATCTTTGGGTGGTTCATCGTTTTTATTTTCCATGTATATTCTTACAGTTGCAGTCCCAGTTAGACTGGGATCACCTTTGTCTGTTGCACTTATAACCATTTGATAAGTGTTGTTGACATCCGCATCGTTGACATTGTGAGCTTGATAATCAGGAAGCTCAAATCTAGGAGCATTGTCCTTTACATCAGTTACCTTGATTGTTAATTCGACGGTGGTTGGAAATCCACCTGAGTCTTCAGTAGCAGTCACAATTAATGAGTATTGCTTGGGTTGGCGGAGATCTTCGAAATCCAATTCTTTAGCCAGTTTCACAACGCCACTGGTTGGTCCAATGTTGAAAGTATCCGCTCCTTTTCCTTGAGCACGAAGCGTGTACCGAATTTCTCTATCAGCAAAAGATTTGGCTTTAATTTCAATAATATCGGAATCTTTTCTTTGATTTTCTGGAATGGTAGCGTCGTATTTTGGCATGTAAAATTGTGGAGGTCTTGTACCTCCCATGATTGAAAGTCTTTCTTCTTTAGTTGATTGGTATTGTCGATCGTTGATTGTCCCCGCATGATCTTCAGCTTTTACATAAATGGCATACTCTTGATCAAGCATAAATGGTTCATTTCCTCTAGTTCTAACTTCTCCAGATCTTTCATCAACTTCAAAACGTCCGCCAGCTAAAGAAAAATTGCATAGAGAAGCATTAAAAAAATGAATAGGTGAAACAGGAAGCGCATGATAGGTTAAGCTTTTAGATACTTACTTCGATCACGAACTAAGAAATAATGGATATTGTGACCTGTGTCTGGATCACGGGCTTGAAGTTTAAACACAGAAGTACCCGGAGGAGCATTTAATTGAACTACGGCTTGCATAGGGAGAGGCCGGTTGACAAAATAAGGTGGTTCATCATTGACATCGCGCACATTAATCACAACATGTTGTTTTTCTGTGTCATAATTTTGACGCTTCACAAGAACCCAAAAATCGATAGTTTTATCCTTATTTAATTGTTCATAATCCCATGGTTCTTTCACTTTAACATCACCATTAGGTTCTACAGTAACCCACCTATTGGGGCTTTCAAGCTCAAAACGCTCAGCATCTTGCTTTTTATCAAGTGTGAACACAGTAGCTCCAGTAATGGAACCTTCACTTTCTTTAAAATCGTAATTTTTGATAGATCGAGTACTAGACGAAATACACAGAGGGGCATAAAAAATCACAAATAACCAAACCCAACCAGCCATTTTGATTCATAAATTAAATAAAAATTAGTGTTGCCTTGATACTATCGATACGAGTAATTAACTCGTCTTGCGAATGACATTGAATGACCTTGAGGCATAGTGTTTGTGATACTCCAACTTGGAAAGTTTCCCTGTTCAAGTCTCAGTTATCTATTATAGCATGAGTAGTTCTCGAGTTATCAACCCAAACAGGTAGACAAAATAAAAAACTCCAGTATATTGTGATTCACCTTTCAAGTGTTCGCCAATTTCATTTGGAGTCCATGTATCAATATGTTTGGATCTCAGTTGAGTAAGTTTCAAATGATAAGAGTTTGTTTGTAAATTTTAGTATTAATTCAATTAAATTATTTAATTCTATGGTTTGTATTGTGAAACCAATGCTTTTAATTATTGGAAGTATTTTTTATTTTTATCGGTAGGTATGGTAAATACTTGTTTATACCTTACATTTTTGTTATTGTTGTTTTTAAGTATGTTTTTAGTTTTTTGCTTTATTAAAACAAGCGGGCTTGCGATCATGACTGATCGCAAAATTGTTTTTAATTCTGGACACATTCAATGTCATCCAAAAAACTATAGCCAAAAACTTTGACTTATTAGTTAAGAGTTGGGACTTTGTGGGTTTGTAGTGGCATAAAAACTGAGTCCATTTATGAAATGAAATTTTTTTATGATCAGTAGTTTTCAATAAAATTGAGTCCAAAGTTGAAACTTTAATCTCCTTTTTAAAGTCGAAGCACCAGGTTATTTCAACTCTTAACTCTTTAATTGAAAGGCAGTTTAACAAATCCTAATCCAACAATAAACCTAAATATCCAAAGTTTTTCCCCTAAATACAATGCTATAAAATACGGATTCTGCATTTTTTCCCCCACACTGAATTTCTCAGGAACCTGAATTCAGAGAAAGTCCTGACTATTTTTTGTAATTGTAGTTTAATCATGGCTTTCATGCTATGTAAAAATTTTATTTAGAACCCACTTAGTTGCGACATAATTTGAGCGCAAATATTTCATGTTTTGACTTTATATATTGTATGTATAATATAATTGTATAGATTAGTAATATCACAATTAAGAATTTAGGATGAAAATTTAATTGCGTTTAAGATCTGGGTTTAAATTTGCTGAACATTCCCTTAAAACCCAATATACTAACAAAGTGAAGTAAGTGAAGTTTATCATTCATTGGCACACAGGTGCTTCTATTGTCACAAAGTTGTGCCTTTAAAGGTTTATTAATAGATGATCACAGAGGAAACATTGGAAATTAATTCATAATGAGTTGAATTAAACAATGCGAGTTGATTGGAATTTCATTTTATTTCAATTAATTAGAATTAATTTAGAGGATTTATTTTCATTTTCTAGATAGGTTGTTTGGCTAGCGTTGTAAATATGAATATAATGATGAAAAATGACATGATGAACTTTTTTGATTAAAAAAACAGGGTGAAGTATTTGCTGGCATTAAATTGGAAACGTTTGACGTACATATGTAATTAATTGATGAAAGCAATAATGACGTTAATAATAATAGAGCGAAAATAATAATGTTGATAATATTATCGTTACTGAAAACCATAATATTAGTTTTAAACCGACTAAAGAACTAAATTTGCATTCTCTTTCAGGATTCACATCTCACACTTGATTCACACAATCAAATTTTCAATGATCAATTCAGGAGGTGCAATCATCATTTGAGGATCCAAATTTTTACCAACTAACCCACTATTATTGTTAGAATCTTGATCATCTCTGAGGTTCACACCATCCCAGCGATTTCGAGTTAAATCCAACCAAAGGATAACCGCTAAAGGATAAAAAAAGATCAATGTGACTGCATGGAAAACGGTTCCAGGATAGTTTTCAATGGTTGCATTGAATACGGTTGAATAAAAGATGGACGAGATCATTGGAGCACAAGATTCTATACAGGCCAGAAGAGCGTAAACCTGTCCAATCTCATTGAAATCAATTACCCGGGAAACAAGGGATCGAAAGGCAATCGGAAGGAGTCCACTGAAAGCCCCAGAAACGAAAGCAATGAAATAAGCATAAGACTCGAGGATTCCTCCTTTAACAATAGTTGATATCATTATCGAGATACAGCCAATTCCAGCCACTGTTGTATCATGGAGGTGAAACTTATGAATCAAAATGGCCGGTGAAATGGTTTGAACAATCAATGGGATCAATGTTAAGGCTGAATTAACATAGGAAAAGTATTCAGCATCCCAGTGGTAAACCTTCTGGGTAAATTGATATCCAATTACAGCTTCTCCCAGATGACCGATCAATGCCACTGTCATTCCCATCATTAGGTGCCACAAACGCAGTCTACCCTTGTTTGGACGACGACGGCAACACGTTTTGACCATATTGCGAACATTTTCGAGATTGAAAATGTCTTTGATAAGCGTCATTACTTTAGATCCAGATTTGGTCCCAGTGTCTACTCGAACTATAACAAGCTCATTGACATCCATAGGTTTGAGTCCGTTTTCATATGATTTAATCATCTTGTCGTCCAACTGTAATTGTAATCCGGACAGCTCATGTTTCAAGTCAATCATTTCATTCTGAGGGGCCTTCAAGGTATTATTGATAGAGTTGTTTATATTGGTTTTGTTTATCTTCTCGTTTATAATGTTGTTATTGTTGATATTATTATTACTACTATTTAGATTATTGTTATTATTATTGTTGTTGTTAGCAGCACTATTTAAAGATGTACTTGTATTGTTTTTGGTTAATGGTTTATCTGGTTCATCAAGTGGTACTTCCTCTTTAAGAAATAATAGGATCCAAATGATATTAAACATATTAGCTCCAACGGTTATAATAAAAACAGCTATGTAATTACGGTACTGATTCGGAAACCAAGGTTTTAAGGCCAATATTTTACCACCTAACGCTGTTGCAACTGGAAAACCTGTTGAAACGGTTCAATATGGTTGGATAATGGTAAAATTGATACAAATTAAGGGTAAACAATTAATCTAAATACAACTTACCAGAAAAAGCGAAAAACTCAAGTACAGAAAAACGTACGGATCGATATTTGACTGGAGTCATTCTCGTCGTATAAATATAAGTTCCTGCAAATACTAGACCGATTCCTCCTGAGAAACCAATGCAGATAAATGAATATAAAGTCGTAGCTGGATCTAAAAAGTTCAAATAAAATCGATATCAGCGGATTTTAAAGGTATAATTGGTAGTTTAATTGGTATAGTCTCTGTAAAAGACTGTTCCGCCTCTTGTTAGATACTTCAAGCTAGTGAGTAATTAGCCAATGGATGTTTATAATTAATTAATCAAGGATACAATGGTATCATTTATACATATTGCCATTTTAATTGAGACAGTTAAAGATGCAATTAATCAGTATTCATTTGTAAATCTAATTTCAATTTTAATCCGCATTTAATTTTCACCTTTAGAATGTTGAGACACATCTCTCTCATCTATGATAAGATTTAGGTCGTTAATACTATGGTTAATGATTAATTCTGCTACGAATAACAATTGGAATTCAGGAAATTGCCAATTAACTGATTGTTGCAATACTTAATCAAGGTTGATATCGTCTCATGCTTCTGTACGAAGGAAACAATCTCAAATTGTCTATTTCCCTTCAACATTGGTAAACATTTTGATTCACAGTCAGATGATTGATATAAATGGCTCGATATTTTCTTCAAACTCTATTCATTATTTTCCATTAATTTTAACAATCAAAGGGGAAAATTAAACAAGATTGAAAGCATTTCTTAAAGTTCAAAAATGCTGTGAAAGATTCGAGGCATGAAAAATGCTTGTAAACAGTTAAAGCTTATAAAATAAACTTATTTAATAATCATTAATCCTTCATCCTTCTATTACTAGGTCATTCATTATCTCTATTAGCTTGATACTTTTATATTAGACTTTTAATATTAACAATTTAATGATTGATGAGCTAATCAAAAATCAAAAATCAAAATGTAGAGCTAATGTAAATTAATGAACATTGATAGGTCAGACCAGAATTTTTCAGTGATTTGATGTGTGATGATAATTAAATGCGTTGAAAGTAAAAGTTCATGATTTACGAATTTCACTTTAATCTTCCATGAAATTTTATTATTTAAGTTTCATAAATTTAATATTAAATCTTTTGGCAATGATTAGAATCAATTTTTATAAATCAATTCAACAGAATCCAAGCTTTCAATTGACTTAGGTATTTTTATTGTTTATCATTAGGAATCTTTAGTTGAATATAAATGTTGAAAAATTAATCTATAATTAATAAAAATGGACCCAAATCAAAGTTTAGATATTAATTATGTATTAAAAAAATTGAATAATTATTTCAAATTACATTTAAATGTACTATGAAGTGTTGAAGATTCTTGGATTTGGTTGATAGTTTAGAGGTTAAGGATAAATATGAATGTTAGCAATGAATCTGAATTGATTTTGTTTAACTTACGTCTTTCAAAATTAACACAATCATAAATAACCATCAAGGCTTGGATAATTGCACCGACTGCTGGGGCTGATAAAAGGTATTTAAGATGACTTGGATAGGAATCAATCCAGTAGCCAATGAATAGGGAAAGGACCACTCCTGGAGTTGTAGCAATCAAAGTTTGATAATTTTTCAATGTTGTTGCATATTCAAGAACACGATTTTTTTGAATTTCAAATTGTGGCTCAGCTGCTTGCAAATTAAGACAGAAGTTACGATCATATTTTAATTCATTTAGACAAACCTTGTCTTGGACTAATTGATTGAGGGTTACATTGGGTAACATAAATCCAAATATATACACAAACATGAAGACATCGATACGAAGTAGATTTATAAGTTCAAGTATCTCCTTGCAGGTAAACTTATTCATTGTCTTTTCACTTGTACTTTTATTTTTCCTAATTGTTTCTTTCGATTTCGTTTACCTTTATTTTTGATATTTAACCTGTAAATAAATATGTCTTCAAAGATACACCCGGTAAATCAACAGTTTGTTAATAGTTATTGAATATAATTTGTATATTTGTGTTCAATTTAATTTCAGGTTTATAATTGCAGTTGAAAAGATTGAGCTAATTCTTGGTGTTAGATTTAATAGCAAAATTTCACTGAGCACAAATTTTAATTAAAATGGTTGACAATAAGAACATGATGAGATTAAAAGGTACAAATTAGTTGATTTAACGTCAATTCGATTATCACTGATGTCCATAGAATCATTTTGTCTAGAAATAATCATAAATGGTAATGTTTGACGGAATGCAAAAATATAAATGAAAGACTGTTGAAAGATACGAGTTTGGTATAAGTTGCGAGGCCCGAGTTGGTTAGGCTGGTTAGAGCAATGAGAAATCAATTGTTAATCACATCGATTTAGATGATCAACAAGATGATCGACTGACTGAGAACTGAAGATTAAATGATCATTATTAAGAAAAATGTCAATTCCTTCAAGGTGAAAATTTTCATCTTTTTAGCTTTCACAATTTTGTATCATCATTCTTAATTTATTTACTCTTTCGATATTTCATTCACTAATATCATGTCTATTTTTAAACATACAATAACAGATCTAACTCCTCATCCTCATTCATCTTTTTATCATACTCAGTCTGTCACTCACTTCTTTCTCAATCGTCATCTTCATCTATTCAATTATCATTTAGCCATTTATTATTTGTAAATCTTTCAATGAAAAAGGCCTTCCAAGGGTAAACTTTGGTAAACACTATCAACACTTAATATCAATTGAAATCATTACCAGTCAAAATTCTCTTACAGTTAATCTATAGATTTTTCATTCTTTTGTTTTATTTTCGTCTTCTTCGACCAACCATTACTATGATCTTACCATTCAAACATACATGGATCCATTAACTCACTTAACCGATAATTCAATGAAATATATGAGGCCCTAACCGATATTGAACTTGACTCTCCTTTATTTTTGGTTGTCAATGCAATACAAAATAGCGTTTTATCATTTAGTGTCTTGTGTTTCGGTTAATTAAAATTTTTAGTTTAACTTTCTTGATCAAGGCGCGCGACGTCTATTCGAACATTTCTTTAAGCCGTTGACTACATAGTAGTGCACCTTTTTGAGCTTCAGGACTGACTATGGTAAAGTTGAGGAAACCATGAGGTAAATCTTCCATGACATCGAGATTAACTGGCCCTGAAATATGATTCAGAAAAATGTCATTAGTTTAAATTTTAAGGCTTTTAATTTTATTCTTACCTTTCCATAATTTAGCCATTGTAATGCTCTCATCTAATAGTGGGCAAAACTCTGAAGTTAAAATCTGCATAGGGATTTTACTTAGAGAATCAAATTTTTTATATGTTAAAGGTGATGCATACGGTGTATGAGTTCGATCAGCTAGAGCCTTTAATTTTTTGGAGAAGTTTGATTTATCACAGATAAACCATGGTTGAGTTTGATTTGATGACATAGATATTACCAGGGAATAAGTTGCCAAGAGAAGACGTTTTACATTCTCAGCGACACCATCACATGGATCCCATTTAGGTAAACTTATACTCTCTGTAGAGAAAAGGTCAACATATAAAGTCAGAAATAAGTAAAAGTCGAAACGTAAAATGTAAAATAAATCGAAGCAATTATATGATAATTGAACCCACCTTCAGTCGCTACTTGATCGTCAACGATATTTCCATAAACACCTCCACATGTAAGCAAAACGCCAGGCGAGAGAAGTGGATCTATTGCGCCCATAACTCGTGAAGGACCGACCAGCGGTGAGAGAAGGAAAGCTCCATAGATTGAGAAAATTCCATCTGGAAGCCTTAGTCTTTGGTCACTGGGATCACGATTGGACAAGTCATTGAGAGTTAAAAGAAGTGATAGAGCAAGATTAGCACCTGCTGAATCACCACAGAAAATAATTTTTTTAGGTTGAAAACCAATAGCTTGAGCTACTTCAGGAGATCCTGAGGTAACCCAAAGGTATGCGTCGAGAACTTCTTGTAAAGCGGTCGGAAACTTCTGCTTCAAGGTGTAACCAACCGAGAATATTGTCATGTTAGGCACATCGTGTGCCCATTGTCTGAGATAATTCTCATGTGAATCTGGCGAATGAGCTATAAAACCTCCACCGTGAACGTGGAATAAAAGATAACCTTTACTGGTATCTCGGTTTGATTTGTAAATAAGACGACATTTGATAGGTTTTTCATTCACAGAAGAAGTCACTTTGCCACCTGGTTGATTTATCACCACATCCTTGCCATCTCTGGTGTACACAAATGTGTTTTGTGGGCTAGCTTCAATATTGCGTGTTTGAATCCCTTTACCAAGGAATAAAAGGGGTATTAAACCTTTGCAAACTACTTTATAGTCCAAAATTTCCCATATATCGAAAGGATACGATGTTGATGGACATTGTGTCCATTTGGTAAATAAATCGGCTCGATAATCTCTCGACCAAAGTGTTTTCAATGAAAATGGAAATAGTTCACCGAAAAAAGCAACAGCAAATATATAAACTTCGAAGAAAATTCTCATTGATTTACAGAACCAGAAGGCTCCAAAAGATGAAAAAAGTCGAAGTAATTGATTCTGACTTGAAGATGCTTCTCTTAAAATATCGACAGAGTAAGCACTAGGTGGGACAAATAGAGGTAAAATGAGTTTAGATGATTGATGATTAAAATTTTGAGGTTCTGTCAAGTTGTCGGTGGAAATTTCATTGCCTTGAACATTGCTCTGATGATAACCATCTTCATCAGTAATGGAAATTACTTCATCTCTACTGACTGGTATCACTTTTTGCTGTTGTTGCTGTGGTTGCTGCTGATCTGCAAGTTTTTGTTCATCAACTGAGAGATTATTAAAATTTTCGTCAACCATTCCACTTTTAGTAATCTCTCGAAAATTAAGAATGTGATTGAGAAGTCTCAAATAACTAGCAGTCAGCAATTCTAGATCATCATGGATAGATAGATCACTAATACGATCTTTCAGCATGTTTGCCAATTTTGTACAACTTCGGACAAAAGTCCAATATCCATTGGCATTAACTTGTTGGAAATTATATTCATGAGCAAAACTAGCAATTTGAATAACTCCTCCGTAAAGTTGTTCAATGTTACAATATAATTTAGTTTCGGTGGAACTATACTTTTTTAAAGATTGAAACAATTGGGAAAAGGCTTTTTCAGCATTTTGAATGATTGAATTATTTACAAGTGATGGTAAAGATGAATCGAATACAGTAGAAGGCAAAGGTGAAGATGTCGATGAAGAAAAAAACGATGAAGATGATGTTGGTGATGGTGATGTCAAAGAAGGTGGCAAGTCCAGCTTACAATCGTTCTCTGAAGGTTCACTTGGATTGGGCGGGATAAAAAGTGACTGGATAAGGTCAAATAAAGAATCGAAAACCATGTTGTCAAATTTGAAATAAAAACACGTAAAGATGAAAAAAAATATATTAATGATAATTAACAATAAAACATAACAAGATTTCTTTGGAAGTTTTTAAAAAAACGTTTAACAGAGGAAATGAATATTTATAAAAGGGTAACAGGTTAAAGCATGGTAACAAATATAAAAGTTATGGCAACATAGGTTGAATAGTCAGAGTTGAAAATTTTGCAGGGTTTGCATTTATGCAGATGATGATGAAACTGTTGGATTAGACAACAAGCTTAAATACAGTAAGGTGAGGGAGCAACTACTATATTTAAACATCAGTAAAGTTTACTGATAAACAAGGGGTGTGAAAATATGAGTCAAGTGTCTTTTCCCCTTTCAGTGAGTGTCCCTTGAGAGGGAAAAGAGTAAAGATAAAGAGCGAAAGAACCTCTAAGGATTTGACATATTTGAGTTCATGTGATCCATTAGCTTATCGTTTGTTAAAACTGATTTTCGTTCTTTCTCTTTCTCATCTACAGTTTTCTTCTCATTTTGATTCTTCTTTTTTCTCTATCTTCTCTCTGTAAACTTCTCCTCTTTACTGACTGGTTTTTTACTCTATTGTCCTTATTATTATTACTATTTTTGTGTGTTTGTTTCTATGTGATCATCTTTTTTCTAATTATCATTGACTGCAACACCAGATAAAGACAAGGAAGAAATCTATGAGTGACAATTGTTAAACTTTTGATTCCGGATTATTAGGCAACTGGAGATCTTGATTGACAAAGGAAGAGTCTATCTAATCTTTAAGTACAAATGGTAAAAATTAATCGAATGAAAAACAACTGAATTGATAAAATTGTTTATTTCTTCTATCATCAGGGTTTTCCAGCAAGTTATCCCTATTCAACGAAAAGTCATATATAATACATTGATTAATCTTTAAGAGGAATCATGTGTGATTTCAGGTTAAACTGGAGAATCAAAAACTACAGAAACTAGAAACACGATTTTTCAAATGGCAACCTCTTCTATCGTGGTGAATATAACTACAAATTTTTCCTCCATCTGGGCATCGCTATGGCGACTTTGAGTTATGTAAATTGTTATGAGCTCGTTAACACTACACTTGCAATTAATTGATCACTCGAAACCAACAAAAGCAACCTTGAGAGATCTTAAAGTGAACTTTTTTCTTTATTCTTCAGTTTTCCTATGGAATTGACTGAAAGGAATATAAATTTCAAGGATTATTAAATCATCTTGTGATTGTTTTCATTAATTTTGCGTTATCTCCAGGTAATGTTACCCACCATTGGTTATTTCGAATCATCAACCAAAAGTAACCAAACAACATAACCCTTTGCTCACTCGTAACAAAAATATCAAAGTAATTATGAATTGATGCAAGCTTTAAATTAATTGTAAAATATTACGGCTACATAAATTACATGATTTAGCTTTTCAGCATAAATTTTATGATTTTTCTCATACTATTATTAATATTACATAACCAGTTATTAGGATCAATTTCTTCCTTGATTTGATTATCGTAGATAACTAAGGAAAATCATTCTCAGAATCTACGTTCAATCTTTCAATTTCCTCAAATTTATTTCATCATATTCTATTTTGGGCAAGTCTAATCAATATGTACAATTACCCTGCTAACATATATTTAACTGATTACCTAACGAGATTATATTACTTGGTTAAGCCTGAGAGCTTCAATTGTTTGATCCCATTGTTTCAACTAATAACTGAACTTTATCCCTACTTTATCCCTCTTCACCTATTAATTGTTAAACTTTGTAAACAATTATCGGATAATGTTATTAGGGAAGTCTCGTTTTCCGTGTTATTATTAATGAGAACTATTTTTCGATTGCCATTCAAGATAAATTTATTCACTTAATTTATATTACCAGTCAGTCTGAATTTAATGTTTTACGTATAGCAATGGACTTAACATCACTAGAAAAAGTTTTTGTCATTTACCTCTATAGTTCGATTCAAATTCAGGGTCAAAAGAAGACTATTCAAATTCTAATGATAATTAAGTAAACTTGTTTTTACAAGTTTTACTCAGAGATTTAGAGGAATGGTTACGATCTCTAGTTACTAATTAAATAAACTAATTTAACCTCAAATAATTCTCAACTGATTTATACGGCAAACCATAATCAACCTTTTGGTCTCATTATTGAACCTGAAAATGCTGACAATTAGTTAGTTAACAACCTTCCTAACCAGATTTAAAGCTTCAGGCTTTAATTAAACTTCCTTTTATTAGCCTTTTCAAAAAGGCTTATTTGGTTTCAGAAAAGTTTTGGACTTCAAATCTTCTGTCTTCACAAGGCTCCTCTTTGAGTCTCAGACTCTTGGGACAATAAACATTCAGTGTAAAGCCGTCTTTGTGTTTGAAAACACCAACGATTTAAGAGATATATCATGGATAATCAGATAATCTATGAAAACAATTCAAAGAAGTTTATCCATTTTTCGTCCCATAGGATTATCCATGTTTTTATTGTTACTGTAAAACAGTAAAGTAATCAACATGAATTGTTCAATTTCTAATCCAATTTTTACTAATTAGTCCAGGAAACAACTGGAGGAGTCAAGAAGTTAAGAGAAACGCCTAGAAGAGGAACATTTCAAAGGGTCATTTGGTGGAGACTTGGCAATCAATCAGATGATCACAATGCCGTTTGAGATCTTTCAAATTCAACAAAAGTTCATTGTTGATTTGTGAAATTTCAACTTATTTGGCCAACCGCAAAATTAATCAAGACTGATCAACTTAATTGTACTCTAACTTGCTGTTCACTGAAGCTTTATTGGTAGATTTTATTTGTTTATAACAATTGAACTGTATTAAAAAAATGTAATAACATCACAATTAATCAATCCTTGACCTCGAGTTAATGGTCAATTGAAAGAGATTATATTTAGGGACAAAAGAGCGAACTTGAATCATCAATCACGAATTTGATTATCATTAGATAATAATCACAGACCAATTGACCAGAATAAATTTACTACTTGACTCTTTGTTGGTAAGTCAAGGAAAGGATCAAACACTAACCAGTAGCACCAAACATCGATTATTGCAATATTAATTATAATCTACTGTGCTAGTTAAACGGTATTTCATTCAATGTAAGATTTGATCAAACTCCAAAGTGATTCAATTGAACACAAAAAACCTTGGATAATTGCTGTTAATCTAATTGTTGCTATCTCTTTTATCATTATCAACTAACTGCAAGAGTTCAGGGAAATGATATTAATTCAGTTTAAGGCATCCAAAAACTGATGAAACCACAAAATTAGAAACAGGAATCAGTTCAAGATTAACCAGATTGAAGATTTAGGAAATTAAATACACCAATTTATGTCCGTTTAGATAATTTACAATTTATTTCAACTTCCCAACATTTACTATTTTTAAAACAACATTTCAAGGACTGATATTGTAATTTGTTAATCTTAAGAATCACAATCAACAGCTGATTTGATTACAATTAGTTTGCACTGTTGATACAAAATAAGGCAACATTACTAACCAGTTTTGTGTGTTACCAGACTAGAACCCAATCCAAAGAGTTGATGAACCAGTAAAACCAATGTTTTGGTTTGTTGATTAGTTAATTAGTTGTGTCTTTAATTAAAGGTTGAATTTAATGGGTAAATAATTGTTTTGCCCTTTTGATTTGTCCTTGTTTTGAAATCATAAATTACAATGGCTAATGTAAGGTAATGGTAATGTTGATTTTCATAGTAACTAAACAATAAATAGACTTATTTTACTGATTGACATCTTTTTCCATAAATCATAAATCATTTGCGATAAAAATAACTCAATCTTTGGTTGAACAATTTTCTCAGCAAATCAATGAAACAATGTTTTCAAGATTAATAAAACCAGCAATTTAAACACCAAACTAACCTCCAAATTGCCCATAAAGGTTTAGCGAAATTCAATCTTTGTTAGATGTTCGCCTGATCAAGTCGGTTGATTTAATAATCATTTCAATTAACTGTTAGTTACAAGGAGTAATTCTCTGGATAGTTACTTGATTTGGTGATGCACATTGACCTTTATTTGTTGATTAACCATAAATTTTTAGTTAATTTTATCTCAATTTATATGAATTTGGAAAAACCTGAATGATTCGTCATCTTTAATCAACAACTAATATCGGTTGATTGTCAAATAGAGTTACATTTTACAGTCAGCTCAATGAATCTATCAAATCTGGATTCATCAAGTGACCATTACATGTTGATTCAACAATTGATTTTGACACTTTAAGATTAATAAATAGATAAGCTTGCTCGACTGTATTTAAATGACCAACGAGCTATTTATTTGACCATTTTAATTAAACAACTCAAACAATAAACGTTAGGCTTTTAAAAGATTTTAATTTTCAAGTTAATTTTTTAAATCGTTTTCTCTCTCAGTCAACCAATTTTATGGTTAAGAAATTAATCAACGATTAAGTCTCGTTTGATTTTGATATTTTCTTAAACATTGAGTCTTTATGTTTGGGTGAGCAGATGATGGATTTAATGTTTGATTGTCCGAATCAACCTGGTTATTTGTTACACAATTTGTGGCAAAATAAAGGGCTTATTAATTAGATCTGATGATAAGTGAATGCTATTGAACTACAAAATGAAACTAATCAAGTTTATCAACCAATTGAACCAGCAAATCTAAGGATAAATGTTATATTCAAAAGGTTAAAGCCAACAATTGAGTAAAATCAAATCAAAAGGTTCACTTCAAGGCTATCAATAGTAAATTGTTTAACAAGATAATTTGTAGAGTAATATTTGAGTAATTAATTAAATCCTTAAATCAAGATAAATCAAAATTTTTGACAAGGCATTACGTGATGCAACTAACATTCTGAATGATCTTCCGAAGTTTCTGAACTCTCGAGTCAAGCGCTCTGTTTAACATGATTTCTCTTGTTTCGTTCGAGCTATTCCATAGAAATCAATGTTAAACAAGAAAGTTCATAACTTGGTTCATGATGGATATTTTCGGTTAATTTTTAATGAAAATTTTTTCATTCTTTTGATAATCAATCGGATAGAAAAATTTCAGTAAAAAAATCGATAGCATTCGTTAGTTTTCAGGAAATGCTTTAAACTTTTGACAAAAAAGCTGCAGGTTGAATTGGCAACACTCGATTAATGAACTGTTCACTTATTTGTTGTATAAAATTTTCATTTTATCAATTGTCCATGCTTTCAGAAATTTTGGTCAAAAAATTTGCTATTGATAGCCTAGAAATGTACCTTTTGATTTGATTTTGCTCAAATCGCTGTCTTCAAACTTTTGAATATGAGTGTATATACATTATCATCTCAAGGTTAATGATTAAAGTCAATTGAATTATAATAAGTGAGTAAATAAAGAGTAATTGTGATGATAAGTGAATGCTATTGAACTACAAAATGAAACTAATCAAGTTTATCAACCAATTGAACCAGCAAATCTAAGGATAAATGTTATATTCAAAAGGTTAAAGCCAACAATTGAGTAAAATCAAATCAAAAGGTTCACTTCAAGGCTATCAATAGTAAATTGTTTAACAAGATAATTTGTAGAGTAATATTTGAGTAATTAATTAAATCCTTAAATCAAGATAAATCAAAATTTTTGACAAGGCATTACGTGATGCAACTAACATTCTGAATGATCTTCCGAAGTTTCTGAACTCTCGAGTCAAGCGCTCTGTTTAACATGATTTCTCTTGTTTCGTTCGAGCTATTCCATAGAAATCAATGTTAAACAAGAAAGTTCATAACTTGGTTCATGATGGATATTTTCGGTTAATTTTTAATGAAAATTTTTTCATTCTTTTGATAATCAATCGGATAGAAAAATTTCAGTAAAAAAATCGATAGCATTCGTTAGTTTTCAGGAAATGCTTTAAACTTTTGACAAAAAAGCTGCAGGTTGAATTGGCAACACTCGATTAATGAACTGTTCACTTATTTGTTGTATAAAATTTTCATTTTATCAATTGTCCATGCTTTCAGAAATTTTGGTCAAAAAATTTGCTATTGATAGCCTAGAAATGTACCTTTTGATTTGATTTTGCTCAAATCGCTGTCTTCAAACTTTTGAATATGAGTGTATATACATTATCATCTCAAGGTTAATGATTAAAGTCAATTGAATTATAATAAGTGAGTAAATAAAGAGTAATTGTTTATGATTGAATTGAAAGCAACAAAAAAACTATCAACATCTTCACATTGATATTTGATTGGATTTGTTATTTTGCTGTTAAAATCAAGGTTAATAGTTACCAGATTGATTGGTAAACAAAAGTGGAGTTTAAATCAATTTTGAACGGATTTCTCTGGTCAATCGATTGGCAAGCAAATCTATTAACTTAACTGTTATGGTTGTTGTCTAATGATTTATGACCCTTTATCAAGGTAAAATTAAATTGTTTGTGAACACTTAGTTTTAATTCAATTCATTTTAAATCAAAAAGGTTAAATAGATTAAAAAAGTGTTCAATTTTTGGTCAATTTTAACTGGTTGACCAGTTTTAATAGCTTTCGATTAAGACAATCAATTGGAAATTAGGTGTTAATCACTGATTATCAGAGTCAAGAAGAGTCAATATTTAAGCTCTATCATTGGCCTCTTCAAACTATCATTTCCTATTCATTGACTGAATCAGTTAATCACCATTAGGATAGTGGTAATGTTAATACAATTAATAGGATCTTTCATTGTTTCAATTGAGATCAATATTGAAGTAAAGATGCTTTGTTTTGATTCAATTTTTTCGTCTTTCGACCCAAAAACCATCTTCTGCAAGCTTTTGTATCTTTCAATCAGACTTAATTCCTGGTTTTGATTACAAATTATATATTTTTTGCTCTACAATTGTTGACTGGTTGTAACAATTAACTTTAATGGTTGGATAAAAAATGGACAAAATATTTTCCCTTCACAACTTTATTCAAAAATTGAGTGTTGTTTTGATCATTTGATTGTCTTACAACCATTTATGAGCCAGCCTAACAATGGAAGCTATTACCAAAAAGAAATGAATTTGCATGAAGAAAAATTAACTCATCAGGCTATTATATAATGATCAAACATTAAGATAGTAACAAGTTTTGAATCATCCGATGCTTTTTATATCTTCAGGGTTATGTCAATGTTTCTTCATTTGTTTTTGTTATTTGCGAATGTAAGTTATCTGGTTTGCCCTAAAGGGTTATTACAAAACAGAATCAGCAGGTTCTCAGAACTATCAACAGATTTTTAATGTTTGTTTTTGTTTATTTGGAATTTTTCGATGATTATAGGCAGATGATAAGTAATACGAGTCTTGAATAATGTGCACATAATGATATCAAAATTTCGAAATAATTCACTTAGAAATTAAAGGTTTTTGTTAAATGTCAATGTAATGATTTTATGCATAAAACTATAACTATCTCTTGATTACCTTGATCAAATTTACCTTCATTCAATTGCTAATTATCATTAAAGTTAACATAAAAGGTTTTTGGTGAAACGAATCTGTTCGATTAGGAAGAGAGGAAATAATGTGATAAGTTAAAACAAGGGCAATTTTGCATTGCAATGACAAATCGAACTTGAAAATCATTCAGTTAAGGGTAACAATTAAGATACTATTGGAAAAATCCCTGGTCAAATTGTATCAATTTGGTGTAATCATTGTCACCCTTGTCAAAATAAACATGTGAATAGGAATGCATGAGGCTACTGAACATGTTAAGAAAATTGGAGTTAGTGTTTTATTTTCACTTGAAAATACCATATCGGTTTACATGAAATTTGAACAGGTTAATTTAGTCATTCAGGAGTACTAGTTGATGAACTATGGCAAGCTTAAAGATTTGATAGCTAATTTTGAAATTCTGGGATCATTTGATCTGTTAAATGTCTGGTGCGCATTGATGGGTTAAGATATAATAGGTAATGAGAATATGACTTACCAAGGAAGACGGAAGTGATGAAGCCGCTGAAAATGGAGGCATTTTGATGATTTTAGATAATGAAAGATGTATTTTGATAGAGATGAAAAGGATGGAAAGCAATGAACACTCAAGTTAGACTCAAAAATGTCCTGATGAGGCGAGAGGACACAGCAAAAGTGATGTTGATGTGCAGATTAATTATGATGTTGTCGTAATCAGAACACTTTCAAATCAAAACAACCAGATTTCTTCTCCTTTTTTTCAAGTTCAATTCTCTCTTTAATTTTTTCATCTTCGCTTTCTAACCAAATCCCTCCCTTAAACTGGTTCCTTCTTCTGGTTTCTGTTTTCCTTTTTTCATCATCTTCCTCCTTTGATTATCGTATTCTCCTTCTTTTATCATCTATCACCAATTACCTTTTGTTTTCTTTTTGAAAGATCCGTTATCATTTTGGCCATCCTACGGAATCAAATGATTGATAGAATCAAGTTAATCTTAAATCCAACGGAAACAATGAACAGCTATTCAAATCAACTATAGATAGCATCAACGGTAAACAGTAAAAATCATTTCAAGTTCAATGACATTGATCCTTTACAATCAAAATCCTGGTTCCCATTAATCGGCTCCAATATTGTCTAATTTTTAATAAATTTAAATTATAAAATTAAATTAGCATTTCACAGATCCAAATAGTCAGGCCTAAAAGTTTTTAACTTTATTAACCCGCTAAACCTTTAGACACCAATGGTTACCATATTGGGTAACATGATTGGCCTAATCTTTGGTTTTCATTGGAGCGCAATTTATGATTCACATTAGGTTCCTCTTATAATTTCCATTTAAATACATCCAGTAATAAATGAGTATTTAATTATCACCCTCAGGCCATTTTTTCTGGTTTTATTTACAAATTGTGAGCCTCAACCAAACTCATTGTTTATATTTACACTGATTGCTTGATTTGTTTACTCAATGATTGAACGATTCTATAAACACATTCTTTAAAATTAAAGGATTGATATAAATATCCTTTTAAGTTAATAAGCTTTCATGTATTAAGATTATCAAAATTACGATAAAATGGGATAAAATGACTATCAATATCCAGTTATTAAGTCAAATCCAGTGTTGCTAGCAAAGTCAAACAATTATTTTTAATCAATCAAATCACAGAATCCAGTTAAACAAACCAAAAACCAATCATCAATGTTTAGTTGAACATTTTTGGCTGGTTACACTCCAAGTCTCATTGGTTTTATTACATCTACTTTACATTATTAGTAGTAAAAATTAAGTGTAAAACTGCCAACAATTGACAATTGATTTTTATGGTTGATGACCAGTTCAAGGGCAAATCATGAACAACAATGTCAACTATTAAGTTACTCTAACCTACAACTGTCAACAAGTTTAATTACAATTAAAATCTCAGGCTTACAAGGATGTTTTCAAATTCAAATTTATACATCACTTGCTGTTTCTCATCTTTCCAACAACAATAACTGGGGAATCATATTGATTCACTTATTTTTCTGTTTCTTTCCTTTTAACAGTTACAATTAAACATGATCACCTATCATGATAAACCGTAAACTGGTCAAATGTAAAATTGGACAACTACAAAAAAAGGTCAGCAAAAATCATCTAAAAGCTGAACTTGAATACAAATCTTGTTGATAAGCTTGTCTTCAAGCAAGTTTATTATTTGTCCAGAACCTCATATCCGTACTGTATTAAATTGAGCTTCATGAAGTTATACAGGCTTACTGTTACTAAATCAATGGCAACACTGATAATTTGAATGATCAGTAATATTATGATAAGAGATTTATACTTTAATCATAATTACCCTTGATGGCTGAGAAATTTTCATTGAATTAAACGTTTTCACTCAACATTTTAACAATGTTTCAACACTAATAACGAAACAAATAATTTATGATTTAAATCTATTTTTGATTGACTTTTTTTCTGATTGGTAAACAATTTTTCATCATTTACTAAAAATCAATACTTGCGATTTTAAGGAAAAAAATGTTGAATTATATTCATTTTTCTCGATTCCGCTTCTTCGTTTGGTAAACACATGCAAATGTCCTTCATTTAACTGCAGTGGAAAGTCTGAGCATGCAAATGATTGGGTTTACACTTAGAGAGGCATTAGATGGCTGATTAAAAGTTAAGGTCAACAAATTCATTTGAATGACCTTCTCTGGTATTATTTGAGTCCATTTTATTTCCTTAATAGCTTCGTTTTGAGATTTTTTGGTGAAATTGAGGTCAGTTAAAGTGATTTACCGATTTGAATAGGAGAGGAATACGGAAAAGGTAGCAACATAATTATACTATAATTTAGGTATTGCTTTTTTTGTCCTAAAAGACTTACAGTGAAGGTTTTGTGGCGATTATTAAAGGTGTTTTCCAACATTGAGGATGTTTCCGTTTTTCAATAAATTCCTTTTTTAATTTAACCAAGATTCTCAATTAATTTCACAAGGAAAGTGTCTCAATCGCTCCGAATAAAAAGCGATCTTTTCATCTTACAACAATACGGTACGATGAGTATTTTATTTTCACAAAAGCTTTTATATAGCAAATGAAAGGTGAATTAATAAAGATATATCAAAAGTTGATTTTTCACATGTTATTAGGGTAATTAATAAAATTAATGAAATACAAAATGAGTGAAACAAAAGGCTCATCGCAATGTGCACATTCAATGACATCTTCTTGATCTATGTATACCAACAGTCAATAAATGGCACTTTTCAAAGCTCCCATCATATTAATCATAAGACAGTGAAATCTATTGTTAGTAAATCAAGTTAAATGACACACTTATTATCGGAATCAGTTCGAAGCGATTGACACTTCCCTTGTCAATTAAAAATACAATTTATGTTTAATAGAACTGACAAGCACACTAACTTCCGTCATGATTTGTATCAATAATAACACTTATGTTGCAGAGGATATAAAAATAAGAGACGCGCTTTTTTCGTTAGTATGCATTTTCGAGCAAAGATTGCGTCGATTGTAGGCACTGCAAAGTTACTGCGATAGTGCTCTGTTCATTGTACATTGTATTTTGCATTACATACAGCACATTTTGAATGTTTTTTTTTCTGTTTTATGCACTTGGCAGTGACTGAAATATTACTATTCCGCACTTAATAATACTCAAGTATCATAATTTAACAATGATATTATAAATAAACAGTTTAATAGCGGTAAAAGACCAAAAATCATGTTGCTCTTAATATTTTGTGAAATTAATATCAACGCCATCTAAAGCTTATAAAACTCACTATCGGTTAAACAAGTAGAAGTAGCAAGTCTCTGTCTTCGTCAGACACAATTAAACTGAACTGTAATGATTTTGAATACTGGTGTCTCAGACATCAGGTGTCTGTATTCATCATGATGCTTTTACTTGTACTCGATATCTTCTCTCTATTTCTTCCGTTTCTTATCTTGAATCATCCTCTCAAACTTTTTTGAAACTTCCTCATTAACCTTACTTTGTAATAAACAATCAATCAGTGGCGCCTTAAAAACTACTGAAAATTGATATCTAAATTTCTTCTTTTCTTGCAGCAATTAGGATTTAAATGATATTTATCATTTAACTTAAATGTAAATTTCAAATGTAATTTCCTAAAATCACGCCAAAGTCCAACTGCTCCTTGGAAGTGAAAGTGAAACGTTTTAATGTTGAGTTTTATAATAGTTCAGCAGCTAAATATCGAGTGAAAATAGAATCCAAAATTTATTAGTTTGGGACATTTTAGATAAAAAAATACAATATCTAGAGAAATAACAACCCAATGAACCAATGAAAGACATAATCACTCATCTAAGGTCCAGCCGTAATGAGTTTTATAAGGGAAGTTTTACAAATTGTTGATAAATCGTCAAATCATAAATCTTTTTACAAAATACAATTAATCAGAATCAGATAATTGCAAACTCGACTGAAGAAAATGTAAGTTTACAAAGCTTAATTAATATGCATATCACGGAGAGATTCATTGTCACAAGAAAAAAAGTCGAGTATAGGATTGTAATTTGCACTTGTAAGTCTTTATCACAATTCCGAAATATAAAATATCGAAAAATTAGATAAGAAAATAATGAATTAATTGTTATTAACTTCTTCTTTGCTTGCTATGTATCTGAGGGCTGCGTGAATTCTGATGTGAGCCAATGCTTCAACGAAAAATCGATGATAATTGTCTCGAGCATTATGTAGCCATTCTTTTGCTTCTTTGAATTTCTCTTGTTTCATGTATGCAAGTCCCATTTCCATAGATGCATATGGTGGAAGATAAGTTTCCTCGGATAGACTCTCTTCACTGTAATACAGTAAGGAAATAAATTAATCAAAATGCAAACCATCATTGCTTATAAATTTCAATTCTAATAGGTATAAATACTTAAAGGATAAATTTTAATCAGATTTTTTCGCATAAAAGTCGAATCATTAAAATAAAACATTGTTTCATTTACATGTGTCAGAAACAGTTTCATACTTACTTGTCAAGAATTTCTTTAAAACACTCAATTGCACTTGTAATATTGTTCATATAACGCAAAATGGTTCCCTTTATCAAGAGGAGAGTTGCTCGTAAATCAAAAATATCATCTGACGTGTGAAATGGCAAAATAAAAGTTGTTAAAACTATGAGCTTTTGGTGAACTTGTTTTTTTGTACTTACCATCTTTGTCTTTTTCTAGGGATTCAATTTTTGAATTGACCTTTGTTAACATTGGTTCAAGAAGTTCTGGTTTCTCTTCAACATTGGTGAAAACGTTCCAAAAGTAAAAAAGTTCCTAAGACAAAAAGAAAATATCATCATTTTTTGTGTCTTCCGGATTTTAAGAGAGTCCAAAGGATTTAAACACAGATGGATTTCATGATATTATACTGTGAATTACAATTATTAATGCATTGATTCATCCATTGATATAATAAGAAACATATCCATTACATGAGAATGTTTCGTAAGAATTTCAAGTAAAGTGTTATTGCAAAGTAGTGAGCCTGAGATATAATGCACTAATCATTAAAACTCCCCACAGATCTGATGGAATATATATCCACCCTAATATTGTTTTCTAATAGGAGAATCACGCATTGTAAATCATAATCAAGTGTAGCCAATGGATTGAATGGATGAAAATTCAGTAATGGTAATAAAAAATCTTACATAAGCAGGTAAGACAAGTTTCCTATCATCTTTAAGGTAAAGTAAAGCCTTGGTTACAGCAAACTTTTCTTGTGGAATTGTTTTACCAGCGTATCGTATTTTAAGCTCTGGAACTTTTCTGTAAATAATTGAATAAATGAAAAAAACAGTTAAACATAAGTCGATTTAACCTGAGTTACAGTAACCTTCTTGTTATCAAGAAAGACACAAGAAAATGATTTCAATTACAACCATTGAATATAAATTAAAAACTCACTTCATGGCTTCATCGATTTCTTTCTTTAAAATAGGATCTTTGTTTTCTTCATATAGCATCAATTTGAATGCAGCAGATTGATAAACGTTAGTTGCAGGCGAATAGGAACATGTTTCGAATAGTGTGTCAGCTTCCTTGATGGCATTAGTCCAATCACCAAGTAAACTAAAAAAGATTCAATAAAATGGTTATTGGTCGATTTATTGATCAGCTTGTTAGATTTAAATACTTACGCATAACACCAAACCATTTCCCATCGGCAAATATTGTGAACTTGTTTCCATTCTGTACACAGAGAAATAGCTTTCTGGTAATTTTGAATAGCCTAGAGCATAGAGAGATGAAACATGTTAGTTTTGATCAATTTTATCAAATACGAATGAAAATCTCACCTCATTTAGATTTCCTTTGAGTTCATTGTATCGAGCATTGAAGTACACACAGAAACAGGACTGTTAAGCGAAATATAAAATATAGTGAAATTAATTGTTCCCGAAAATTTGAAAGAAACTAAATTATTTAAATAGTGTACTTACATCAGGATGTTGGTTGTACTCATGGATAATAAAAGATTCAATCATGTCAAATTTAATTTGTTGAACACCTAAACAAGTTTAAGCAAAAAGCACCCATTAAAAGAAGTTACTTCTAGAAGTTATATTTTTCTAACTATGATCGAATGAGTCAACCTACCCATAATTGGTTCAATGTTGAGGTAGAAACCTGATATACCAAGCATACCAATTTCACTTAAAACACATTGATCAACTTCCATTGCTTGTTTAAGACATGTTTCAGCAAATCGACGATCTCCTGAGAATCCACAAAAGTGTAATACTTTGAGCACTTTATCTGGCAACATTGAAACAAACTGTAAACCCAAAAAAGCCAAAGTTAAACTCTCATAGCGTAAAGACACAATAAGAAACCTACCAAATTAATTGTTCCAGAACAGATCAATACTCCTGTATTGAAATTTATCCGACTCTTTTCAGATTCATACTTACTCCGAGTATTCTTTATTTCTTCCAAAACTCTAAATATTAAGAAAACATATTAATAAATTCTTAGAGATTAAAACAGATCTAACATAAAATTAATACAAAAGTCAAAACGTAAACGGTGAACCCAAACGGAAAAAAATTGAACTAATAAAAAGTAAACATTGAGTACTATTATAGTTAAAATCAATTAACAATTTGAATTGTTTTGGGTCATTTATAAATCTTGAACTTACTTGAGTAAAGAGTTAGCTGATCGAATAGCCAAAGCACTTCTAATTAATGTGATTATCCTTTGATCTGAGAAGACGTTTAACATTGTGTATAAAAATTCAACTGCACAATAAAGCAGTTCAGCGTGAATTTGTTCTGAAAAGAGATAAAAAATAATCTTTAATATTGGAATCAAAATGACAGAAGAATCAATTCAACTCAAGTTCAATCGCGAGTAGTGACTATTAACTTAAATTTATTTGATTTGAAAAATAGCAGGGAAAACACAAGTCTCATAAGTTTCATGAGCCATTCTTCAACAATCAAGTTTAATTTCGTTTAAATCTTGTTATTCCTTGTTAAATCCTGTATAATCAATGTTTTTTAGAGCAAAACTAGACAATAAAATTCAATTCAACGTAAAGAACAAATCAAATTATATTGAAAGGGAAACATTAAGAGTATTTTGAAACAACCATTAACTAATAGACATTTAATTGAATCCAAAGACAATCAACTCGAGCAGAGCAACTTGGAAGAAAAAATTGCAGGAAATTACTGAGACAACTGTAAAGAATGAACTGATAGTAAAAACAAGTGTGAAAAATTAAACCGTTATGAATGAAGAAGACGATGAAAATTTTGAAGACAAACTAATTTTAACTATTATCG
The DNA here is from genome assembly GCA_036759885.1 of Tetranychus piercei. Lineage (NCBI taxonomy): Eukaryota > Metazoa > Arthropoda > Arachnida > Trombidiformes > Tetranychidae > Tetranychus > Tetranychus piercei. The sequence goes on from CM071878.1 coordinate 6,005,011, forward strand.
GATCTGTTAACTTCTGATTTTCATCTCTAATATTACCATGAAATTGGTTAGTTTGAATGATTTTTACCTTTTGAAAACCTTTAACATAATTTCAAATATTTTACTAATCATTGCTCATTACTTTGAGGATTGCTGGAATCACTTTCTACTTGGAAAGTGTCTTCTTCATTCTTAAAGCTGCCTTTAAAGTAATTTCCTGTGTAATTAATCAAGCAAGTAAAATAGCAAGAATACCAGAAAATTAATAAATTATTAATCAATTTGGGTTGATTTAGCAAAAGGAAGTCAATATTTTTAAACAATAGGTATCATTAACTCTTAAATTGTCATGAATTATTGAATCTAACAATAAACATCTCCAGAAATGATTCCACCGATCAGTTGGTTTCAAAGATATTACAAGGCAAATCCTTTAAATATTGAAAACTAGTTTTATAAATTTAAATTATCGATTTGAATTATCACTATAGTTAGCTAATGTTAAATCATGTTAAATCAATTGTGGTGAAATAAGGAAAACTAATCGAAATTGTTGGTTTGAAATGTCTTTATAACTTGTTTCTGTGTTTCAACATATTGTCTAAATTAAATCATTACTGTTATAATCATTATACATGATCATCGTCAAAATTTTGATCATCAATTTCATTGAAGGACAATTAGGTGAGAAATTAAGTTTTGTTTCAACTGTTTTGGTCTAAAAATAAATTGTCCAATTAATAAATTTATGACTTGCAAGCTATTCAAATCATTAGATTTTACTATAAATTAGAGTTAATCATTCTCCATGTATTTTACGACCAATGGTAAAAATATTAGATAAAAGATGAAGCCTAAGGCTGATTTGAAATGTAAAAGTCAACTTGTTGTTTAAGCTACCAAATTAACGACATTTCAAGGTGAAAGATTTGTTGTTGAAATTGAATTGGATTCAAAGAGTTAATTGTGTTTGCTGGAAAACAAAATGATTCATCAAAGGTTGACCCAAAGAAGGTAAAGATCAGTCAGATCAGAGAATATTATTGATTTATTTGGGGTTAATTAATGGAATCAAATTAGCTTACCATCAGTGTATTGATTGTAATCAACTTTGCGAATCCATGAGCTTAAACTTTCCATCAGGCTATTTGATCGTCTTTTTTTGTTGATTATATTTGAAATTTGACGGAGAGATTTTTTTCCAGCCTCTAATTGAGTCTAATTAAGTAAATGTGTTTGATTAATGACTCTGATTATTCTCATAACAAAACAGAATTAGTTGGACAAGCAGTTACAATATTTAATTGCAATTAATGTTTTGTAATTTCTTTGTAAATTTTTTACCAAATGTTTTCAATAAAATAGTGAAATTGATAAGTTGCGAGTCTAATGTTTCAAAAGTTGATTAGCTGATTAAATTATGATAAATTTTGGATTGCTTTGCAGTTTGCTAATTTGCAATCTGAATGAATCAGTTTAATATCCTTTGTATTATTAGTAAATTACGAGAGCAATTGTTGGGTTAATTTTTGCCAATTCAATGTCTAATTGTGTTGACTTAAACAAAACAAGTCTTTGTCATTAATAGTAACTTACCGGTTCAAGTGTAAATATTGCTGACATGAAATCGAGCAATGATTTAGTAAAGGCATAGTAAATTGAATCATCCATAAATTGTTGGCAAAATTTGTTTGCATCTTCAAGCTTATTTTTATAATAGAGATTAATAACTTCTTCAGGGTAAAAGGATTCATGGAAATCTGGAATTCTGAGAAACAAAAATAATGTAAATTAGTTGTAAATTTATTGAAAAATTGTAAGAAACATTTAGTCAAGTTTACCATTCAATTTGAATGCATTGGTAGGATTAATGGATACGCTTCTGAATCATTTTACTAAATGTTTACAAGTAGATAAAAGGCTCTAAATCCAGGCAATTGACCTGGGATATTTTCATGGTGAAATGACCTTAGACAAGCCGCAGGGTTATTAACTAATAAACTAGTCTACCTGGTTGTTAAGGATATTCAAATAACAAAGTTAATAAATTTGAGTTCATTGATTCTGAATGTATAAAACCAGCAATATCATTTACATGAGAAACAATCGTGAATTGAAAATCGTTTCATTTAGATTACTCAGGACATTTCATTTATATTCTCAAATAGATATTATCTTTTTGAACGTTCACATTAGGTTTGGTTAGATAATTTATCCTAAGCAATTAACACCTAAATTTATCACTCCTGGTAACTCTAAGATAGTAACCTTTTCCCACTGCAGACCATTCAATTACCATGTAAACATCTGTAAAATCAACCTGTCAACGTAATTTACGCGCTTTTTGCTCATCAACAATCAAATGTTAACGGAACAATAATAAATATACTGCTAACTAATCAATTAAAACAATCAGTCTAAGAAAGGGAATACAATGAAAACTGTTAACAGATGAGTTTACTTTGGATCAGGTGTTGGGTTGAACGGCTGACAAGACAAATCTACATAGGCCTGGTTCTACACCAATTTGAAGCAAATAGTTGTTATGTATTTACCTTTGCCGGGATTAATTAGATTGCTTTTAATTAATAAACTAGTAAATTATAACTTACCTTGTAACTTCAGTTGATTTATCCATCGGTGTATCATTACTTTTAATTGTTCCGTTGGTTTTACCATCAACTGAAGCACTTTTTGAACCTTTCTTCTTATTATACCCAACCTGTTGTCCATTTTGAATGGCAACATTTGTATCCACTTTGATTGAGGTCATATTTTGAAGGGAAACGAATGGTCAAAGGTTATCAATCAAGATAATGTAGATATTATGAGAGTCTCTACTAAATTAAAATCAACTTTAAATTCAATTATTGGTCATAAGAAACAATACAAAAATAAGTTGAGATTAAAACTGAAGGAATAAAAAATAAAGGTTGTTGTTGATGTTAAAACACAAACAAATGACAAGATAAAGTTGAGGTCATTTGAACATTGATAAATTATAAAATGATTGTGAATATCTTCACTTAGCGCGGTTTTCTCACTCAAATTATCATCTCACTTGATTATTTGTCTCCCATTTGTACAATAAACTTGTTCAACAGCAATAATAATGATGATAATAACGACGAAGAGAAAAAAAAATCAAAGTGAATCTTTTGCTTTCACTTTTTTCTCCCTTCATCTGCGCAAGTTAATGATCAAAGTTGACAAGAATGGGTTTAACTTTAATGTTAATTTCTGGTTAATTTAGCCGTTCGATTTGTTTACAATTCAACTAATCAATGGTCAGATAAAACATTTATCTTGACTTTTGATTCTCATTACCAATATGACCTTTCTGAAACACGAGTGACCTTTTTCAACAGTTAAGTAGCTTTCTTCTGTCAGTTATTGTTAATTATCAAGTAGCTTTTGTGCAATCATGAATTAACTCTTCATTGACATATAGCGTCAATGGCTACTGATTTAGCACCAGAAGATGATTTTGAAAAAGATGTAATTGCTTTGTTATTTCAAACTCTTTTTTGTTTCTAATTTCTGTTTTTGATTGAAACAGGTTTATTTTGATGCCTTTGAGCCATGGCAATATCAGATTATAAAACTTCTAATAAAATCTCTCACGTAATTTTATTTTATCTGATTTTATCATTGCTCAACTAGATCCTTAATGAATCTGTCTTTTTACCTGTTTAGTACGACGGAGTTGAAAACTTGATAAGGGAGGTAAAAATAAAAATATCACCCATTGGTCAAGAAATCAGGTTATTTAACGTCCTAGATATGTTTTACTTCCAGCCAGCTAGAAACTGAGCCCAAGATAGCTAGCCGTCAATAGCTTAACTTAAAACCATAGAAATTGGATCAGCGCTGACCAAAAATTAATTTTAAACAAATTATTAACTGATGCTATGTTTGATCATAAGGTTAGTGACAATTAAAATGAATGAAAGTCAAATTGTTTAAAATTGATTTTTGGTCAGCTTTGATTCAATTTCTATGGTTTCAATTTAAGTTGTTGGCAGCTAGCTATTTTGCGCTAAGCGTTAAGCTGGCTGGAAATGAAAACGGACATATCTAGGACGTTACCTCAGGTTACTAAGTTAACTGATTTATTTTATTATTTCAACCTTGATCAGTTATTTACATCATGTGTATTTTGCTATTACCAAAATTACAAGGAAAGTTACATTTTATCGCAATGAGTTTTTAAATTAAATCAACATAGAAACATTCACAGGCTCAACGGTTGTGGGCAGTTTCAATAGAAGCCATTATCTAAAATATACATTTAAAATAATATATTCATATCATTAAAGCAGAAATTCTGAACAATTGAGCTTTGAGCCAATGGTAGATTAAACCTTGGGTTGTATTCAAGTTATTGGAATAGTAATGATGATGATAATTGTAAATTGATTACTTTAGTCAATAAGCAATTCTAATTTTATCATTTAATTTTAGGCGATTGCTGGAATCAAAAACATAACCAATGAGTAGATAACGAATATTATGTTGCTTGATCAACCAAATTTAGAAGATCTACAAATAGATGTAAAGGTTCGGTCAATTGATCAACTTAAATCATCTAATGTCCCCAATTGTGCAGACCGGTCCAGTTAATTTGGCCTTCAGTAAAAATTTAAACATAAAAAGTAAATTCGGTATTAAAATTGAGTTTGATTATTTATATGGTCATTATATTTTTCCAAATTACCGTTGGACAAGTGTTAAATAAAAATGAAGTGATCATGAGTGAACACTTTGACGTCAACTCGGTTTAGTTTGAAACTTTCAAAAATATCTTATAATTATGATCAAACCATGTTTTCTATGTGTCGAGGTTATTCAAAAACATTGCCATTGGGAGAAATGGTTGAAACGACTATAACCACTACTGTAATAGAAATAAAAATAACAAATAAATATGTATACAAAAAATATTTTAAGTTTTGATTAGAAGCTTACCATTACTTTTTTCCTTTGGTCATTCTTCTTATTGGTCTCAAAGTGAAACAATTGTGGTCACGTTGAACTATTTTTAGTTCACAACGAAATCTATTAAAAGAAATAAGAAAATAATCACATTTAGGTTAGCAAATAAATGAACAGAGTGAATACATTATCTCATGGAAATGATTATCATTTTCATTCACAGAATGGACGAGGAGTCTAAAATATCAACTGTAAATGTCATAATGTATTAAAAAGGTTGACCGTGAAACTTACAAAAGAAAGGGAAGAAAAGATTATTACAATGAGATGGGTGATTGTGTCAATGGAAAATGTCAACGATAATCAGTGATTAGATAGAATTAAGCTAACTATGATAAATTAAAATTGCTAGATCAAGTTAAGCCTAAAGAAACGAAGGAGGTGGTGGAGGGAGAAGGAAAAAACAGATAGAGTTTGAGAAAGAATTGATAAGTTGATAAGTTTTTTTCTCTCTCAAGACGTTAGCAATTCAATTTATTGGTTTACTTACATTATCATGAATTAATAATGGTGTTGTCTGTCGATGATGTTAATTGGTGATGAGGAAAGTGGTTTAATCAAAAATATGGAAGATTATCTTTATCAATGATTGTTAACAATGTGTTGCCACTTGACCAGCAAACACATGCACATATCAACCAAGTTTGCAACCTTTTGCAGTCTACATAATAGAATTCAAAAAGGATTATTATGAATATTTATCATTTCCTGTTGATCCAAATGAACACTCATTAATCAAAGAACATTCAATCAACCATTGTTGATTAATATTGAAAAAGTTGGCGAGATAAGACGACTAACTTTGCCCTTGATAAGATTTGTTTTTCATTTAGATTTTATTGAAGAAAACGCTGCTCTCTTTTTCTTTCACATCTTCTCCCATTTAGAGTCTTTCACTGCTGATAGTCTCTCTTTTTTACTCTCCCCTTTTTTCCCTCATGCAACAACATGGTTGTTGTTTTCAGCATTCATACTTATTATTTTTTCACAATTTAATTGTTCATCCTTTTCAATCATCATGAGTTTCTAATTAATATCTTAGTGACAATTAATTTATCATCATTTTACAATTACTATTTTGAAAGTGGCTGTCTTTGACATAGATCATCTTCCATCAATTTTCCTTAGGTGAGTTGTCCTCTAGTGTTTACGTTTTGTTATTCACTTATTTTATTAAATGTATCTGTATTTTAATGAAATTATCCATAAGTGGTCTACTCTTAATGGTCTATATGATTATCTAGTCCGTCATTGAATATACATTTACTATATTTGTATCTTCAAATATCCACCATGTACTGAGTTTTGTTTTTTTTTATTTCTTTACCTGTCTCAACATTCAGCTTTCACTAGGCACGGCACAAAATGCCGGGTAAAAATACATTTACACAAAAATCTCGTCGGACGCAATCAGTTGGACGAGCTGAAAATATAGTTGAATTTGAAAAAAAATTAAGATCAGACTCACCTGATTGCCCGTAAGTTATACTTTACTATCTATTACTAACTAGTGCATAAGTCCTTACAATGTATCTTCTAATGATAATTATTTTATCTTTTCCTCTTTCCCTGCTAATGTTTCTTTGTGTTCAGGTGCCATGAACCAAAGGACTCTCTATTAAGCTCAACGTCCAATTATACCAATTATAGAGGATTACTTAATTTATGCATAATTCTTCTGGTAAGTGATTATGTCAAATTAATCTATTGACCTTTCATCAATGGCTATCTTGAAATTGTGTCAAAGTTTACATGTCACAAACACACGCGAACGAAATACATTCCAGCTACCAGGATGCTTGTAAGATTCAAATCGACTAATACTTTAACTATTTTTATTTGTAGGTCCTATCGAACTCTAGAGTTGCACTTGAAAATATACTTAAGTATGGAATACTTGTTGATCCCACTCAATGGATAGCCTTTTTAGCTAATCCAACGATATTACCGTCTATACAAATAATTATTGGACTAAATGTTTTCATTCTTGTTGCCTACTGGATTGAGAAATTCTTACTTTCCACACAGTTGCTCAATGAAGTCTCCGGTTGTATTCTAATCTGTGGAAATTTGATGACTCTTCTAGTCCTTCCACCATGTATTGTTTTCAATGCTGCCTGTCATCCAGTTGGTAGCTCCTTTGCGTTAGGACAAGTTGCTATTGTATGGTTGAAATTGATCTCTTATCATATGGTCTGTTATTGGTGTCGTTGTGAGGCTCATAAAAATCTACTCTCTCGAAGCGGAAGTCATGGAAATTTGAGACGGATTCATTCATTCAATCAGAATGACCGAGTTAATAAAAAGTTAATCAACGGAGATACTTCTTCAACATCTTTTGATGGAGAGTTTTTTACTCCTAGAATCTCGTATCCAGACAATTTAACTTACCGAGATATTTATTATTTCATGTTTGCCCCAACCCTTTGTTATGAGCTCAATTTCCCAAGGTCTGCACGAATTCGTAAAAGGTTTCTTCTTCGTCGAGGATTTGAAATGGTAATTAAATGCATCCATTTTTCATTAGATATTTGGTATCCTTGAACATTAATGTTAATATATGTATAAATATTTTCTTATCTTGTTATTTCAATTTCAGTTCTTACTCTTACAACTGATTCTCGGATTGTGTCAGCAATGGATGGTTCCAACAATTCACAATTCTTTCAAGCCTCTTATGGAAATGCATTACATTAAAATGTTTGAAAGACTGTTAAAATTAGCTGTGAGTTCGAATTTAGTAAAGAATTATCGTTAACCACTTCTAAAGCTACGAAAGTATTGATAGTTGCTAAGATTGTTACTAGGAAATTTTGATAAAACAGAATGTTTAATTCATAGGATATTACAACTCTTCTTTCATCAATTTTAATTATGCTTGTAAATTTTCTTAAATTAGGTTCCAAACCTTTTGATATGGCTATTATTCTTTTATTGGTATTTTCATTCCTGCCTAAATTTTATCGGAGAATTGTTGAGATTTGCTGATCGAGAATTTTACAGAGACTGGTGGTATGTATAATTTGTTCCTTTGTTCAGGTTTACATTTAATTTCTCATAAAGTTGAATTTCTAATTTAAACCACATTATTGGTACCATTTCCTTCTCAAATTTTATTTTTATCTTTTCCTTCCCACTCAATAAAACAGGAACTCTGATTCAGTTCATTACTTCTGGCAAAATTGGAATATTCCTGTTCACAAATGGTGTCTACGACATTTATACAAGCCTCTTCTTGCTCGTGGACTAACCAAATGTCAAGCATCAACTACTGTGTTTTTTGTATCTGCGTTTTTCCATGAATATCTCGTTTCAATTCCTCTGAAAATGTTTCGTATGTGGGCTTTCTGCGGAATGCTATCCCAGTTACCATTTGCTTCATTTGTTAGCAAGTATCTCAGCAAATATCCTCAATGGGCAAATGTTGCAGTTTGGGTTTCGTTAATCTTAGGTCAGCCTTTATGCATTCTTATGTATTACCATGACTATTATGTTACAAACAATGATGAAGTGAAATCTCTCAATCAGATGGCGGGTTAATTCATCGTCTAATCTCTTAAGGTACACAATACAAGAAACGAATCCAGCCGTGAAAATAATGTAATGTCTTTATTTTCAATTTCAATGATTTTCACTTCAGCTTTATTTTTCATCAACAAACTTGATTTAACAATTCCCATATAATTGTGGTTTATTGTAAATCATGTGTATATTAATCATAACTTTGTAAAGCCATGTACATACTATGAAAATTCTGTAACCATATTATTAGATGGAAAGGCGAAACAAACAAAGAAGTGACAAGCCTATTCATTAAACAAAGGCTGCAATAATCAAAACTCACAATGTTGAAAAAGGTGTACATAGATACTTAGATTGTCTCATCAAGTTGGCCACTTTTATCAAAAATACAGTTTATATTCATAAGAAACTGTTGATAATATTTGAATTATTTATCTGAAATTTTTTATCAATGAATGTTATGCTTTTAATTAAACTATTTTTCTCTTATTGAACGGGAATGGTATTTGATCAAAGGCAGGCTTAATTTGAACTTTAACAATTAGTCAATGAAGTCGATCAAACATTAAACAATCTTTACATTTCCGATTGCTTTAATACATCCAGTTCGAATTTTATCTTGGAAAAGTTTACCACAATCCAAGAGCTAATTTAATATATCTGTAAATCTTAATTTTAATTTCCCAACTTTAATAAAGGAGGATAGCCAAAATGATGGATTTTCGGCCCATGTGTCAGAATAAATTGAACCATATATTGATCGAAAGCTTATGATGAGTAGAGAATGCCTCCCCAAAAATCAGATCGAATTTCGCGTTCCCTAGGGAGTTATTCGACAATTCCCTTGGGACCCCATGAAGACCACATCGGACCTAACTTTTCAGATAGAACTTGACATGAGAATTCCAATGGTGCTATGCATGTAGCTCTAAACCTGTGGCTTTTTGAGATATTGCAATTTGAAACTTTTGCTTGATGAAAGTGAATAAACAAAGCCGTGGCGTTTCTTTTTTACCCTATGAAGACCACCTCAGACCAAGTACATGTTATTCAGCACCATTAAAACTATCATAAAAAGTAAAAAATATTTCTCTAAATGTGTGGCTCTAGATTTGCCATGCATAAACATATTAGATCGATAGATTTGCCATCATTTCTCAATATTGAAACAATTTACAAAAGCTTAATAGATGAAAACATTCACCATGGATTGTTTAGTGGCCTCTCTAAAGATCAATTGTTTATCATATCAAGGAAAACCTTTTATTAAATTATTTTACAATTCATAAATCTGGATACATGTTCAATAAACAAATGTGGATGGCAAATCTAAAGCCACACATTTAGAGAAATATTTTTTACTTTTTATGATAGTTTTAAGGGTGCTGAATAACATGTACTGGGTCTGAGGTGGTCTTCATAGGGTAAAAAAGAAACGCCACGGCTTTGTTTATTCTCTTCCATAGAAAAATATATAAATGTGGATGGCAAATCTAGAGCCACACATTTAGAGAAATATTTTTTACTTTTTATGATAGTTTTAATGGTGCTGAATAACATGTACTTGGTCTGAGGTGGTCTTCATAGGGTAAAAAAGAAACGCCACGGCTTTGTTTATTCACTTTCATCAAGCAAAAGTTTCAAATTGCAATATCTCAAAAAGCCACAGGTTTAGAGCTACATGCATAGCACCATTGGAATTCTCATGTCAAGTTCTATCTGAAAAGTTAGGTCCGATGTGGTCTTCATGGGGTCCCAAGGGAATTGTCGAATAACTCCCTAGGGAACGCGAAATTCGATCTGATTTTTGGGGAGGCATTCTCTACTCATCATAAGCTTTCGATCAATATATGGTTCAATTTATTCTGACATATAGGCCGATTTGGCGCTTGTCCTTTAACATTTAAAGATTTTTTCAAATTTTGTTGTCTTATGGTTGTTTATTCATTTAAATGAATTTTTCTGGTATAACTTTCAATGACCAATCAGAAAAACGGTAAAAATTATGTAAAAAGGTTATATCTTTGTGTTTGATTTGTTGTCCGGTGAATGTTTTATTTATTGTTATGTCCCACCATTGAATTTTTAGTTTGTTCAATCAAACAGCAATCAACCATCAATCAACCATCACTCCATCACCCCATCAGCTGACCATTGATCAGCAATCTTATGTTTAATCCCTTATAATTATGATGATTGCACTTAATCTTGTTTTCTCCTTATTTTTCACACATGGCAGTTGTTTACTTGCTTTCATGATTTCCTTTTCCTTTTTGCTTAATCCCATAAACTACTTTATTGTCACTACTTCTTTCCCCTTTGGCTTCCCTCAGGCTAAACCCAATTAGCTCTGTTTCCACTATTTGTATCTTTTCCCGCACATTTGTAACTTCCTAATTTTCTCCTTTTTAAGCTCCGACTGACCAGCTCTAATTCAGAGTTTCACTACCCTTCAACCCGTAAACATTAGTTTTGACTTTATATTAAATATTTCTTTTTTATTTACTAAGTTTACACTTGTGTTGTGTTTCCAACATTTCATTTATTTCATTTATTTTACCTTTACTGATTTTGGGACACAACATTCTGGCGCAGTCGACAGGATGTCTGTTAAAATTAAATTTAATTTTGTGCGAATTGATGAAGACGTTGTACTACAAAGGTATCAACTAGCAAATTCATCAGAGTGGACTCTCCTTGATGGTGAATATCAAGCACTAACTCATCATCAAGTTCTTATTAATAAAAGTGCTGTAGCTTCTGCTATTGAAAATCTTGTAAGAACAAGAACAATATGTGTTAGCTTGTCAAACGAGCAAGCAGTGCCTTACTTAGACAATGTGTTCGGTGATACCAGCGAGGTTGACGAATCTCCAAGTGTTATTAATTCAACACCAACATTAGAATCAACAATAATGGTTACTGTAACTGAAATGCTCAGAAGTCAACAAGAAGCTTTTAATGCTACAATTAATTGTTTGCAAGAATCTTTTATGCCACTAGCCAAAAGAGTTCAAAAGTTGGACATTCCGCTTTTTGATGGAAAAACCGAGGACGCAAAGACGTGGATGATCACCTACGAGAAGCTATGCACTCACAATGGTTGGTCAACAGACGCAGCAAAAATCAATGGTTTAAAGGCAAATTTAGATGGTAATGCATCGAAGTGGTATAACTCAATGATAAGAGATGGTGTTCCAGAGGATTGGAACGTATGGAAAGAATCTTTTCTATGCTCATTCGGACAAAATCGAATTGCTACAGCTTTAGCAGCAGATAGATGGGAATATCGTGGAGGATCTTTAATGGATTATTATTATGAGAAACAAAGATTGATACAAGTTGCACATCCTAATCTCGATGAAGATACGTTTGTTACACGTGTTATGATGGGACTTCCGGAGGAACTTCAAAATCAGTTATTGGCCAAAGATATTGCAGATAGACAGCAACTAAGGTCATCTTTAGAAAAACTGAAGCCCATGAAAGTCAACAAACCATTTCACTTGAAAGGTAAGAACGAAAAGTCTTCTTCCGATCATAAGGTTAGCAAGCAACGCAACAGTCAATTGAATAACAATTTATGTGTTTCTGATAAACAAGAGTCTATTCAATCTCAATCACCTCATCACCCCATCAGTCCATCACCCAATCATCCATCAACCATCGATCACCCTTCAATCAGTCATCAGCCAATCACACCATCAGCATACTTAAGTAGTCCTTCAGTTGATGTTAGCTTGTCTTTAATGCAGCAACCCATCGATCCTAAGTGTGAAGCCATCATCAATGGCAAAATTAACTCATGTTTGCTAGATACAGGTTCTGATTTTAATTTCATTAGATCTGACAAAAGTCATTTCACTAATTCCCCAATTTTTGATTGCAATTATTCTGTTCGAGGTTTTGGTGGGAATACCTCAAATGTTTCTAAAGAAACAAAACTTAACATTACTGTCTATGGTAGAAGTGCTGAACTAGTCTTCGGAGTAGTAGATATGTCTTATATGCCTTACGATGTGCTCATAGGAAAACATGGCTTAGATCCTTTAGGTTTAGGCTTGCAAACACTGAGATCCAATTTGGTTAATTCAGATTTGAGTAAAAAAGAGAAGATATCATCCAAGGATGATGTTATTCAAAAGTTTCCTGAAATAGTTAGCCATCAACTTCCTGACACTGACACTCCGTATGTCGATTTCAAACTCAGAGAAAACCATGAAATTGTTAAGCGTAAATATTATCCTTTAAATAAAAATAGATATCAATGGGCTCAAGATAAAATATCTGAGTTACTGAAGAAAGGTATCATTTCAAAATCTAATTCAATTTACTCATCTCCGATCACACTTGCAACTAAAGAAAACGGTGATCTTAGACTATGCATAGATTATCGAGATATTAATAAACAAACAGAATTAGATCCATTTCCATTTCCATTAATTGATTTTGTAATTAACAATTTTGGTGGTTGTAAATACTTTACCAAAATTGATCTTAAAGAAGGTTTCTGGCAACTTAAACTTTCACCTGAAACTAGAAAATTTAGTGCTTTTGTCACACCATTTGGTCAATACGAATGGAATAGATTACCATTCGGTTGGAAAAATAGTCCTGCTGTATTTCAACGCAGAATGACAGAAATCTTAGGTGATTTACTTTCTGAGAATAACTCTAGTGATCCGAACACGCCATTAAGAAAGGTATGTGTTTATGTTGATGACATTTGTGTTGGATCAAATGATCTTGATGAATGTGCAAAACTCACATACGAAGTGCTCAAAAGAATTTCAGATGCTAAGATGATAATAAATCTAGAGAAATCTGAATTTTGTCAACGAGAAGTAAAATTCTTAGGCAAAGTATTGAATGGCGAGACTAAGACAACAAAGCAAGAGAGTGTTGAGAAAGTAAGAGCTATGGCTAGACCGAAAGACCTTCACACTTTAAGAAAATTTACAGGATTAGCTGGTCACTTTAGACCCTTCATTAAAAATTTTGCACAGATTGTTAGACCCCTGGACAGACTTAAACAAAAAGATGTTCCATTTGAATGGTCAATTGAGTGCGAAAATGCTTTTATTTTACTAAAGGAAATTATCACTGATAATCCTATTATTTGTTTGCCAAATCCTCTTTTACCATATGAGCTATGTACAGATGCTAGTTATTTTGGCACTGGTTCTATTCTGTACCAAAGAGATAAATCTCAACCCAAAAACAAACAATTAAAACCAATTGGTTACCAATCATACACATTTACTAAACATGAAGTTAATTATAGTACTACTGATAAAGAGGCACTTGCTGTAATTAAAGCAATTAAGTATTTCAGGTCTTATCTTGAAGGTCAAAAGTTCATTGTTAACACTGACCATATTGCTCTAAAATATTTGATGAGTATAGATGAACCTAAAGGTAGATTAGCACGATGGCAAATATTCTTGCAGACCTATGATATCGAGATTAATCATCGACCAGGAAGACTTCTGACTGACGCTGATGCATTGTCTAGGTTATGTTTAGATTTACCTGCTGATAGTATGATTGCTAGTGACATTAAATGTCCATCACTCAATCACCCATCAATCAACCTTCCATCACCCAATCAACCGAATAGTCAATCATCCCATCATCCCATCAGCGATGATCCATCGATAGATCAGAAAACATTAATTAACCATAAACCTAAATTTATTAACAAAAATGAATCATTGAGAGTTTTCCAAGCATATCATGATGATCCTGAATCTGGAGGTCATGACGGTTTCTGGCGAACTTATATAAAAATAAGAGCTAGATTTCGTTGGAAAGGCATGAAGAAAGATACTTTAGATTATGTCAAATCTTGTCATGTCTGTCAAACACTCAAACCCAAACGTTACCTTGATATTCCTATAAACTCTACCCTTTCTAAAATACCATTTCATACTTTACATATTGACTTTGGCGAGCTTGCTAAACGAAGTGAAAAGATCAAGACAACTCGTTCTTTCCTTTTAGTGATTGATGAAGCTACTCGATTGCTTAGTGGTAAAGCCATGAGAGAGAAAAGTGCTTCAGTCATCAAGTTCCTATCATCACTACGTTATATTGATCAAGTGAAAGTCATCGTCTCTGATAATGGAACGGCTTTTACATCCAAAGAGATTACTTCTTGGGTCAAAGAAAAAGGTATCACTTTGAGATACTCTTCACCCTATCATCCATCATCGAACGGTTTGATTGAGCGAAGAATGGCTGATATCAAACAGTATATAAAGATTTACACTGGTAAAGGTGGTAACTGGAAACAAATTTTGGATTCAGCTATTTCTCATGCAAACAGATCCTACAATGTAACAATTGGATGCAGTCCTTTGTTCAAAGCTTTTAGCAAACCAGTAACTCTACCTGCTGATAAATTATTTGATGTGACACCAGCTCCTTCTACTCCCCGCACTGATGACGAGATTGAAAAGTTCCGAAAGAACAACATTAAAAAGAAAAAGACGAAAAGCATTAAGCTTAATATTAATGACTTAGTAATGGTACGATCCGGTTACAAAGATAACAAACGAAAAATAGATGGACCATTTAAAGTGATGAAAATATCTTATCAACTTGGCATTCCGAAGACTATTGAATACGAAACGGACAAAGGTGTTAAAGTTGCTCACGTCTCCAATGTTTATAAATATCATGAACGGAGTCATGAAAATAAAGTCAGGGAGGATGTTATGTCCCACCATTGAATTTTTAGTTTGTTCAATCAAACAGCAATCAACCATCAATCAACCATCACTCCATCACCCCATCAGCTGACCATTGATCAGCAATCTTATGTTTAATCCCTTATAATTATGATGATTGCACTTAATCTTGTTTTCTCCTTATTTTTCACACATGGCAGTTGTTTACTTGCTTTCATGATTTCCTTTTCCTTTTTGCTTAATCCCATAAACTACTTTATTGTCACTACTTCTTTCCCCTTTGGCTTCCCTCAGGCTAAACCCAATTAGCTCTGTTTCCACTATTTGTATCTTTTCCCGCACATTTGTAACTTCCTAATTTTCTCCTTTTTAAGCTCCGACTGACCAGCTCTAATTCAGAGTTTCACTACCCTTCAACCCGTAAACATTAGTTTTGACTTTATATTAAATATTTCTTTTTTATTTACTAAGTTTACACTTGTGTTGTGTTTCCAACATTTCATTTATTTCATTTATTTTACCTTTACTGATTTTGGGACACAACATTTATGAAGGTAAATGATTCATTTACAAATGGTAAATTCATTTTCATCATTCCTGTTATGTATAAAAAGATGATTCAAGAGTTAGATAGTATAGACTCTTTAGAACGGATTTGTCTATTGATCTGAAAACTTGTATGCAGATAGATTTTTAAGCCAAATTAATGGTAAAGTTAATTAATATAAGATTAAAATGAGAGCGATCGAACGTCTAGTTCTCGAGATATCAAGGCACGAAGTTTAACCTACCCGTTTGAACACCTTGTGCATTGTCCTTTTACCAATATACTGTTAATGCAATTGACAAAACTTGAACAGTTTCATTTTCTCAATTTTCAAGAAAACTAATTTAGATAATTGGATGAATTTTTGCTGAATTGTTCATCAGATTATTTAATTTACTTTTATTAATTATCACTTTTATAGCTTCTAGGCCTGGACGAAGAAGCTAAATCGTTTGAAGATAGACTATTTGAATGTAACGTTTGTGATGTAAGTTGATTTATCAACCACTGAGTTATGTAAAATTAGTTTACATCCAAGTTATCTCTTCATTGAAGAAACAACAAACTCATCTTAATACATGAGAACTCAATGTACTGATCGAGGTGATAGAACCCTTATGAACAAATATGCCATGGATTTAATTAAGGTATCTTATCGAGAATCTTGTATATTAATTCAAGTTATGCCGTGTTTTATTTAATGGTATTTATTGTAGAGTCAGTTCAACTCATCGGAAAATTGTTTTAAATATTGAGTGAAAAATTTTCCTAACATGGTGAGTTTCTTTGGTTGCAGGTACATTATGTTTT
The DNA here is from genome assembly GCA_036759885.1 of Tetranychus piercei. Lineage (NCBI taxonomy): Eukaryota > Metazoa > Arthropoda > Arachnida > Trombidiformes > Tetranychidae > Tetranychus > Tetranychus piercei. Next base: position 6,021,556 of record CM071878.1, read on the forward strand.
TATGTTCATCATTCATAGACGTGATATTAATTTTTGTCTTTTTTCCTTTCCTTTATCAGCTTAGTAGCGAAGTGGTTTTGAATTGTTACCCAAACGAAAACAAGACGATTCCTTGCATGATTGTGATTAGGAAAATAACAATGGTGATAGATCTAAACCACGCCTGAGAACCTTTTCCATTCCAATGAGTCGACCCATCAAATCACATCCTAAAGCACGCAGGATAGCTTCAGCCGTCTCAAGTTGCAAACCAATTTATCACAATCAAGATTGGTACCATAAAACCCAAGAGTTGTTTCGTTTGTTTTAAGAGTAAACCTGTAATTTAACCAAAGCTTCATCAACTAGATTAACGAATCAGTCAAGCTCATTAGAAGAATGGTATTCTGATTTGTCTGCAGATCTCAACAATCTAAATAATGTTAACCTGGAAATAGCTGTAACAATCAAAGTAACACGGGTAAATTTGTTGCATTGGATTACAGACCAAACTGAAGTTCCAAGAAAATCCAAAGAGTAAATCAAAAATGATTACTAACAATCGAAGAGAATCTTGTCCTAAATTTCCTCCTTGTTATAATAAAGGCAGTCTGGAAAGGGCAAGCAAAATGAAAGCTGAATCAACTCTCGAGACAATCTTGTCACCATTGCACACTCAAACGTTTTGTTTTTTACTCATCTAGATCATCAGTTCCATTTTATCAAAGTCTGTTTAAACAAACCCTGTTTTGTCTTATTACCCTCCCTTGATTTGAAATTGATAAATAATCACCGTTATACTTAATCCAGAATACCGACTCAGTCTTGTATGATTTTCAATCAACTTAACTCCTGGGTAAAGTTTTTTTGTTTTTTTTTTGTTTATTTGTTTATTTTATAATTCTCATTTGAGCAGTTTTTTGCAAATATTTTGATGGATACAAATGAAGTACATAATGATGTAGTAGATGGTGTAATGACCAAATTGTTAGTTTCCATCAGTTTTGCCTTTCTATTAATAATACCAAGACAACAAATCTTTCATGAGATGATTATAAATCTTTCAAAATATTACAATGAGTATGTATGAGTTAAAGACACTTCATCAGCACCAGTTGAACTCTAAATAGCCGCTTGAATCTCATCAACTGACTCCATGTACCTAAATCAGTTTCAGGCTCAGTAATCAAGTTTATTTTGAAACTTTATTTTAATATTTCATTTCTGTTTACATTTTTAGGCACAAAAGACGACACTCAAAGCCAATCGCTTTGAGTGAGATTACTTTGAAAACAACAATCGCAAAGAAACCAACTAAATGATGATAAATATGGAGCTTCTGGTATTAAGGATGAAACTGGTACTCGATATGTATGGGTTATGTGTGGTGATAAAGAAGCTCCTGTTTTCAGAGAAACAACCGCTTTACTTGTCCAGATTGTCTAAACCATCCTAAAAATAATACAATCATCAATGAAAGCCATCGACATGATTTCATATTTAGTCTGAATATTTAATATTCAATTTTTTCAGTACCATTCGATTTAAATCTGCCCTCTTGAAACAAATCAAATTTATTCAATGTTTCATGATTCTGTTTGGATGTGTTTGTAGGCCGATCTAGTAATAATCTCTGAATTATCTGAAAAGTTTTGAAAAACTGACAAATCTCCATAACCACATCTGTTAGTTAATTATTTGAGTTTATTTAGTATGACACTATTTGTAGTATAAGCTGATTTTTAATGTTGAGCTAATCTTGAACGTGTTAAGAAAATTCTGAGAACTAACTTAGTCCATTCCTCAAGTTGGCAATTGGTTGATTAGCTAATGAACAATAATGTGATTTTTGGGATTTGCATGATCTTGACCATTTCTGTCGGATTTACTTAATCTCATCAGTCAAGTTATCTGAATGCATAACAAGAGTGATACATTAATTAAACTGGTAATCAATATAAGATGAATGTAAGAGGCTTCTAATTCCATATCAGGATTTGATCACATTTAATCGTAAATTGAAAATTTTTAAAATGAATGGTTAAAATGGAGCTCTAAAACACAAGCAAAATAATGAAATTTTCAGAAGAGAAGACTACCGACAATTAAATTATAACCACATTGATCAAGAAACAATTTTTCTGTGTGTTCTGTTTACTGTCAAAAAAGCGTCTTGTCAAAATAATTCAACTAATCGTTATATAACAATAAAAAGAAATCATGAGTTATTTGATTGAAGTTTATTTACTAATGTTCATTCACTTAATGCTGAATATAGTTGACTAAAATTTAAATTGATTCACTGTTTACAAGACATCTATCATGTTCAGCATGGAATGAATACTAATAATATTTATTTAAGATTCTTAAATTAAGAGGTTTAATGATTCATTCAACATAAATGTGTAGTAAATAAACTTTATTTAAACGAAATATACTAGATGGCGTTCAAAACGCAACTGGCGCTATCTGTCGAGTCACCAAACAATTTTTTCTTTCTGAAAAATTTCTGTGGTGAATAAAGACCCTAAGATATCTATCCAGGCAAGAGAAAGAAGAGAATCCAGCCTTTCTTTTTTCAATTTTCAAATAAATCCGATTTAATGGTGTCCTCTCAATTTTACATCTTTATTAATTAGTGTTTTAATTAATTGACCTTATTGTTTTATTTTCTAAGTTTAGGATCGTAAAGATTCAGCTAAACCGCTGCATACTTTGAATTTAAACGCCAAAGATGAGAGAGTACAAGATTGTTGTCCTCGGTAGCGGAGGTGTTGGCAAAAGTGCTTTAACTGTGCAGTTCGTGCAAGGAATTTTTGTTGAAAGATATGATCCCACCATTGAGGACAGTTACCGGAAACAAGTAGAAGTTGATGGTCAACAATGTATGCTTGAAATATTAGATACTGCTGGTACAGAGCAATTTACTGCAATGAGAGATCTATACATGAAAAACGGTCAAGGGTTTGTTCTTGTATATTCAATAACAGCCCAATCTACCTTTAATGATCTCGCTGATTTAAAGGAACAAATCCTCAGAGTTAAAGATGCCGAGGATGTGCCTATGATTCTGGTTGGTAACAAATGTGATTTGGAAGACGAAAGGGTTGTTGGTAAGGATCAAGGGGCAAACTTAGCTCGGAGCTTCAACAACTGTGCTTTCCTCGAATCTTCAGCAAAAGCAAAGATAAACGTAAATGAGGTAAATTGACTATTTTTATAACTCATTTTTTTCTGTTGTTGCTCTTCTCTTGCTCTTCCTTCCTTTCACTTCATCTTTACTCATTTTTACTCTTTTTTTTCATCCACAGATATTCTACGATCTTGTGAGGCAAATCAATAGGAAGAATCCGGAAAAGAAGCCCAAGCCATCACGAAAATTGAGATGTGTTATTGCATAACTATTAGATTAATATTGCTCGTTTTCCCTCCCTTCTTCACCACCTCCTCTTCCTCTGTTCTTTGCTGCCTCTCTTTGCCTCTCTGTCTCTCTATTTACCTCTCTCTTTGTCTCTCTATCATTTTCTCTCTGTCTCTTCTTATCTCTCATCCTCTTTCCCCTCTTAATCCCTTGAACGCACGATAATAAAAAAATTGCATTTTACATTTTATTAAAAACATGCAACAAAATGTGTTTATGTTAATCACCGTTTCCTTTTATTCTAGACCAATCTATTATTGTTCAAACCAATCAAATCGTCGTTAGTTTGTTTCTAAAATCAATTTCTACATATTTTCTTCGTCTCGGTTATTAATTGGTTGCTTAAATATCAAAATAAACACTATTTGTATCACTTGTTGATTCAATAAACTTGTGATCTGTCCTAATCGATTCTCATTTGATTATTTTTTAATTTAAATTTGCTCTTGTAATTATTCACAACCAATGTCAAGTTTTCTTTTTAAATCTGAACTGACTTGGTTTAAATCAACGGTTAAACGTTACTCTTTTGAATAAAGTCACAAATACATTGCACATATTCAGTAATCAAGGTGGAGGCGTCAACGCAATCATTTTGAAAATGCAAATCAAGTGCCTAAACTCTTAGATTTGGGTTGTTTTCTCATTCACTGACTTAATCGAAAAATTTAGTTTAAGAAATAATCAACTCTTTAATTATTACTTTCTAAATTACAGATTGTTGAGTTTATATTAATGATAATTAAAGCTACGATGCTTAATTTTCCCGCAACCCTTGTGCAAGACTTTAAAGTAGCAAGTGACTATGGTTACCCAATCAACCAAAAGAAAACATTCAACACAATCAATATTTTGACTTTTTGCATCTGTTTTCTTTCTTTATATTTTGATAAATCTAATTTAATTTTATATCGACTGTATTGAAATCAGTAGATTAATTGTGTTTTCAATTGTGAGAGTATTAGCAGCAAATTGGTTTAATGTTTAATGAAGTACTTTTTGTCATTGAGCGAATGTAGCAATGAATTTGAGTCAATTATATCACAACAAATCAAATCTGCTCTTTTATTTAATCGCCATCTGATTAAACATGACTTCAAATTCTGTCGCTGGGTAAGTAAAAATTTATCTCTCATTCTTCTTCAATTTCAAATACCATTCATTAAGCATAATTTAATCAAACCTTGCTTTCATTTGTTTTGTTTACAAACAGGGAAGATGTTTTAAGCCAGGTTATTCATAATGATCTTCTCGTGCAAACTATTTTGGATAATTTAAGTGCCAAACAATTGACTCAAAGTAAATCTGTTTGCCATCGCTGGTCTGGTATTATTAAAAACATTGTCAAAAACCGTACTTCATATGAGACATTCCTGTTGATCATTTGTCCTAAAGGATTTGAATCATCTGGTAAACAGGATAACGAGAAAGAAAAGAAGGAAAAGAAAAATTTTCTTGAGTTAATTAAAAAATCTTCGGAGATATTGAAGTCTGAGAATGAACATTCCATGTTCCAATCATTGGATCGTTTCTTTTCTGAACAGCTTCAAAGCTTTCCCGATCTTGGGATTTTATTTGTATCAAATACAAACCTTATAAGAAAACTTAGTGGGAAAAATTATCTCCCACCAAGCTGTCGTAAGCTTTACATCTGTTCTAGAGCTGGTATCATAGGAAAATCATCTTTAACCTCCAAACCACTTGAATTTGAAAAATTTCAGCTCAAAGTGAACGCGATTGCCGGTTGTTTTGTTAAAAAGCAATGGGGAGACTTTAAAATAACTATAACTAATTGGGGTAACAAAGAAAGTCCTGAACCTGATTTAGACGATGCTAATTATCCAATCTGCTGCCTACTGATTTTTTCAATTCATTTTGAGGAGGGCAAGCGCTTTAACTCATTTTTAGACAAAAATAGCAAGCCTATAGCTATCGGAGGAGCTTTGGTGGACAAAATTTGGTATCAAGGAAAAGAAACGAAAATGTTGACTATGGCATTTGCTGGTAAGAACGTCAAATCGGCAAGCTTTGTTTTGGACACCAAAACTGTTTCAGAAGCTCATTGTGAACTGACACATTTCAAAAACTGTTTGGATTTCGATGTTGATGCTAAAAGCCCGAACATCAGAACAATTGGCTTTATATTCATTTGTGCTGGCCGTGGAGCCGCATTTTACCAAGGTGATCTTAATGTTGAATCTGACCTCTTACACTCAATTTTCCCAAACGTTATGTTTTCTGGTGTCTTTGGAAACGGTGAATACGGATGGGACTGCTATGATAAAACAGACTGTGATCAAGATACTCGATCTCTTTCACAAGCTAATCTAGCTCTGAGTTTTACTTCTGTAATTGTTTTAGTTCAATTCATCAAACGTTAGTGGTAATACAAAAAAAACAAAGGGAGAACCAAAAGAAATCGAATTTTTACCTTCTTCCTTTTCTCTCCTTTATTTTAGCGAATAAGGATGTAAACTATGACCATTTTGTCCATTTATCATTAAATTCTGCTATTCATGTCACAAAAAACGAGACAGCAATCGATATATTGTAACCTGTGTACCAATCCAATAGATTTTTCCAGCTCCAACCATGAATATATTAAAATCATTTTATAATTACTCACATTTAAAATTTATAAACCTTTAAACGGCAAAATAGTTTTATGACATGTTTGACAATATTTGATCAATGCAATATTAAATCTGATTTATGAACAATAATCTGGTGTAAATCTAATTATTATGGTTTTATAACCTGAAATATTAAACTTATTTAAACACAGACACAATTGACCATTTAATTCTTACTGTACTTAAGTACAGTTTTAACAGGATCATGAGTAAATTACTTGAAATATTGTAGCAAAATTAGCTAGGAATGTATAAATTAATTGAAAAATTGGCGTAACTAAAATAAATATAGAAAAATGCACTAAGAATTCACAATGACAAAGTTTAACTATGATCCAAAGCAGGAAAATATGATTTAAAGTAGCAAGCATATAGCTGTTTCCAAGCTTAAATACAAACTCAATTGAGTTAATTGAATTCTCCTTGAAAGGTTAACAATTAATTGAACAACAATGAGGTTGTTCAACCTCTAAATTAATACAAATGCTCATCAAGAACGATGAATAAGAAAGTTGAAAGTCAGTGATAGATAGTCTCTCAGATCACATTCAATTGTCACAATTTCAAGTTAAATATAGTTATAGCTGTGTAAAAATAAAGATATTCATATTTTTTGGACAATTTGGTACAAAATATTGATGAATTATTCCTAATATTATGATTACCATTTTGTTCATCTTTCAATTGATACTCAGCCATTTTGGTGAGTTTATTTGCATCTTGTTTTATAATTATGGTGCCTCCAAATACTCATTGATTAAATGGTTATTTATATTTTTCTAATAATCACAGTAATATCAATAACCTCAAATTCACCATGCTTAATTGCTAATGAAAAGGGCGATGATGATTTACCTGCTTACGATTTCATAAGATTGTTTGGTCTGGATAATCCAGATTTTGAGTTTCCTGGAGTGAAAAAAGTCCGTGGTTCAAGTGATTATCAAATTGCCTACCGATTGTCACGCAGATCTGATTTAATTTTACCAACAAGGTATGATACTTTACTGTTTATAACTTGAAGTACCAGGAAAAACTGAAAATTTTGCAATGAGTCAGAATCTTCATCATTTGTCATTCATTCCTTTAAATTATGAATTGTGTGCAAAATCAAATTGAAACTAGACAGACCTTTGTTTTATGTAAAAGTTATTCAAATTGGTTTACCAAAAATGATTGATGAGTGAATAACAAATTGCTTTAACTGACAACGTTTAAAAACTAATTTCACGTGAAATGTATCCTTTTAGCAATTAAAAGCAATCAATTTCAGATTCATTATTTTCATATTTAATCTGTTAGTCTGATGTCATTATTTTCATTTGTCATTGGCCAAATAACACGAAACAAATGCGTAGTTCCAAAAAAGCATCGCAAGTTGGCAAAAACAAACGAATGATGATTTAAAACGAAAGACTACTTTGCTTTCTGCAAGATCTTTACATGCATAATAATAAAATTATTAATTATGAATTGAGATTGTTAGCTCATGGATTGCTGTACAGCAGCAATTGATTTTTAACTTTAAAGCCAAATCGAAAATATAATACTAATAATAAGAAAATTCGTTATATTGTGCTTTTTTGATAGAAAAATATTCCCAGCTGGAATTCCAAATGAATTTTCATTTGTTTGCTCCTTCCGACAACGTCCATCCAAAACAGAGGCTTGGGATTTAATAAAGATCTCTGACAGTTCTGGACTGCCTCAGCTGGCTGTTAAATTTGTTCCAGTCCAACGAAAACTTGAGTTGAGTCTAGCTTCATTCAACCAAAGTATCGAGAAAATTAGCTTTACCAATGTGACCAGCAATGATGGACTCTGGCACAAGATCGCTATTGGTTTGACCAAGGATCGGGCAACTCTACATCATAATTGTGCAGAGCATAGTTTTCATAGTATCTCACCGACTAACAATTTAGATTATCAAGGAAACTTAATTGTCGCTAAATTTTCCGATGAATCAACAACTGTTCCTGTAAGTTAAAACGTAATTTTGGGTCAATATCTCAATGTGAGCTTAATTGTGCAAATTTAACTTAATAGCGCATTGCTTCAATCTGAAGATCTAAGTTATCCTAATCTGGATTTAGACGATATTACTTAGCTTAACTTGAAGCTTTTTAGTTCTAATGCGAAGAAAATAAGAAATTTTGAACTTTTTTACGATTGATTTTGTTATGGTTTTTGTGCTTAGCTTGATCTTCAATGGATGGTTCTCAACTGTGATGTTACTCAAAGTAAGTTGTATTTCAATGTCTCATTGTCAAGATTATTATCATTGTCATTATCAATCAATGTTTTACATGTTTTTAGGTTCGAAGGAAACTTGCGATGAATTACCAGTAAGTTGATTTACCTTACAAAGTCAATATCATTTTCATCGTATTTAATCTAATATTGCAAGGACGCCGTTGAACCACCCAAGTTTATACCAATACCAGAAGAGTGTCGAGCTTGTCCTCCGGGTCAACCAGGAATGAGAGGCTTACCGGTAAGAAATGTCTCACAAATCAGCGAAGTAACAAGTAACATGATTTTTTAATTTCAAAGAGTGACTTAATGACTATGAATCTAAAAGATCTAAATCTAAAAACTAATGAAGTCAAACAATTAAGCCAAAAAGACGAAGAAATCAGTGGTTAGTTGACTAAGGATGAAGAATGAGATTTATAACTAAACATAAACTCAATAACATTATGATTTAATTTTTCAGACTGCATTTTATTGAATAAAAGATTATTAGCTAAACTTTGACACTTGGGTCTTAGTAAGCTTGTACAGATTTGAAAATGCATTAGATTTTTGTTATTAAAAACTTTCAATGACCTAAAGTTGTCGATAAAATCGCGTTCGAAGTTGTAACTTTAAGTGCGTTTTTTGCCGTTATTGCTATAGATTTTTTCAGCAAATTTATTTTGGTTATAAACCTATTAATTGTCAACCAAAAAATACATTTATTTTCGGGAATTGAGTTTTCTTTTTTGTGCAAATAGATTTTTTCGATTTTTGTTAAAAGTTCACGCTTCGAGCGATGGTAATAGTTAAAGAGCTGAAACTTATTTTCCATCGACAGAAATGATTGATGAACACCAACAACTGAAAATTTTTTGCAATTCAACGATTGATCTCGCGATTTCGACGATTGAACTGAAAACTTTGAACCTCGATATTTCAAGAACGGTAACACTTACAGGCACCATTCTTTTACCAGATAAGCTATAATATAGTGCAATAATAATTTCAGATAAATTTATTTCTATCTTTGTAATAATAGACAGCCTTTTAGCCCATCTTAAGACTGATGCAAATGGATAACTATTTACCTTCATAAATTTAAAATCTAATTAGCAGCACAAGTTATACAATGCCGCTATTTATCCTGTGTGATCTTGAATGATCTTAAATCTTTCCATATTAAAGCTCATTGTTAAATATTATATTTTTACCAAGAAAAGTGCCTGTAAGGGTTTGGGCCCAAAACAGCCAAAGTCAAAACAGCCAAGTCCAAAATAGCCAAGTCCAAAACGGCCAAAGTCAGAACAGCCAAATAAAAAGCTGCTTAAATGATCAGATTTATTAAGGGTATCAAAAATACTTTTGTTTTTTTACCACTGACTTTTGCTTCAATTTTGAATAAGTTTGACGCAATCATTTGACGCAATAATTTTAAGGACACAAGAGCATCGATATAGGTGCATGTAGATCATTTTTCGACTCAATCGGAGTTAATTAACTATAATTAATTAGCTTATCAATATCCATAGAAAGGTTTTGTTGGACTTTTTTGCAATTTGAATTGATATGATTTAAGCAGCTTTTTATTTGGCTGTTCTGACTTTGGCCGTTTCGGCTTTGCTATTTTGGACTTGACTGTTTTGACTTTGGCTGTTTTGAGCCTTTACCCCTGTAAGTGTTACCGTTCTTGAAATATCGAGGTTCAAAGTTTTCAGTTCAATCGTCGAAATCGCGAGAACTATCGTTGAATTGCAAAAAATTTTCAGTTGTTGGTGTTCATCAATCATTTCTGTCGATGGAAAATAAGTTTCAGCTCTTTAACTATTACCATCGCTAGAAGCGTGCACTTTTAACAAAAATCGAAAAAATCTATTTGCACAAAAAAGAAAACTCAATTCCCGAAAATAAATGTATTTTTTGGTTGACAATTAATAGGTTTATAACCAAAATAAATTTGCTGAAAAAATCTATAGCAATAACGGCAAAAAACGCACTTAAAGTTACAACTTCGAACGCGATTTTATCGAAAAGTTTAGGTCATTGAAAGTTTTTTAATAGCAAAAATTTAATGTATTGCAATGTTCATTCAAAGCCACTAAGTCTCAACTCTTTCTCAGCTCGAGAGCCAAAATAAATACTAATTGATTATTGTCAGGGCGAGCAAGGACCTCCAGGAAACAATGGACTTGAGGGACAATCAGGAGAGCCTGGATCGCCTGGTAAACCCGGACAAAAGGTGAATACTGTGCATTCTGGACTTTTATCACTTCAATTGAAGCATGGAGAAGTTTGATAACAAATTTTATTATACTATTTTGCAGGGCGAACAAGGTTTCACAGGAATTCCTGGTTTACCTGGCAGTAAAGGTATGTCAAGCAAAAGCAAAAGTCTGTCTAATTATTTTTAATTTATATGTGCTTATTTTTCCAACTTGATCTTCGTAATGTGTTAAAATGCTCAATGTTGCATGGCTTCTTTGTCTTGTTTTACAAAAGGTGAACCAGGAATGGCAGGAGAAAAAGTAAGTGTTTGATTTATTCAGTCCTCTCAAGTATTTAGAAGCTCTGTAATTTTATTCAACTACCAATTTTAAAAATTTATGCCTAAAATCAATTGTCTATATAAACTTTATCATGGTTTTATTTTTATGTTTAATTTAACTTTAAACTTATCGTACTAATCAATCAAGGGCAACATAGGATCTCTTGGTGTTGAAGGACCTGTCGGTCCACCAGGGGCTAAAGGTGATATTGGACCTCCAGGTTTACCTGCTGAATTAGGTTCGAAAGGTGATAAAGGTAAGTTAATTGAATATGAAAGACGTATTAACCGATTCTTAGGTTTAATTGCATGTTTTTCAAGATTAACTAAATTTTTTCAACATTTTGAAACTCAAGAAATCATGAAATGATAACTTTTCAGTCTAAAAATGTGAATTAAGTTCTTGATCAAGTTGAAGCTAAACTGAAAAAATCTCTATTCAATCAATAAATCAAGAAAAACAAGTATTAAATGATTTAATTATTTCATCTTAAAGCTTAAATTTAGTCAGTAATTTATTAATTAATCTGATGTGAAGTAAATTCGTTATTTCGTTTAATTAATAATTCGTTTGAATTATTTAAAAAAATGTTCAATCATTTGTAACTGTGTATTAATATTAATATCTATTAACTTTTCATCTATAAAGGTGATCAAGGAGAACCAGGAGAACCAGGAAAATCAGGTCCTAAGGGAGAACCAGGAAGTTCTGGTAATTAATGAATAAATTACATTGGTTGGTGACATTAATCAATCTGTTTAATTGTCCTTTGTCCTTTCAGGTGAACCTGGTCAAGACGGATTAGTAAGTTTGTTTTATTTCTAATTTATTTTGATTCTAACTTATAAACTAAATTAACCAATGTAGATAGGACCTGTTGGTCCACCAGGAGAGTCTGGACAAAAGGGTGAAAAAGGTGAATCTGGTCTTCCAGGATCTCCTGGTCCAGTTGGCTCACCTGGACCACCAGGAATCATAGTTTCAGAGAGAAAGGAAAACATTTCAGATGTTCGATTGACTGAAAATGAAATTAAGCAAATTTGTATGTCATTGATTAAAGGTAAAAAATATTGATATTTAATTTATTTTCATGAGCTACTATTTATAATACTATTTATAAATTATCAAATAATCATTTAGTTAAAGTATCTTAATTCTAACAGAAAGTATTATAATTTCATAAATAATTATGCTTTCAATCAATAGATATAAAGTCTCTTTTCAATAATCCAGTTATAATATTGTAATGGACAATATTGACAACATTTATCAATTCATTTCACTTTCTCTTAAAGAGTTTGCAAGCAATTTTAATGGAACACCTCATGAATCAGGACCACCAGGACCACCAGGACCACCAGGCCCAGTAGGACCAACGGGACCTCAAGGACCTCCTGGCCAAGAAGGGCCACCAGGTCCACCAGGTAGACCTGGAAGGGGTAGAATCGGAAAGCCTAGCGATCGTTCAGGTCCACCGGGTCCACCGGGATTACAAGGCGAAAGAGGTTAGTTTTATAGACATTAGTGTTTATCTCTAAAACCAGTAAATAACATTTATGTTGAGTAGGTTATCCAGGTTTACCAGGAGTACCAGGGTCAAAAGGTTCGACTGGTAAGTTTATTGTCTATTAACATTACAAAACTGATAAATCTATCATTTAATTATTAATATGTTACTATTAAAATGGTAGAAGACTATTTATTATTTTTCAATTACCGTATCGACGCGCATAGTGGCGCCGTGCTTCAAAATGAGAATGTCACTCTTAAAGGCACAACTTTGTGCCAATAGAGGCACAAATGCACACAAAACTCTAGTTTCACACAGACTCAGTAGCTCCAAAGGCGCTTATATGATGGCGTACTCTTTTATAAGCACGGCGCCACTATGCGCGTCGATACGGTATTTTTAATTTACATGATTTAAATAATTGATATTTGTGATTGTAAACACTGATCATCGATATCTACGAATTTTATTAAGATTTATTTTTATATTTTTTCAGGTGAAAAGGGTGATAAAGGTGACCGAGGAAATGATGTTAGTAAATTATTGTCCTTTTAATTGTCATCAAAATTTTTAATCGTTTTATAATCCTATCATCATCTTTCAAATAGGGAATCGGCATTGAAGGACCCATTGGAGCTCCGGGTAATCCTGGTCCACCAGGCACTCCAGGAGTTGGTCTTCCTGGTAAGATTATCATAGATTAGATTATGAAACATTATTGACTGTCGACTGACTAATTACAGGTCCAGCCGGAGAACCAGGTCCACCTGGACAGGTTGGTGTTCCAGGACCACAAGGATATGCTGGTGAACAAGGTCCTCCTGGCTATTGTGAACAATGTCCACCTCTGTTAATACCAAATCAAGAGAAAGGACCGGGTTGACTTACAATTTAGAAACATAATAATTGTTTTAAGTCCTCGCTATAAGATTTTGTTGAATATAATAACTTGGATTTTATGGCTTTTTTGTACAAATTTATAATTTCATTGATAACTTTTTAGTTTTGCTCAAAAATAAATCTGACAATTATGCGATATTTTAAATGATTTTATTAGGAAAATGATATAAAAATGATATAAAAAATGATAAACTATCAAATATCATCAGCATGGATTTTACTCAGTTGACTTGCTGCTTTTATTAAAGGTGTCATTAAGAAAGCTCCTTTGAAAACATGTTTACCATCTGAAATTGATTGTAAAATGTCAGATCTTTGAGAATCATGTATCTCACAGGATTCTTTGGTTTCATAATTGGTACAAAGTAAGTCTGTTAGATCTTTTATAACCAGTGCCATGGAAGATTGGAGGAAAAAGGTTGTATCTTTGCTTTTATCACATTCAGATTTTGTACCGGTATTGGTGTTGATACAATTAACTAACGAGGAATAAGCACAGCAAATATTACCAACCATGGCTGGGTCACTGGCATTTGTCGAGGTAATATCAAGTCGTAAATTAGTTTCTTTTAGGCATTTACTCCAGCCTTCGTTGGTTCCATTCGAGGCACATTTCAATATATCAGCCGTTTCTTGATGAAAATAAGTAAACAAAGATAAATTAGATTGATAATTTACTTGCTTGTATAATTAGAACTCTGGCAAACACCCAAAGTCTCTGTAAGCAAAACTCAAGTAAAGATATTGAGTATAAATTCGTAATCAGTCAACTAATAACTAGATAACTTAAGCTTTGATTGTAGACAAATAATTGGTTTACGAAGTAATCATAATAAAGAAAATATAATAGCTTGTTAAATATCTTACCTTGTTTCCTCTTGTTGGATGAACAAATGTTTTGCATGAATTTTTTCAATCCACGCAAAAAGATGTTTAGTGATTGACGAGATAATCCCGTTGTGCATCGACCATAGCGTCTTATGCTTTTATAAACCTTTGATCCAAGACTTTAAAAAACAAGTTGCACAGTCAGAACTGTTGACAATCAAAATGAAATATTGAATTACTTACTCGCAATGTTTATCGATTTCTTCCAATGTAGAAGGCCATTCTTGATAGCCAACAAGTAAAGCTGGTTCAATGAGGGTTGCCGTTTGATTCAAAGTTATTTCACATGCAGTTGCATTTTTTTCAGTAATATCTTCACTACTTGGTTTCGGTGATTTCTTTTTGTCAGCTGAAATCAACAAAAATGTTGTTAATCATCAAAAATATTTAAAAAACCAATGAAAAATTAACAAAGAAAATCATTTTTACCATTTAATGTAATGAAACAGAAGGAGATTGTAAATATGGCTAAGAGAATCTTCATTGTGTAACAATTTATGATTCTGCAGATCTATGAAAGGAATTAACTGAGTGTTCAAAGCAAGATAATTCAATAAAGTATTCTTAAATGAACATTTTCTTCAACCTTTATAAGGTCGCCATCTTGCCTGTGAACAAAATACACTGCCCATTGGAAGTTAGAAAAATTAATTCCCCATTAATTAAATTGAAACTTTGCTTCAGGGGATTCACGGTTATCTTTTTGATGGCTGAACTTTTTTATAAATTTGACTATTTTTTAATGGTGATTGCATCAATGTTGGCTTTAATAGTCAACACTTAATGATTTAGTCCAGCCTTTAGAGAGATTTAAATATTTCGCTTTAAAATTTTCATTGATGAAAAATTGATCTTTGTTTATCTTCTTTGTTTACCCTCGAAGGTATACTATTAAACAACGATGATCACCGAGTATCATCAAGAATTCAAAGCCTAACAACCTGAATATAAATTTTCAATCAAGCATGATCTTGTCCTTGATAAATCAAGTTATTCCGGCAAAATTAAATAAAATGAAACAGATAAGACAAGCTTTAACAACAAATATATTGTTATGTTTTGCTTTGATTTATAATTTCATAATATTTTTACTCAAGTTTCTGAAGCATTCATATTCACTAATCACTTTATTTTCTGAAATCAACCAAACAACTTATTTCGTAATGAACCTCTGTAATTCACGAGTGATTAAGAATCAGTTGTAAAAGACGACGTGAAACGTGATTTTAAATTGTGCCCATTGGAAAGGTTCAACAATTATCTTGACTAAGGTTCAGATTTAGCGTATAAGATTATGTACCATTCATGATGAGAAGATAATCATGATGGTAATCAAAGATACGTTAAAATTCAAATTCATCAAGTATGATGATAATTGTGCTAGCATGACTTTTAAATCACTTTAAATGCACTTTCACTGTTATCATCAGGTCTAATTGATTTTTCAACTGATTTGATCGTTATTTAAACATCTTTTTTGTTTCGCCTTCTATTATTTAAAAAAGTGCAATTTATCAATATGTGAGTGATATTTAAAATTCATCATTTATTTGATTCTTTCGCCATTTAATGCTACAAGTTGAATGTCTGCTACCTTACAGTTTTGTTATCACCAATATTATCATGAAATCTTTGACATTCATTTCAGCAATTGTTTGCTTGAGTGTTTAAATATTTTCATTGTTTCAGGAGTCTTTGTCCAATAAAATATCAAAAAATCTCTAACTTACCTTATTGAATTAATCAAGACATTTTTGTGGTTATTTAAGGAAATGTTTACGTGTTAAAGCAAAAGATATGTCACTTTAACGTTGCATTCACACGGTAAATCGAATTAGTTTTTAATCATCTTTGAGTCGATGTAATTCTTAGATTCTTGTAGTTAATTCAGGTGATAATGACGTAAATGCTAAAAGGATGTGCTGTCCCCTGGTGCTACATTCACAAGCCTGCATACGTAAAACGTGTTTTTAGACAAGTTGGGCACAATTGAGATCTTAAAAGGTTATAAGGAAATTTTGTTAGTCAACAAGTCAAGGTTACAGTCAACATAATCTAGGAACTATATAAAGGGCAACAAACTGGTTTTCCTGGGAAAACAAATTGATAAGAGCAACGTTGACCAGATCTGTAACCATTTCCCGTTCTATTAATTATAATCTATGATGAGGATAATATAAAAGGTCTAAAAAGGACAATTCAGGAGAAAATGTTTAAATCTTTTATTGATTCAGAAATTAAGCAAAGTTAACATGTTATTTCTTTTTAGCAGCCTTTTCAGCGGCTTTAGTGACTTTTCCAGCTGACAAATCCTTAGGTTTAACAGATTTAATGACACCAACAGCAACAGTTTGTCGCATATCACGGACAGCGAAACGTCCAAGAGGAGGGAAGTCAGTGAAAGTTTCAACACACATTGGCTTACTTGGAACCAAATCAACAATAGCAGCATCACCGGATTTAATTGATTTTGGATTATCTTCTAATTTTTTACCGCTACGACGATCAATTTTCTCCTTGATATCCTTGAATTTGCAAGCAATGTGAGCAGTGTGACAGTCCAAAACTGGTGTATAACCATTTGAAATTTGACCAGGATGATTCAATACAATAACCTGGGCAGCAAACTCTTCAGTAGCTTGAGGTGGATTATTTTTACTGTCACCAGCTACATAACCTCGTCTCAATTCTTTTACAGATACGTTTTTAACATTGAAACCAACATTGTCACCAGGTACAGCTTCAGTCAATGATTCATGGTGCATTTCAACTGATTTTACTTCAGTTGTCAAATTAACTGGTGCAAATGTAACAATCATACCTGGCTTAATTGTACCAGTTTCAACTCTACCAACAGGTACAGTACCAATACCACCTATTTTGTAGACATCTTGAAGTGGAAGTCGAAGTGGCTTATCAACTGGTCGAGAAGGTGGATCCATAGCATCTAATGCTTGTAACAATGTTTTACCTTCCAATTTAGCTCCCTTCTTCTCAATTGACCATCCCTTATACCAAGGCATGTTAGGTGATGGTTCAATCATATTGTCACCATGCCATCCAGAAATTGGTACAAATGGTACAGTTGCTGGATTATAACCAATCTTTTTAATGTAACTGCTAACTTCCTTGGTAATTTCTTCAAAACGAGCTTGAGAATATTTTGGCTCAGCTGAATCCATTTTGTTAACACCTACAATCATTTGTTTTACACCCAAGGTGTATGCCAACAAAGCATGTTCTCGAGTTTGACCGTTCTTAGAGATACCAGCTTCAAATTCACCAACACCAGCAGCACAAATCAATACAGCACAATCAGCTTGAGAAGTACCAGTAATCATGTTTTTGATAAAATCTCTGTGACCAGGAGCATCAATAACGGTAACATAGTATTTGGGTGTTTCGAATTTCCATAAAGTAATATCAATAGTGATACCTCTTTCTCTTTCAGCCTTTAATTTATCTAATACCCAAGCATACTTGAAGGAACCTTTTCCCATCTATATATATGTAAAAAAATAATATATATATATATATATATAATAATTTAAATATTGAATCAAATTTAAACAAATCATGTCATCGTAGATGATAACAAAGGAAATGGATGGTAACAAGGCAAGGCAAATTGGAACAATGATATAGCTATATTGCAGGGTCAAAATGTATCAACTAAATACAATATCAGACTTCAGTTAGTTAATTACTTAAATTCCAACTTGAAAGAAACATAATATCAAATATCAAAAGAATGACATACCTCAGCGGCTTCCTTCTCGAATTTTTCAATGGTACGCTTATCGATACCACCACATTTGTAGATTAAATGTCCGGTTGTCGTTGATTTACCAGAATCGACGTGACCGATAACGACAATGTTAATATGAGTCTTTTCCTTAGGCATGATTGATAATTAAAGTTAAGCGAATACAAGAGTACGAAATAAATGAAGGTATAAAAACGAACACAAGGCGAGAGCTGAAATTTAACTTTTAAACCAAAAGACAAAGAGCAAAATACTCCGGAAAGGGAAATGAGATAAGATACCTGTTTACGTAGTTTGAATTAAATAACGTTAGATGTCACTACTATGTAATACACTTGATTTTTTTGAATTGAATTTCAAACAAGTGCAGTTAGCAACAAAAACTGAACGATTATTTGATCAAAATTGTGATGATTTTCTAAAGCTAATCCTGTTTGATTTTGGTTGAAAACAAATTCTCAAGTTTTACAGAAAAGCAATTATGAAATCTACTAATATGTCTTGTTAAATTGACGGCGTGTTAATCTGGTGTCAATTATCAAGTAAATGTTACAATTTTTTCGATTATGACTGCATAACTACGGATTTAAAATAATTATATGCAAAGTTTGATGAAATTTCAAGAGTCGAAATAAAAACACAATGGATATTTTTCAAAAGAAACATTTTATTTGATAAATAGGCGAGAAAAAGTCGCTACAGTGAATCCACATTTTCTGTTTTTTTTTCATTTTCATTAATTTTGAATACAAATGACTCAAACAGAACAATGCAGCAATTAGAATGTAAATTGATTGAACAAATAACATTTGATTTATAAAATAGCCATGAAATTAAATTTTAACAATCTGTAGTGTTATCATTTAGTCTTGCCTCTCCAATTAATTTTGTTTTCAGACAAAATTGAAAGAATGCATAAATATTAATATAATATTATGATAAATAAGCCGATCTTTTTAAATTTTAAGATTCAAAGATTCCAGGAAGATAATCTTCAAATATTTTTGGATACAAAAATACATGTATTATCAACATTATTGTTTAGTAATTTTGCTGTTCAACAGCATTACCAACAATAGGAATCACTATTCTGCCTGATTAAGACAAAATTACTTGGCAATTATCAAAAATTTTCAGGTAATACTTCATGGCGGTAACACTAAATGAGAATTACAGAAAACCCTTTTGTTACAATTACAAAACTTCATAACAGTTGATTTAGTGTCTTAAATTATTGGAAATAACAGCACATAATTAAGAATTAATTGGTCAGCTTAGTATAAAATTAAAATTATAATGGACGGAAGACAGGATCGAAACCAAAATTAAGATGAGCCAAAGAAAGTATCAAAATATAAATATATAAAGAAATGCGAATCGGTTGCGTGGCTCCTTAATCTCCGTTGATCATATTGAATTGGTTTAATTAGCATTAATAGGTGGGCTTTTTAGTAGTTATAAAGGTCAATAAACACTCTCCAAAGGATAGATTTAAAGTAAACTGAAACTGGTCTTTATCCATGCTCATTCTTGCAGCTCCAATTGCTTTTCCCATTTATTGTAGGTCAATAGATTGGTAATGAAAAAAATAATTTTGGTCAGCAATTAATGTGGCGATTGAGATGAAAGCAAGTTTTAAAGTAAATAACAGGAAGATTGGTTTCATTGACTTGCTCAAGATGAGAGAGAGCGAGAGAGTAGATTAATGTCGATGATATTTGAGATGAGAATGAGAAGATTGATGAATATGTTGTTGATGATGAGGTGATGAGGAATTTGTTGTTTGTTCTTTAAAAAAATGGTTAGTGGAAGGCAATCTTTGATATATTAAATTGATGATGGAATTGATGAATGTTAACATAGTTATCATTATTTTTGATGAGGTATGATAAAAATAACGTTGGACAGTTCCCATAATATTACTTTTCAACGTTTCCTTCATCCAGTCTCTCATTAAAATTGTTTAAATATCGTTTTATCTTCCCATTTTAAGAGGAAGTTCCATAACCTCCAGATGAATAAGATACCTGGTACGAACTAATGGGCGAGGATTGATCACCAGAGACAAGTGACGTTGAAGAGGACGATGAAGAAGATGATGATGGTATGCCTGAGGCTGATTGACCTTTTTCTTGACCAGAGACTAATTGTGACTGTTGCTGTTTACCTTGTTGTGAAGATTGTTGTTGACCTTTGTTGGCAACTGAGCCATAATAATAGGCTGGTGCATATTGAGATTCATTTGCTTCTTGGTCATCTTTAATGTTTAAGCCATTTAACTGTTTTTGATTAGCTGCAGCAAAATGTTCTTGTAAATATTGAGTAATAAATGCTTGAGAACTAAGAATATTTGAGTCAGTTAATTGACCGGATGAAGCTGATCCCTGTTGTTGTTGCTGTTGTTGTTGTTGTTGTTGTTGTTGTTGCTGTTGTGATTGAGCTTGATCATTGACTGGAGCTACCGATGATGAAGAAGAAACTGATGGCGCTGATGATACAATAGTTGATGATGAAGAGGAAGACGACGATGATGAAGTTGATGAAGATTGAGAAATGGGTGACTGGGAATGAATTTGAGCTTTAGGTTGGCCTTGTTGGGCTTGTTGGGCTTGATGATGATGACCTGGTTTAAGTGAGCCCGAGGTTGCCAATGATGGGGCAACACCTGAGGATGGGACAACGGGTGATCTGATTGTTGAAGGAGCTGCTGATGCTTGCATGGGAATACCTTGTTGATGGTGACCAACTAATCTTGGATTATGGTCGATTGGTTTACCTCGATAGAGTCGCTGGTGACCACCACCAAGGACTGGGTTATTCTCTTGTCCATTAGGCCATTGAACGTTGGTTGTTGTTGGAATTATTGATGAAGCTGATTGTTGAAGAGCTTGTTGACCGTGATACCAATTTTTTGGGTGCAACCAATTTTGAATTGATTGTTTGTCGCTGTAATAAGCAATAGAGAAAAAAGATGAACAAATAAAAAAGATGATTAGTACATTGTTACAATTAGTCTCAACCAACAAGCAAACAAAACAATTGAAATAACATTATCACACCCTATTAACAAGCTATTAACGATATGAATCTTACCAGCTGAGCTGACCGGCAAGCATAAATTTAGGTAAACTTAAAATCTGAAAGAGTAAATTATTTACACTTCAAATGATTTCAGACTGACGTTAATCAAACAATCACAGAATCTTGAATAGTAAATAAAATGAACGTATTAATACTCAAACAGTTAGAAACTATTCGTATAATCATTTTGGATCAATGATTTACTCGACTGATTGAACATTATTGATTAAATTAAAAATGTTGCAGTTAGTTAGTTAAATTAAAATTCAAGAAATTATTTTATTAATATTAGATAATTAAAAGGTTAACCATTTTTGAATCATGCCTTTTAAATAAATAATGAAAAGGCAATGAAGAATGATTAAATTCCAACTTTTCAGATGGACTCTTTCAATACGATACGATACGATTAAACTGCACAGTTCCAAATTTAGATTGTCTACTATTAATTGGTCGAATCAAGTAAATCAAATTTAAGATTGAGGACAAAGTGAAGCACAAATTATATTATATTAGTCTTATTTCACTTTTCAATGCTTAATATCAATCAATGACACCAAATAATAATGAGAAGCTAAAAAATGAAACAATGAAAAAACAGATTCTGATTCTGATTCTGATTCTGATTCTGATTCTGATTCTGATTCTGATTCTGATTCTGATTATTATTATTATTTTCACTATGAGTTAACAATCAATTTATCAACTTTCTCTCAACCAACGGAATGAATCGGATTAAATATCTGTCAAGCTTTCATGTTCAATCAAATTGAATTTGATTGATCCAAGACAAGAAAACAAATTACTGCTTAAAAAACTACTCAAATTGATTGTTTTTGATCAGAGTGTAAATTTGTTCCCATTTAGATTGAAGGTAAAAAAGGTGCAATAGAAACTAGTGCTTAACTCAACTTCCAAATCAATTTATTTGCATTTTAAATAGTGATCTAGTAATTCATCTTAATTAGTTGCTATTAACATCTAGTATTTAAGGATATGAAAAAGAAAAATGTTAAAAGCTAAATTGTTATTGAGCCATTAATTTTCATCTTTCAATTTTCGGTTCCCATTATAACACAATGCGTAAGTGAAAAATGAAAAGTATACTCACACAAAGAATTTGGGATTCTTGAATGGACTTTCATGAAGAGCTCGTCTAATGTGTTTCCTCATGTAAGGAATTTGTAAATTAAATCCTTGATCAGAAGGCTGTTGTTGATCAGTTGAGAGGTAGAATGGGAATGAATAGAGCTTCTTGAAACTGAAAACTGGTGAGTCTCCTTTAGATTGGATGGTTGATGCTGAAGTGTCTTGATCACCGGTTGGTGAAAGGCCGGCTGATCGGACAAATTGATCGAGGACAGCGTGAAAATCGAGGTTGGATGGATTACCAGATCCAGGGCCAGAAGAGGGTGGTGAATAGGTTGGATAATTTGTACCGGCAGAGGGAAGTGAACCCATTCCACCGACAACATTGGTATAACTGCTTAAGGAAGGTGACCAAAGGTTTGATGAGAAACCAGATAATCCAGAAGAGGCTTGGTTTTGTGGACCAGGATAGTTTGATCCACCGGAATTAGGTGATCCAGATGAGAAAGGATTGGAGAAAAAGGATGAATAATATGAAGATGGTTGATTTGAATAAGGTCCATTAGCAATTGCTGTTCCTTGGAAACCCTGTAATATGAATGAAAATAGAGCAATTAGTTAACAAGAAATTATTACCAACAAAGAAATGAAATGAAATCAATTTCAAGATTCAATATACAGTTGAAATATAAAGGTTAAACCTTTTAAACAATGACAAACCAGAAAAGCTTTAATATTAATTCCAACAACAAAAGAGTTATTTGTTAACTATAAAGGTTAGATTGATAAAAGACATGAATAGCTAGATGATTAGTTAAACTATTATGGTTGAAGATACATAATACTTGGTGAAGTTTGTAAAATAAAATGTAATACAAATGTATTAAATGTTGAAGCTTTTGGAAAAGAAATAAAAAACAAGAAATGAATGTCAATTTAAATTGGAATCCATTGATTTTTACAATCAATTCAATTGATTGAAATCATCTCAAAAATTTAACCATCATCTTCATTCGTCTTTCTTATCGTTTAAATCTTTAAACGTCTGTCTTTTTTTTTCATTATACTTCCATTTTGATTTTTAATTTGCCAGTTAATCTGATAGATTCGGCAGTTGATTGAAAAAAACCACGGGTCAGGGTAAGATCAGGGGAATTAGTAGAGTGGAAAAATCGTGCCAATCTCGTGTTAGTTTACATCAGATTACCAGGAATGATGAATGCGGTTGTAAAGAGATCAAGGGTATCATTTCGGACAGGTAAAGGAAGGGATAAAAAGATGGTTTTCAGGTTTCATTCAAACTCAAAAGTGATGAAATTAGAGAAATGAAGGAGAAGAAAGAGAATCAATATAACCGGATTTAACGGTAATTAAGGCTAACCCGGTGGCGGATGAAATAAGATGAGAACCATCATCATCATCATGAAATTTTTGTTTCTTTTCAGTTTCTCTTACTTTTTATCAATAGACATTAATTTACACCAACAATCTTCATTGACCATCAAAAAGGTCATAGTTTGTTAATCTTGTTCATCACTTTTCTCTCTCCCTTAAAGTACCCTTTTCATTATCTTCATCATCTTTTGGTAAATTAGACTCTTCATCATCTTTATTGGCCTCATCATTGAACACTTTATCATGTAGGTGGTGTTAATATCTTTCAACTAATATGGTTACATCAGGCCTTAGTTAGGCAACAGTTGATCAAACATTACATTTGCTCTTTTCCTCCTTTTACAGCTAAACCGGTGAAATTGCAGCAGAAACAATCTGTCGTTCAACTCATTCAGATCGGCTTTGAACAATGGAATTTCTTTGGAATTTTCAACCAAATATTTCAAATTCAACAGAAATATGAAATTCTTTCAATGCAATAGAAACAATTTTATGTGAAACAAAATCAAATCTCAAGGCAGCAAAAGTTCATACTGAATCTCATTTCATTAAAAAAGTCTATGATCTCTTATTTTTCGGTCAAATTGTTGTCTTGGTATTTGATTCTGTTTTGCCTTTAATCAAATTTCTGTTGAGTTAAAAATTTTTGACTTTGAGTTGAATTTGAAATATTTGATGAAAATACCAAGAGAACAGAGTTTGAACCCAATTTGAATGAGTTGCACGTTATTTTGTAGCATTTTCACTGATTCAACTGTAGATTTACCATCTTCATCTTCCAACCCATAATCTTCATTCTCATGGTTCTTCTTCATTTCAAACTAACTGCATTCACTTGGATTGACTTTTGAGTTTAAAGCATGAAAAAATTGATCCAAACAAAAATTCGCTGGTGCATATCGAACCATCGAATCATTGCAAAGCTCATCATCACCAATTACTAATACCTCGCTTTGCTTACTATCTTCCTTGTCAAGTGCCAAGATTAGCTTGTACAACTAGAGATTAACCTTCTTGGCACGTTGTTATTTATATAACCAACACCATTAAGAAACTATGTTTATCGTGATCAACGGCACAAGTCGTGTTCATTTGATTGCCAAGATTAATGTTGATTCTTTTAATCAATACATGAGGATGGTGATGGCTCAGAATCTTGTTTATCCTTTTCTCTTCATCCTTCCTTCATTCGCTGGGCTCTTTGGTTATAGCAAATCAATCCAACTACTAGTACTAATTGTATTTAACTTGTCATTAAAGTAGGTCGACTTCGTGATTCTTTAAAATATGTTAATACATTAAATTGCCGAGATTACAGTTCAATTTCATTTGGTCTTCATTTACTATTTTAAAAGAATCCTGATTATCATCTTATTATTGTATTATCCTGCCAGAAATCATTGAAAGATTCTGAAAAAATTGGATATCATGTCAATATCATCATCGTGACAATGTTTGGTTGAATCCATTAAGTCTAAAACTCTAATCATTTATAATTTATTGATAAATATCGATACCGATATTTATATATTTTAAATTTCATCTGCTTTTCGAGTTTTCCAAATGTATGTTATTGATAATTCATTAAATTGTGAATCATGTTAGAAAATTTAGGAATTCAAATTGTGATGTTCTAAAAAGTTTCAAGTTAGCGATAACCAGGCTCATTGATTCTATTGATTATGTGCCATAAAGTTTAACTGTACAAGAAACAATCAAGCAAATTTACATACCATTCTTCAACTCCTAATACTTCTCATTTAAATACAGATTATATTAAAATATGTTTATGGTGATCACAGAAAATGTTAGTACATTAACTTAATGGTTTACTCAGATATACAAATAATGTAGTAACTATACAAGAATAGAGATTATCGGTAAATTAAATCTTTTAGGCCTAACCTCTGCTTTACTTTTCAATCCTTTCTCCTTTTCGACAATCAGATAAAAGAGTAATATAAATGATGATTAAAACGATGAGTCAATCATGACCAGGAGCAAAATTAATAGTGAAATAACAATTATTGAATAAACACGGGTTGAAAAAAGATGAAGTAAAGGTTAACCAAGTTAAGGGTAATTTTAACTTGTAGTTACAGAGATAATTATGTTGTTTTATATTTAAGGAGTGGGAGGTTGTTAATTGTTGTTGTGGTCCTCCTTAATAGTAACCTGACCCTCTTAGGAGTAACGATTATTGTTGATAAAAAATAAATATAAAAGTTGTTTATCAAAAGGAATTTAAGGAATCAAGAAAGTCAACTTAAATTCATATGTAGATTAGTTTCCTTGGAGGCAAAAGGGTAAAGTAGGAGGAACAAGGAAGAAGCTAAAATGGCGGTTAATACAAAATGGTAAAAGTTGACTCTGATTAAATTATGAATTGATTTAATAGCAAATTGAATTTTGTGGTGAAAAGCGGTGATAATCTAACTAAATAAATTAATAACCATTTGAGTAATGTTGGTGATAATTAATCTTAAATACGATGAGGAAGAAGAATAATCAATGGTGAAGGTGAAAGATTACCGTATTGATAACCAGATAACTCACAAATGTACAGCATTGAAATGAATGGAATGGAATCAGAAAAATAATCATTTTTGACTGATTGTTGTTTGTCAGGTTAAACACGATAAACACAGTTAGTGTGGAACGCATATTAATCAACAAAACTAACTAACCAGCCAGTTAGTTAGTTAATTTTTTAACCCTCACAACTCACACCGGGTTGCTGTCAAATTGAAATATAATTTTTTGCTCATGTTATCATGAAAAATCAATGAATAGTTGATGGTGATGTTGGTGATAAAGCTAATGACGATGAGGAGGATAAATTTTTGCTTGCTTTTCACTCAACATTCCAAATTTTCAATGTTGGTTTTTTTCAGGCAACAACAATATTTGCCACTTTTTAGGGTAAAAATCACATTCAAGTTGAGGTCACAGACAGATTTTGCTGACTCATTTTTGATGGTCATTAAATAGTCATTAGTTAAAATAGTTTATTGTCAATCAAAGAGTTATTAAGTGTAAATATTAGCTGAAACAATTTTTGAGATTGATGATTATTATGAGAAATGTTGGGTTCTTTATATTACAATATGAAACATCAGTAGTTTTACGAGACTTCATTCATTTTATTCATTTGTTTTTACCACGAATGATGATTATTATGACGATTAAGTTGTAACTGAGAGGATGATTGCGATGATGATGATGATTATTGATCGTGCTAAGGCAAAGATTGAGAGTGTCGGTTTTGAGTGATTGCTTTGTTTTCAAGATTTCCTGATTAATTTTACTCTATTAAATATATACTTTGTGTATCCACATGATTGAGTTGATTATGCTAAATCTGTTTTCACAAATATAACACTGTTATTGAGTATATTTTTGGATTGTTGTAAGGTTACAATTGAAGGTTGTACAACACTTAACACTCTTATTAAACAATGATTATGTTGACAATTGAACAAATAAGTTGACAAACAAAAGTTTTCTGGTTAACTCTTGGTTTTTGCATTGTTTGCTACAAATCAATCCTCTTGACCCTACCAAATGTAACCCATCTTACAGGTCTTGTTTAAGGGTCAAATCTAATTGCAAACCAACAATAGTAAACTTCCGGCTCTAAAAATATAACTTCATCATCATCATATTAATCATGATGAATTGGGTGACACACATTTTCACTTGAACAAAAATAATCCTTCTCAACACTTTTCTGGTTGTCATTATTTTTAAGAATACTATAAGTTACCAGTTTGACTAGAAAATTGTTGGTGGTCATTGGACAAGCAAAAATTAGACACATCATTAAGTTAAATAATTAAAGACTTACCGTTCTAATTGTATTCTTACGACGACCCAAAAGTCGACGCCAAAGTCCACTTATCGATTTTGGAGCTCGCATATACCATTTGGCTGTTGGATAGTAACCATCATCTTCATATTGGGCTGATATCAATGGTACCAGAAAGATGAGCAAAACAAATATCTGTAAAGACACCAGGAAAAGAGGGACATTTTTTTGTTCATCGTTATTAAAATTGTTGATTGTAATAAAGAAACGATTGTCAGGGTAAATTGTGTGTATCAAAAGATTCAAACAATCCAATATCATCAATTGGTGATATCATTTCTGGTTTCTCTCACATTCTAAGCATAGTTTGAATCACCTTGTCTTAACACGCTCAATAAATTTAATGGTTAACCTTATTGTTTCAACTATCTACTTCCGATTTAAATTATTATCAAAAATAAACCTTGAATAACATGACACAAATGATGTCAAAAATAAGTCAAACAAGCTACATTAACATGTCAAAATTTAAGAGATCAAGAGATATTAACTGTATCAAGAGATAGCATCAGAAATATTAATATCTATCGATAAACAAACTACCGATATTTCGTATACAGATACAGGTTTCGTTTAAAGCATAAAACGGGCAAAACTATTCAATTTCAAGAAATTAAAAAGTCTCCTTATTGTTTAGCTTTTTATTAAGTGTTCAAATTACGGGCTAATTGATGAGCAGGGAAATGAAAACGGTAAAATTTGATAACCTGAAAACATTCATAAAGCATAAAAAGCATATTTCACTGGATGATTTTAATGGCGGCTAAGAAAAAATGTAAATAAACAACTTACCTTAGTTATGTGAAAATTCATTGTTGGATTAAATCACAATTGAAAACAAAATTGTTTAACTACACTAGTGTTAATCACCTAAACTAGAGGATAACCTTTATTGTAACCAACTAAGATTAGAAATGGTGAGGACGATGAAGAAAAGATGAAACAAAGTGAATCACCAAAGATGAAGGAGAAAGATATTTTCGGTTAATGGTTCAGGTAAACAGTTTGTTGACTGATTTAAGAGAGAGGGTGAGAGGGGAATCAAGAGGTGGTTTAAACTTGAACTTGGTCTTAAAATGATGATAAAAAGGTAAGTCCTACATCATTATCTTCATTATCATCTTCCTAGTTTGGAAGGAGAGAAAGAAAGAAAACCGTTAGTTGAAAGAGGCAAGAGAGAGACATTTCATCCGGCTTTTAGCCCTTAAGAAGGTGAACCAAGAAAGAGGAAGATCAGGCAGGATAAAGGGAGGAGATGATGATGGTGATGAGAAAGATGATAATATTTGAGCGTGATTTTGATTCAAATCAAAGCAAATTAATTCTTGAAGAATCCACCAGAATTGATTATCTATGTTTTTCCTGGCTTATTTTGTTTCTGGTTTATGTATTTATGGTTTCAGCAGTTTTATTTTGGTTTGTTTTGTAAACCGTTTTTAACTCTCAATTGGTATTAATTTGATCAATTTAATGCTAATTTGTTGATTTGGTCAACAACTTGACTTGAATTAAGGTTGACAAAATGGTAGGAATGTAATTAAGATGATGATGGTGGAGAGACGGACAAGTTTGTCTAAATCAATTTTATAATGATGATATTGACAGAAAACCTGATCAAATTGGTTAAAAAATGGCTTTAAAAATGTTGCATGTTGATACACAAAACCAGTTACCTGATTCTTTTTCAACTCTTCACTCTATTTTTCACCAATTCAATGTCAATGCCAATTTTACCTGAATTTTGTTTCAAATTTCTTACTCTATACATCATTTAGATTTAATATTTTGATATGATAATCATAAAGTTGTCACTATAATCAGAATAATCATTTAGCTATTAACAGCTTCTGTATTATAACATAGTAACTGAAACTAAAGCAAAAGCAAAAGGGTTTGTATTTAAATTACGATAATTTATTGAATTTATCAATGTTTCAGAACTTAATAATGAATTTCGGTAAATGAAAATAAGATAAATATTGGAACTTGCTTTAATGATTTTCCCCAAATCAGGATATAAAATGATGTTATCATCGACTTTTCATTTTACAGTGAAAATATGTTACAAGTATTTGATTAGCTGGTCTTGTATTTTTACATTTTTATTTTAATCATTTCAACAGGTTGAATAATTTTTGTGAATTTGATACAATTAAGAAAGGATCAATAATATTCTTATTTAATAATTGTTTAAATTGAGTTGAGATAAACAAGACTGTTTTCAAAGACTTTAAAGTAGGCCAGTACAGCCAGACTTTGTATTATATTACCAGAAAAATTTAGCAAATTTCACCTTTAGCATAATTTCATTAGATACGGATGGCAGTTAAGAATGAAACCAATAATGAAAATGATATTTCAATATTGAACTTTCATTGACTAATATTGATGGACTGAGATAAATAAACATTCCTAGTTCCAATTACTAGATCACTTGACAAATCAATTAATGGATATGTTCAATATTAAACGGTAAAAACTGGTAGACACTGCATGTTTGTGCATCGATTCATGAAATCATTTTACATTTTTATTGTGGAAATGAAAACCTCAATCAGGTTCCTTGCTTCTTGTCTACTTGTAGATTTACGCATCGATTGTGCTATCTGTCTTGCTTTGTCTCGCATTTTTGTATCATTCAAAGCATCATCTATTACTTTCATTACAATATCTGGTTCAAAATTCCAGCAATCAAGTCTTTTCCCGATTCCACAGTCAACAACTCTTTGTGCATTATCAAATTGATCTAGGAAAAATGGAATCATGACCAAAGGTTTACCGGTACTCACTGTCTCTGCAAATGAATTATTTCCTCCATGGGTGATAATCAAATCAACAATACTGTGAACAGTTTTAGGATCAATATGCTTATCGCCACACATATTGTGTTTAAGATGAATTTCATCACTTCGAGGTCCTTTAGAAACGATATAACGATAAGGAGTTTCACCCAAAATGCTGAGCAATGTGTTGAACAAGTCAACATCAATTGAACCCAATTTACCAAGAGACACAAATATCAATTTGTTGTTTTGATATGATAAATGGTATGGCAGTCGGTATACTTCACAGTTCTCAGGTTGAACATTGATACATGGATCTATGTGAATCCATTTATCGGAAAATTTAGGTCCACATTCAAAATAGTCTAACGCTTCAGGATAGTGATAAAAACCAAAATATTGGGGTTCATTGACAAACCACTGAGGTGAAGCTGGTAAACCATAAAATGACCACCAAGAATATAATTTATCTCTAAGCCGAGAAGCAGCAGTATTAAAAATTATAGTGAATTTTTGAGAAGCCCTTCTGTCTGCATTCACTGAGTAACCCGAATTAGCTGGTGGACCGTTAGGATAAAGAGAGAGAGGGTTCAATGAAAATAATTGAATAAAGGGTATTGGTGATCTGTGTAAAGATGGATAGCGATAGATGAAGTCACCAATCACAATATCAAACTGGTCTTTGTATTGATCCAGAATCTGTCCTAGTGCTTTGTCAGTTACTTGAGCTTCATCGATTGGTGAGGAAAATGTTTCTCGATCTTCATCATTCCAGCCTAAATATCGTGAAAATGCATCACTTCGAAATTTGACGATATTTTTCAATATCCAGAGTACAAATGGTTTAATGGGTGGCTCAGGGGTGAATAAAGACTCATTAAATGGGATGAAATTGAAATTGTATTCATAGGCATAATGTTGGTTATGGTAGCGTTGAGTAAATGTTATTTCATGACCATTCTCAGCAAGAAGCTGACCAAAGTTGAGAGCACAATTTATATGACTGGCACTATTATCAAATGATATTTACCGTTATTAGAAACTATTAATAATTATTGGAAGTGAAATTAAAATTTAAAAATACTCAATCACAACTGGAGAGTAAATAGTAGAGCAAACTTCATTACTTACGAATCAATGCTTGTAATAAGAATACGATATCTTTGGTTCAGTCCCGTGTAATAATCCATTTGATAAGTTCACAAATCAAGATTTTGGGCAAAACTTAATATTTCAAAGGCCAGTTTTTTAATTGAAATTCAGATTGACACACAATCATAATAAAGTTATAAACTAAAGGAAAACTGAATCATTTTGTTTTTCGGTACATGTGTACTCATTTGGATTCATATCATTTCAGAAATGATTTGCGCCAAAAAGACCCTAGTAAACTATTTAAATGTTGAATTAATATCATCTAATTGTTAGGTTAAACAATCGGAAGGTCGAGTTGACCGATTTCTGGAAAAATGACCAATAATTGTATCCATCGCATCATTTTCAAAAAGACTTATGAATTTGTTTGTATTCAGTATTTCCATATTTGCAATAATTTTATCCAAATTTACTTTCTTATGTCAAATATTATAAATTATGGTTTGAATAATGCTAATTATTATTGGCATTCAACTAATTGATTATCTTTTGATCTAATTCAGTGTAAACTGTCTGCAATCGGACCGAAATGAAACTGTTGAAAAAACAGAAATAACTCTGTTATTCGTTTGCGAAAAGCCTTGAGGTTCAATTTGTTCTCTTGTGTTTGTGTTTTTTTGTTTCATCATTTTTCATTAACAATTTATTGATTGACGTAAAAGACCCTGATTTTTTGAGATCATTTCATCAACATCAATCAAAGATGGATGGAGATAAATCAATTCAGGCTAACAGGATGTAATGAAAGTTTCTCTATTGTTTGTTAACTTTTTCTTGTAACATCAATTCAATTATATTTGGTGTGTCTGTTAACATTGAAACCAAAAACTATTGAGATGATCATCTTCATCTTATGTTTAATTGACGTAATAATCAAATTAAATTGCATCTCTTTTTTATTTGATTAGCATTTGGGGTCAGCTTACTTTAATCATTGAGGTGAAGCTTGACAATTAATCAACTACACCGTTCGTCCTTATCTTACCCTTTTTTTTGTTATTATTGAACCCCTTAAACAACATCTGATCTGACCTTATTATTAACGGTTGCTTTCATTATTATAATTGTATTTAGTTTTTATCACTCGACAACATTTAAATTATCATTTCATTTTAATAAGTGTTTTGTCAACCCTCTGCTTAATCAACATTTCAATTGGATAAAAGGTTAGCCCAACATCATCAAGTAAAAATATGAGATAATATAATTTAGATATTGGGTTCTAACTAGAATCAACTTACAAGTTTTCAATTTCTTTTCAAAACCACTTTGTATGCTAAGCCATATCACAACTTATTGATTACCTCAAAGGGTACGTCTCACGGAAAAGTGACCCTCGTCGATTTGTTTTACAAAATTAGACAGGAAAACTGTGTTAGGTATCATCAAAGTTCCGTGAAGCGTCACGTTCGGTTACAATTGCGCTCTTAAGTTAAAACATTTTTCAGTGATCTGTAGTTTCTCAGTCATTTGACATAATCAAATGGGAATTGTACCAAAATACTTAAAATCATGTGATAAATATTAATATTAATAATCTAATAAATGTGATACGAAACAACTTCTTGTTTCAAAGTTACCCAAATGTGTCATGCATGTGTATTGACTTTTGCCTATTTGAACAAAATTTAATTTTACGAAAATTGCATTATCATAATAAAATTCAGCTAGCCAGAACTCAAAATGCAGGTCCAAAATTTCGGATTCGTTAAACAAGTAAAATAAAAAGCAGACAAAGGTTACTTCGTCATTTAACATCTAACTGACATTTGATAGTCATTTTCTGTGAGAGCAAATTTTTTAGAACTGCTGATGAGGAACTACAGATCACCAACGATCACTGAAAAATGTGTAAAATTTAGAGAATTGTGACCTGAGAATTCAAATGCATACAGACTAGGGTCTCTTTTCCGTGAGAAATATTCCTTTATCAATAATATGCAAATCTTACAATTAAAGGTAATGTTTTGCATCTAGTTATTGTCCAAATAAGATACTTTTTGCATATTGCAGTTTGAATAACTTGACCGAAAATTTGAAAGTATCGAGCGACTTCATAGAGGTCCATATTACATGTGCAAATTCAAGTCAGGCATTGAAAGCGTGGTTGACATTCAAAGAGTTGGTTAACCGAGTTGACTAAAATTTGAAGCCAAACCGTGTCAATAAATTGAATTATTTTGATAAATTTATTGTTTCACTCCAAGTTATTTCATTTGTTGTTGTGAAGTGAAATTTTGCTCAAGTAACTGTAAAAGATTCGAGTTTTCAGCTAAATTCATGGGAAACATTGACCTGAATGTCTGTATATTATGACTGTTGGTTTGTACTGCAGGTTAAACTATGGACAAGTTGAGGTAGACAAGTATGTGCATACATGCATGTGAAATAATAAACTCATAAACATTTGGTGAAGTTTTCGAAGCTGTTGATAATGCGTTTCAATAGTCTTTAGATTAATTAATGATATGCTTAAATATATATTATGTATTTATTAATGTGTTTCCCGTTGTTTGAAAGGAATGAACACTAAAAATTAAGCTTGAGCTTGAACAAAAATTAATCCTTTATAGCTTAGCTTGAAACTTTTATAACCTGAAAATAAATTTCAACGCTTAATGTATCTGGAAACAACTTGAATCCGCTGCATTATGCATTTAATATCCATTTAGGTAAATCTAGTTAATTATGTGATTTAAAGGCTTTGATCCGGTGTCAATTTGATTAACGGTTTGATTGATTAGATGATGGAAATGAATTAATAAATTTAGCCTTTTTTGGCTACCTTGGAATCAAAATTTATTATTGTTGACTTCCGTGATTAAGAGGAATTGAAACAAGATGGTTTCATTCGATGGTTAACTGTGATTAATTTTTTTAAAGTTTAATTACGGATTAAATGATGGAAACTGGAAAAAATATTTTTCTGTTTGTGATTTTTTTCTCTTCTCTTTTGCTTTTTATATTTGACCCAGAATTTGGGTGAAACTGAATCTTTTTTTGTAAGTCTCAAACTCTAATGAAGTGATCATTGAAAGGTTAACAAACACTATCACATGTACTAATTAAATACTGAGTTGTTTATTGTGTTGTATCAGTTTAATTAATTTCTTGATCAATATGACTGTTAACAAATTCAATTTACACTTAGATTTACAATTTCGACTCATTGCAGCTCCATTAGATAATCAAAAGGTATCAACAACTTGACATGACATTTAACTTGCAAATTATGATGGTTGAATACTTGATATGAGCTTCAACCAGTTCCAATAAAGTTAATTAATGAGTTTCACATTCATTTAATCATATTTTGTACATTTTGATCCTTACGCATAAATGATTATAAATATGTCTATATTCATGCCAAGTTATCAGGTTTGCAAAAGGCTTAAACCAATATTAGTGTTGTAATCTGGTAAACGCTCATTTAGCTCATTGTTTACCGAAACATTTCTGTTTTCACAAATGTTGCTTCCAAAATAACGTTCCTCAGCTTTCTCAATTGCTTGATGGTTTGGATAAAAAGTTGTCTCTGAAATTAGAAAAACAAAAATTTATAGAAATATTAAAATAAGAAATAAAAATATATTCAAGATACCTTGTGAAAAACGTTTAATTATGAGCCCCATGGATGCATCCATAGAGTAGTAAGAAATCTTTGGCCCTATCATAAGTTAGAAGATTTGAATTGAATTCTCACAGCTGACAATTGGTACTTAAAAGAGAAATTTAGGTTTCATCAGTTTAATTGATTACCGATTCAAATTCTGGTTACAATTAATCAATGGTCCGTACCAAACACTGCGCTGAATACCAACATTTAATGGCAACAGATCAATGTACACAGATCTTTACCATTGTAATCGTTGTGAAATCACATTTTCAGGAGTATCAATTAACTCAATAAAATAATTTGCGACTGATTATTAAATCATCTAAATAAATAAGAGTATATTTATAGTTTCCAATCGATAAATACAGATTGTATGTAGTAATTAGCATCAGGATTAGCAAACATGTAATACCTATAGAATCAGAAGCATATTAGAATCATCTGGTTTAGGTTGGCGATAAAACAGGATTAAAAATAAACATAAAATAGAGTAATCGTTGGATTTTTATCTCATAACAACAAGTATTAAATTTACAATGATTAAAATATTTGAAAGGTGAAAACAATTGGTTAAAATTACAATTTTGTTTTAATAAATTCACCTAAATGTTGGTTTAAGGATTTCAAAAGTTACGCGGAAATTTGTAAACACTCTGCTGCTCTCTCCTTTACTCTCTTTCCCTTCTTTCCCTTCTTTTTACTAGTCACTTCTATTTCTTCTGTATTTTTCCTCTTAAATCTTTGTTTTTTTCTACATCAACATTTGTACTATTTTTATTTTCTGCTTATAAATAAACTGCTATCAGCGTCGTAATTAGTGACTGTAATTATATTCTATCATGTCTATAAGATGAATATCAAGTGGTTAATGTGATAATCGCCTTGATCTCTACTGATGTTGGTAATTAAGGTTTGTCGTATTGAGATGGATAACATTTTATTAAACTCACCACTGATTTGATGATGAAGACCATTGTGACTTGACAACAATAACAACAAACAATAGCTAACAACTGATTCATAGGAGAACAGAGAAGAAGAAAGTATCAACGTCAAGTTTGGGTTTTTGTTTGGTTACATTTTGCTGTTATCGTTTTGCTTACCCTCAACAAGCTTCTTTATCATGTCCACTAATAAACAAAAAGGATCAATCAGCTTTCGGTTCAATAGCAAATCTGGTGATGACCATTTGGAGGAGGTTCATAATTTTGATGACGACCGTTCTTCTGATGTTAATAGTGAAGCCAGTTCTCGTGCAAGTACGCCAATGAAAAGTGAATCAAGTAAATTAAGTGATATCCTCTCCTCGTCACCAACAACATCTAAGGTGAAATCTTCTATTTCTGATAATTCAGGTATGTAAATATTCAAGCATGTATATTCAATTCTAATATAGCAAACCTAACAGCTTCTAAAATTTCTAATCAAAATTTTACTTCTTATTTTCAAGACTCTTTGTGTTTGCAAAGAATGGTTAGCTTTTCCACCATCTTTAATTCGACTGTTTTAACATGAATATCCTTAAACCTTTTGTTATACGATTACTCATAGATCTTCAATTTCTCAATTATCTTCATTGTTTTTTTTTTCATTTTATTCATATTCATCCAGGTATCATCAATTTTACTGATTAGCAGCAAGTTAATGGTTATGATCTGTGTTACAGATATTTCATCGAGCTTTAAGTACTTCTTGGAAATTTCAAGCAACTTTTTCATCATTATATTTTCCTGTTGGCTAGGTTTAGAGTTGTTTTACATCATCATTTATTCAAGCCTAGAATGTTGCTTACAGCATGATTACCTTTTCATATATTTCATTTAGCATGGCAATCTGAACTCCTCTAGTCGTATACTTATCAGTTTTACCACATTTAATAATTTGTTAGTTTCTAAGTGATTTGAATTACTTTTTCTGGGATATAGACTTAATACAGTTTTATCATTTTGATTAGTCATTTAATGCTTTCTACCTATTATCTTCATTTAGCTTCTATTTTTCTTGACTTGACAGGATAGTTTGAATTGTGGCACATGGCTATGACTTTGTTTTTGATATTTTAGTCCTTTACTTGCAAATAATAATGCTTTAATTGCGTGACTAATATATTTTATCATCATTTTTTTCTACCCTTTCATCTGACTTTTTATAATGACAGTTAAAGATTTTTTCACATCTAAGCTCAATCGCGGTCGAAGTTTTGATCAACATGGATCATCAGATGATTCAAGTTTACCCTCATCATCATCGCCTGGTTCTAGTGCAAAATGGTTTAACGAGTCGTGGAAAAAATTTCAGCAAATAATCGAGGAAAGGAAAGAAAAGTCAGCCAGAGAAAAAGAGAAAGACAAAAAAGAGAAAGACAGTTCATCCCAAAGTATACCATCATCTTCAGGGGGCAACGGTGGTATCAGTGGTGGTACAGAAAAGTCATCAGACGTTAAAAGTGAGGCTGGTGATATTGGAGATATCGGAGAGAAATGTTTTCGTAGTTTCTCATTGACTGAACCAATCAATGAGAATTTGGTTCTTCCAAGTTCAATTGTTTCTATCAAAGCCAAATCCAAAGATACAGATGGAGATGATAATCTAGATGAAATCAGCCATGGTGATAATAATCCAAGTAGAAATAGTAATATTAACAAGGAAGAAGAGGATGAAGATTGGTTGTTTAGAAAGCCATCATCTTCAATAAAATCAGAGCTTAAATCTACAATAAAGAATGAAGAAAGTAACTGTGAACCAACATCTCCGTCCGAATCTTGTCAACCATTTCAAAGACTAACAAACCACGATTGGTGGATATTTAAAGGTCAATCCGGCTTCCTAATCTTATGTTCATCTTTAGTAGCCTTATTTTCAATTATCATAACTATAAGGCTGCCATTTCCTTCATATATAAATGGCTTTATACTTGGTGTTATCGTTTCACTCCTTTCTCTTGGTCTTCTCGCTTTTCACTTAATAAATCTCATTCTTAAGCCTACTGAGGATGAAGAAATTGAGGCCGTAATTAAGGCCTCCACAGAATCATTACAAACTTGTTCCTCTTCGGCTCAAGATGAAACTAATCAAACCAAAGAAGAGAGTGATAGTCAAATTATTATACACAAAGAATGGTTCCATGAACTAGTATCAAGCCAAGAACTTGGATCAAATGAAAAAATTAAAAAACATGTCAAGACTCAACTTGTTTTCATTCGTCTTCAAGGAACTTTTCTTCGAGTTTCTGAACCCCAGTCTAAAAACATAAAAACACGCAAATTAACTGAAAATAGTTATACCAATTTCGCCTACCAAAGGCACTATGATCTAATCAATCTGAAAAGACTTTATCTATGGCTTCCTAATAGTATTCGCAACAAAAAAAAATATTTATGGGTTAAAAAATACCCGATTATTCTGGAAATTGATGGAAACAAAAACAATAGTCTCGATCCGAGTAGCTCCAATGGCTCAAATCGAACAATCAAATTAATTTTATTCGCTCGAACTCATCGATCAAAGGAAGAATGGTATTGGAGGTTTAAAGATGCTTCGAAAGACTATTTCCTTGATTCTGCAGAGGAGTTGAAATCAGATGGGGAACAAATGTTACCAGATTCAAATTCGACTGGTAATTATCTTTATTCATCTTTTTTTCATTTTATCAGAAATCGTTACACTTAAGCTACTCTACTTAATCTACTCTTTATTATAAATATTGTTAGTCATACAAAATCAAGATGCATTTATTTATGTCATAATCACTAATTATCTTTGCTCGTCGTTTTTTGCTTTTAATCTTATAGATCATTCTCCATCGACACCAACCAGAGAAACCTTTAAGTCAAAAGATGTCACTCCTTCATCTGTTCTACCTAAATATGAAGCTTACATGCATCAAATATTGCACCACCGAGTTTCGTTATATTTACCTGGTTGTGCACCTGTTGATGACAGTCATTTACTTTGGTTTAATTCGATGTTAGGCCGAGTTCTATTTGAATTTCTTAACAATTCACACTGGTCTAATTGGGCATCGAAAAAAATTCAAAGAAAATTATCAAGAATTAAGTTACCCTACTTCATGCAAACCCTCACTCTCAAAAATATTGATCTCGGACAAAATTTACCTCGTTTCCTATCTGTACCTAAGCCCCCAGTTATTGATGAAGCTGGTCTTTGGGTTGATTTTCAAATTGATTATTGTGGTGGTTTTGCTATGACTTTAGAGACTAAATTAAATCTAATGAGATTAAAAGACCAAGGCACAGCGGAAAAAGAGATGAAACCTTTTGCACCAAGTTCAACCAGTGTTGATATGGAAGATTTTTCTGAACCTGAATCTATTGTTTCTAGCTCAGAAGATGATGAGAAAGATGAATTCAAGGAAAAAATGGCTGACAGTGAAGGTAAATTGGAACTTTGTTTTCATTATTGTTTTTACATTGTTAGTCGTTTTTCCTTTTGCCATTGAATACTTATATTAAGATTAATTTTTATGATGGATTTATCTCAAATTCATTTCTTATGGGAATATCTTGCAATTTATACCCTTTTCACAAATAGTTTTACGAAACGTATTTCATTTTTTCAACACTTTCTTTAATTTATTAACCATTTTCTCTCTTTTTTCATTCTTATTTATATTTAGGTAACAATGGAGCAAAGATTTTGAAATTCGTAGACAAACTTGCGGCATCTAAATACTTTCAACAAGCAACAGACTATAAATATATTAAAAGAGCTATGGAAGGTGTTTCAAACACTCCTCTTGTATTGACCGTATTCGTCCAAGAACTATCAGGAGTCCTTTCAATTAATATCCCACCTCCTCCATCTGATCGTCTTTGGTATGGTTTTCGAGGAGATCCCAATCTAGTCCTTTCAGCACGGCCTCGTCTCGGTGAACACAGAGTTTCAATGAGTCATGCAATAGAATGGATTGAGAAAAAGTTACAACAAGAATTTAATAAGCTTTTAGTTATTCCTAATATGGATGATATTATTCTATCAGTGATGATGGCCTCCAATAGTAACATCGATATTCAATAGCACCAAAGTGCCTTTTTTCTAAACACAGATTTCTTCACTCTATTTGTTTTTGATCGAAACTTTCTTCTAACTGTTTTTCACTTTGTCTTACTATTTTCCCTTTCCTTTCCCCTTTTCTTTTCTTTGATTCCCTTCTGCTTTTATAATTTAAACGAAAAGACTTCTTTTATTTTGCGATAAACTCTGTGATAAAAGCCAAGCTTCTCCAAATCTCTTGGTTGTGTGATGGGTAAAAAGCAATTTACTGTAACCTTTCCTGTTTCCCTTCAACTTTCATCCTTTTCACTTTTGGTTTAAAATTTTGCCTCAGTTTATACTGTAATGTTTGAACTGGCGATAAAAAGTTTCAAATTGTCCATGCAAGTAAATAAGAACAGTATAAGTAACAAAAAAATCAAAACTAATTTACATAATTCGTCTCTTTGTTAATTTTGCTTGGTCATTTCAATTTTTGAAACTCTTCTTTTTTGCTAAACTTTGTAAATGATTGCATCCATAAAAATGTCTCTCAATTCAATGTATCTCAATTAAAAACTATTGTATTCATAGATTCAAATTTGATTGTAGCAAAAGTATAAGCTGATGTTTGATTTTTCAAAACTTTAACTGCTTTGCTGATGAATGAGAAACTATCTTTGACTGTATTCCTTTTTCCCTGGAGCCCGTTTGTTTAAATTGAAAATTATTACAACTAAAGAATCAAAGACATGAATAAAATCACAATTTCTGATCAAATTCGATTTTTTAGCGTTTGTTCTTTTATGCCAAACCATTCCAATGAAAAGATCCCAAATTTTAACAGGAAGACCGTCTTTTCGTTATATTAATAGTGTCAGGGTGAAGTTAATTTTTGCTTGTGTGAACCGGCCAACCGTAACAACTTTTAAGCCGTCTATCCCTTGTTACTTACGCGTTTTACCTACCATAGGCGCTAGGTTTACTGTCCTTACTTAGGTCCAGCTTACTGGGAATCCATCAGGAAGACGGGAGGGGATAGACCATGGGACTAAACTCTGGGTAAGCACTACTATACTACTCGAAAAGCTAATATTAAAGTAAAGTATCAGACATAAATCCTTTTAAAAATGATTTCAATTCGGTGAAATGTCTTCGCCTTGAAACGAGTAGATTCTTTAAAACTAGAAGATTAGTACCTTTAATACTGGT
Organism: Tetranychus piercei; assembly: GCA_036759885.1. Taxonomy (NCBI): domain Eukaryota; kingdom Metazoa; phylum Arthropoda; class Arachnida; order Trombidiformes; family Tetranychidae; genus Tetranychus; species Tetranychus piercei. The sequence continues at coordinate 6,062,625 of CM071878.1, forward strand.
TTAGTTAAGTGGCAATAAATAAACTTAACAACCAAAAATAAAGATGGTTTTGTAGAGATTAACAGCTAGCTAATCAAAAATCTTTATTACTGATTTTTACCAAAAAAAATGTTTCACGAGTCCAATCAAAAATTTTGAAAAACATTTATCAATCAGTTGTATTTATAAGGTTATCAGTTGTATTTACGTTTAAAGAGCAAAATTTAAAAAAACTTTACAAGTTTAAACTGTTTTAGTAGTGACATCTGTTGAGGATTAGTTTACTGATCCATACTACCAATATCTCACTTCCTTTTCCTTTAAATAAGAAAAATTCTTGCTGGACGTTTTCACAATTCATTCGTCATCATAAGTTTGCTGATTAAGTTTTATATTTTTAATTAGTTAATTTCTTGTATTCGCTTAACTTTAATTATCAATCATGCCTAAGGAAAAGACTCATATTAACATTGTCGTTATCGGTCACGTCGATTCTGGTAAATCAACGACAACCGGACATTTAATCTACAAATGTGGTGGTATCGATAAGCGTACCATTGAAAAATTCGAGAAGGAAGCCGCTGAGGTATGTCATTCTTTTGATATTTGGTATAATGTTTCTTTCAAGTTGGAATTTAAGTAATTAACTTACTGAAGTCTGATATTGTATTTAGTTGATACATTTTGACCCTGCAATATGGCTATATCATTGTTCCAATTTGCCTTGCCTTGTTACCATCCATTTCCTTTGTTATCATCTATGATGACATGATTTGTTTAATTTTGATTCAATATTTAAATTATTATATATATATATATTATTTTTTTACATATATATAGATGGGAAAAGGTTCCTTCAAGTATGCTTGGGTATTAGATAAATTAAAGGCTGAAAGAGAAAGAGGTATCACTATTGATATTACTTTATGGAAATTCGAAACACCCAAATACTATGTTACCGTTATTGATGCTCCTGGTCACAGAGATTTTATCAAAAACATGATTACTGGTACTTCTCAAGCTGATTGTGCTGTATTGATTTGTGCTGCTGGTGTTGGTGAATTTGAAGCTGGTATCTCTAAGAACGGTCAAACTCGAGAACATGCTTTGTTGGCATACACCTTGGGTGTAAAACAAATGATTGTAGGTGTTAACAAAATGGATTCAGCTGAGCCAAAATATTCTCAAGCTCGTTTTGAAGAAATTACCAAGGAAGTTAGCAGTTACATTAAAAAGATTGGTTATAATCCAGCAACTGTACCATTTGTACCAATTTCTGGATGGCATGGTGACAATATGATTGAACCATCACCTAACATGCCTTGGTATAAGGGATGGTCAATTGAGAAGAAGGGAGCTAAATTGGAAGGTAAAACATTGTTACAAGCATTAGATGCTATGGATCCACCTTCTCGACCAGTTGATAAGCCACTTCGACTTCCACTTCAAGATGTCTACAAAATAGGTGGTATTGGTACTGTACCTGTTGGTAGAGTTGAAACTGGTACAATTAAGCCAGGTATGATTGTTACATTTGCACCAGTTAATTTGACAACTGAAGTAAAATCAGTTGAAATGCACCATGAATCATTGACTGAAGCTGTACCTGGTGACAATGTTGGTTTCAATGTTAAAAACGTATCTGTAAAAGAATTGAGACGAGGTTATGTAGCTGGTGACAGTAAAAATAATCCACCTCAAGCTACTGAAGAGTTTGCTGCCCAGGTTATTGTATTGAATCATCCTGGTCAAATTTCAAATGGTTATACACCAGTTTTGGACTGTCACACTGCTCACATTGCTTGCAAATTCAAGGATATCAAGGAGAAAATTGATCGTCGTAGCGGTAAAAAATTAGAAGATAATCCAAAATCAATTAAATCCGGTGATGCTGCTATTGTTGATTTGGTTCCAAGTAAGCCAATGTGTGTTGAAACTTTCACTGACTTCCCTCCTCTTGGACGTTTCGCTGTCCGTGATATGCGACAAACTGTTGCTGTTGGTGTCATTAAATCTGTTAAACCTAAGGATTTGTCAGCTGGAAAAGTCACTAAAGCCGCTGAAAAGGCTGCCAAAAAGAAATGACCTTACATCTCTGATTAAATTTTTGTCAAATTAATAAAATTAATCTAATTTGTCTTCTCATCTTAAAGCTTATGTTACGATAAAAAAATAAGAGCTTAACAGTTCTTTTTAATCGGAGTCTCACTGAGCCTAACTAAATTTAAAATTTTTACTCTCTGATTAAACTATTTTAGGCCAAAAAGGTGTGTTCCTTATTATTCATTTCAAACTTGACTAGTACATCTTTTCAAATTATTTTTTATGGGTTCGATGGCCCAAAATATCCAAATTTATACTTGAAACACTCATTTTTAGGGCGGACGTGATGTTGTAACTGAAGTAATTCAATTAATCTTGTAGTCAAGATCAATCAACACTCCTTTAGTTAGTCCATAAGGCTTTGCCCTTAAATTTTAAAGATATAACCAAAGTTTCATTGCAGAATACTGTTTAATTTATTTTGAGGTCACAATCTTAATTATATGTGTTGGAATAAGTGTTATAAAGTTAGTGTTAGTTAATTGTTCGTTGGGATGTATCAAAAGCTGATTAATTGTTGAATCACAACTGACCCAGGAATGGGATGAATAAACCAGATCTTTTTGGGGAATCTTCAGTTGATTGAAAAGGCGATTGGTTGGAATCAAAACGGCGTCGTTGCAAGTTTCTTAATGCATCTTTACCTTTTTCCGAAGCTTCCAATAACATCTCCACTCCTGAATTAAGAAAATCATTAAATTGTAACAATCCTTGTCTCAATTGTTTGGTCATCCGAGCTCTATTTATGGTGCTCCAATTGATAAATTGTGTATTAAGATCATGTAACTGTTTCTCCATTTGATCTAATGTTTGATTCGCTTTGTCCACATTTTGTTCCATTCTTGAACCAAATTCCAGTTTAGCTTTGGTGAAATCAGCTTCAATGTCTTCAACAACCTCATCGTATTGGGCTAAAGCCTCTTCCAACTTGCTCCCATCACCAGGATTAGATACAAATGAGTCAACAATTCCAGTTAACACTTGACGACTCTTCTCAACACGTTCTCTCATGTTGTTGATTGTCTCAGCCAAACGATTAGATGGTTTAACCTTTGTTTGACTTGTTGAATCAATCATAATCAAATCAGATGGGTTCGAAGTACTTTCATCAACAGGATTTAGGGGCGAAACTGGTGCTATTCCATAATCAGCTGTTGAATCTTCAATAACTAAGCAAACAAAATAATTCATTAACCAGTCATCAATCAAAATGCATCAAATTGAAAAAGCTTAACAAACCTGGAGCAGCTGAATGTTGACCAATCAAGCAAAATGTAACCAAATAAATAACCAACCGATAACGAATACAAATCATGTTTTAAACTTAACGATGAAAAACCTGATAAAATTAATAAACTTGAGATAAAAAAGAAAAGTCTAGGTCAAGTCACCTAAATATCACTTTAGTATGAATTGGACAAGATGATTAAAAAAGAGTCAATTACAGTTTAAGCAAAAACAAATACTGGAGGATATTGAAAATATTAATCAACTAAAAAGAAGTGCGAAGCAATGGGCTTTTAAGGTGACAATGAAGTTTTTATTTCATTGAAAGTAAAAATGAAATAAAAGGTAAAATCGGGAATTTTTCACTCATGCCTTTCAATAGACTCTTTAATATCAATAATTGTACAAAAAACAAACAGGTTATTTAAGTGATTGACGTGAATCTTCAAGATGATTTCAAGGCTATTTCAGTTAAATAATTATCCAAGCAAAGCAACTTACAATGTGAATCTCTGATTCAATGGATCCTTTTTGCCCCTGTTGACTCAACAAAGCTTTTTGTTTATCGGAGTTACAATAGTTGCTCCAAAGAATTCCATAATTTGTATTCTTAGATGCATGGACATTGTTCAATTGTCAATATAATTATTATATAATAGTCTATTATTGCTGCATGTTATGTAAATATTGTTTCGATTACAATCAAGTCATTTGCTAATTGTTAGACTTTTCCTCATTTACATTGCATCTTGTTTTTACCTTAACTCATCCAACTTGTTGCAAGTTTTAACCATTAAAGTATTTCATCATTCATGTAAATTTAATGTAAGAATGCATAAACAAAATGATAAATCAGTGATTCATCTGTAACCAATCTGTAATCAATAGTCGTCAGATGTGAATATAAGCAAACAAAACAAGCAGACTTAAAAATTTATTCATTACAATAACATAAAGTATAATAGTTTTCTGCCTTAAACGCATTGGTTTAATCAGAGCTAATAGTAAAGACAGACATTCATGAAAATGACTTAAAGTGATTGAACTTTGCAATGATGGATGTGTAAAGTTTGATTGATTTCAATAAGTTTGGAGATATTTGTATCTAATCAATGAGAAAATTGAGCTTGTCTATTGAATAACTAACAATGTAAGAGTTCAATGATGAATATATAATTATTTGCAATGATAGATTATGTCTTAAACACTTATTTAGATGGGTTAACCCTCAGTAGTTTTGTAATCTTTTGGATCTCACCTTTCAGCTTTCTTCCTGCACTGTTTGATTCAATACACAAGAATTGAATTGATGTATGGATCCTAATTTACACGTAAATTTACAAAACGATCAACTACAAGTGCTTGGGAAAGTGTATTCGAAAACACTCAACATTATGATAGGTTTGGTTATAATTAGAGTTTTTGTTGAGTAAAATTTAATAACATTTCCTATTTCGTCTTTATTTTTCTTTACCAAATTATAATACAAATTGAAAATATCGATAACCAAAAACGGAAAATATTCAAGAGCAAATGATAGGGAATTTACACTAAAACGGTTTGATCAATTGATTGTAAAAGGAAATTTGAAGTATTAAATTGAAGTCGGTAAAATTAATTGTGAAAAATGGGTGGAAATTAAAGTTGCCAGTTGCAAGTGTGATACTGTGCAAGTTTCATAGAAATTCAATTTGATTCAGATAAATAAAAATTTCGTGTCTTCCTTTAAGTCCTTGTTTGCTTTTACATATTTTATTTGCACTAGAGATTTCTTATTTTACGATGCTGTCGACACGATAAGGTTTGATGGTGAACCATTCAATAAATAATTTCACTCTTTCTGGTTACTTATGAAAGTGCAAGCTATCAAATTGAATTGTATTGAATTTGATCTGATGGGTCTTATGTATTTAACTAATAAATAATTTTTGATAAACAGTAAATCTTTATTTTTAATTGTTTTAATGGAATGGTTAACTTAGTTTAAGTTAATGAGGACCGATTTTTTCCACCACTTTTTCAATCTCTGTTTTAAACACTTTTTTCACCGTATTGTCCACCACCCAAATCTAACACATCCACTATTCATCATCATCATATCAGAAAAGCGGTGGACAATCTGGTGGATTTGGGTGATGAAAAATCTTATGAAAAAAATTTGATTGCAAATGTGGTGATTAATTTGGTGGATGTGTTAGATTTGGGTGGTGATCAATACGGTGAAAAAAAGTGTTCAAAACAGAGATTGAAAAGGTGGTGGAAAAAAGTCGGTCCCAGTTAATGTTTTCTTTGTTCAATTGCCAGCTTGAACTTTTTTGCCAGGGATTAGTTCATTTAGTTCAATTGATGAGGATTTTTCAAGATTCTAAGTCCATAATTGCAAATATCCCATCAAAGCAACTGAATGAAATTGCTTAGAGAGAACATTAAGTATTAAATTTGAATTTTTAATTTATTAATAAACCTAAAAAATGTAAATGGAAAGCAACAAATCCAGAAAAAAGTTTATGTAACAGTGACATCTATTGGTATCAAACTGTACTTATGTAAAAAAGGTGTAATCTCATTTCCTTTTCCGATACAAATTTCTCTTTAAATTTTAAGCACTTTTTTGCTGTTCTGCATTTCTGGATTCTCTTGTGGATCTTTTGATTTTTTGCTCATTTAATTTTTACACTCAAGTTAATTTAACTGTCAATCATGGGTAAGGAAAAGACTCATATTAACATTGTCGTTATCGGTCACGTCGATTCTGGTAAATCAACGACAACCGGACATTTAATCTACAAATGTGGTGGTATCGATAAGCGTACCATTGAAAAATTCGAGAAGGAAGCCGCGGAAGTAAGTTTTACTTAAACATTTGATAACCTTTTAATCAGATTTGATTACTATTCACATTAGTGCATAGTTATGATATTTACAGTGTTGCAAACACCAGATCTGACCTTTGTTAAGGAAATCCACAGGAGTGACGTGCCCACTTCTTGGTATTCCTTTGTCTTCTATTTCCTTTGTTATCATCTACGATGACATGATTTGTTTTAATTTGATTCAATATTTAAATTATTATATATATTATTTTTTTACATATTAATAGATGGGAAAAGGTTCCTTCAAGTATGCTTGGGTATTAGATAAATTAAAGGCTGAAAGAGAAAGAGGTATCACTATTGATATTACTTTATGGAAATTCGAAACACCCAAATACTATGTTACCGTTATTGATGCTCCTGGTCACAGAGATTTTATCAAAAACATGATTACTGGTACTTCTCAAGCTGATTGTGCTGTATTGATTTGTGCTGCTGGTGTTGGTGAATTTGAAGCTGGTATCTCTAAGAACGGTCAAACTCGAGAACATGCTTTGTTGGCATACACCTTGGGTGTAAAACAAATGATTGTAGGTGTTAACAAAATGGATTCAGCTGAGCCAAAATATTCTCAAGCTCGTTTTGAAGAAATTACCAAGGAAGTTAGCAGTTACATTAAAAAGATTGGTTATAATCCAGCAACTGTACCATTTGTACCAATTTCTGGATGGCATGGTGACAATATGATTGAACCATCACCTAACATGCCTTGGTATAAGGGATGGTCAATTGAGAAGAAGGGAGCTAAATTGGAAGGTAAAACATTGTTACAAGCATTAGATGCTATGGATCCACCTTCTCGACCAGTTGATAAGCCACTTCGACTTCCACTTCAAGATGTCTACAAAATAGGTGGTATTGGTACTGTACCTGTTGGTAGAGTTGAAACTGGTACAATTAAGCCAGGTATGATTGTTACATTTGCACCAGTTAATTTGACAACTGAAGTAAAATCAGTTGAAATGCACCATGAATCATTGACTGAAGCTGTACCTGGTGACAATGTTGGTTTCAATGTTAAAAACGTATCTGTAAAAGAATTGAGACGAGGTTATGTAGCTGGTGACAGTAAAAATAATCCACCTCAAGCTACTGAAGAGTTTGCTGCCCAGGTTATTGTATTGAATCATCCTGGTCAAATTTCAAATGGTTATACACCAGTTTTGGACTGTCACACTGCTCACATTGCTTGCAAATTCAAGGATATCAAGGAGAAAATTGATCGTCGTAGCGGTAAAAAATTAGAAGATAATCCAAAATCAATTAAATCCGGTGATGCTGCTATTGTTGATTTGGTTCCAAGTAAGCCAATGTGTGTTGAAACTTTCACTGACTTCCCTCCTCTTGGACGTTTCGCTGTCCGTGATATGCGACAAACTGTTGCTGTTGGTGTCATTAAATCTGTTAAACCTAAGGATTTGTCAGCTGGAAAAGTCACTAAAGCCGCTGAAAAGGCTGCCAAAAAGAAATGACCTTACATCTCTGATTAAATTTTTGTCAAATTAATAAAATTAATCTAATTCTTGATATCGAGCTACAGCAAAAATGATACACTGAAATTTGACTCTTAAAAGCTCTTCACATCTTGAGCTTCTTGATATTCACGTATCGGAATTTTTACTTCAATAAAGTTCATTTTAGATTATTTTATCATGCTTCTTTTTTGATTGGAATTTCGTGATCATCATTTTTTACGATATGCAAAAGTTCCGTTCATTATAGCTTCAAACACTATACACACACGACTCTCTAATTTCATCTGAATGAACAATCAATTAAGCTAAATATGGGACATTTCAGTCAACTGAGTTATCTTTAAGTAACTCATTTCCTCTTCTAGCTAACAGATATTACAAAATTGATTCAACTTGCTTCATTTATCTCAAGCTAAGCTAATCTCTATTTAGCTTTTGATATTTTATTTGTTCAAATTGCAACAACTTAATCTGGAGATTAGTTATTTCATAACTAATTTTAGCTGTTAATCAATGTTTTCAAGCAATGAGGGATTTTTCTTTGAATTAATATCTATGAGACACACATTTTTTCTATTGATACCATTGATTTAATACCGTAAAATACCAAGCAAGGATACAAAAGATGAATAATGAACCAATTAAGACAAAACAATAATAATAATTGTTTAATAATTGAATAAATCAGTGAAAAATTCCATTGACACAAAAGAACGTAAGAATCGACTCATTATTTCCAGACTAATTTGTTTTTTTTCATTGCAAAATTGATTTAAATTTATCCCTACATTTTGATTACATTTCAACTAAAGCAATAGTGACACAAATTGAGAACTTTTTAGCAAATAATAACGTTAAGGCATATGATGAGTAAACAACGTTTGGAATACGATTTAAAATGTAAGAAATTAAAATTTATATTCACCATTGATTATCTTATTATAAATTTCTTTGTCTAATTTTTTGTATTCTTCGTTTTTCCAATCCAACACAAAAATTGGATCTTTTACCAAATTTATGTCATAACTTTCTTTTTTAAGTGTAAATTTTGGCATTTTAAATGTTGACGTTATCTCAATATTAGAAGTTAATCGTATAAAAATTGGAATAGCGTAATGAGGAAGCTCTTTCTTCATTTTAATTAGTAAATCTTTCAAGTCAAGAGATCCAGTTGTGTCTCTTATAGCAACCATTCCAGCTCTACCTTCATTACCTGGTACAAGGACACCATAGACAACTGTATCTGCATGATTTGTAATAGATCCAATAACTGCTTCAACTTCACCTGTAGAAACATTTTCACCTTTCCATCTATAAGTATCACCAGTTCTATCAACAAAATAAAGGTATCCTAGTTCATCTCGAACTAATAAATCACCCGATGCATAATATGCATCACCCTTTCGAAAAACGTCTCTTATGATCTTACTTCGTGTTGCTTCTTTATCCGTATATCCCTGAAATGCTTTGGAAACATCATGCTTATCAATCTTTCCAACAACTTGTCCAACTTCACCAGGTTCACAAGCAACACAAAAACCTTGTTCATTACGAATGGGTTCTCCTGTCTCTTGATCTGCATGAATCAACATAATCGGAAAAAATTTAGTCAATAACCATGTAGGAATCCAAGAAGGCATGAAACCACAGGCTCCATTATGGCTATTAACATTTGCACTTCTGGCAACACCTTCAGTAGAACCATAAATTTCAATTACATTCGGGATACCAAATCTTTCCTTAAATTCCACCCAGAATGTAGGTCGAAAACCATTGCCATAAACACAACGAACTTTGTGATCGCGATCTTTTGCACTTGGGGGTTGAGAAAGCAGATAACGAACAGTCTCACCGATATATTGAGCGACCTGTAATCCAAAAATTAAGCATACAAACGAAGATTTTAATTTTGTTGAACTCAACTGACTCAAATGATGAAAAATCACTTACAGTACAGTTATACTTTTTACAATCATCCCAGAAATGTTTGGCAGAAAATTTGTTCCTTAAAGCAACCGTTGTACCGTGAGTGAGACAATTGCTAAGCCCTAAAACACCACCCGCAAAGTGATAGAGAGGCAATGAGATATAAAGTACATCTTTTGAAGTCATTGAAATGAGTTTTTGAATAGTATGTCCAAACAAACAAAATTGTCCATGAGTTATGATAGCAGCCTTTGGAAATCCAGTTGTACCAGATGTATAAATGTATATTAGACGATCTAGAAGATAAAGAGAAGGTAATTAACATCCAGCGAAATGATTAATTTGAATATAAATGTACTATAATACCTTTCAATTTTCCATTAAAATTAACGGGATGATCAGCTGATGCTTCAATCAACGGAATAAGTGATTTGACTTTTGAACTTTTTTCTTCGACCTTTTTTTCATTTTCATCATAGCAATAAAATTGAATTGATTTATCCGATGGAAGTATCTTCTGTAAATCTTGAATAACTGAAAACAAAATAAAAAAACACATACATATATGATTATGTTTTCACGAATAAATCAGAGTAAAAACCTTACCTGGTTCAAAAGTGGAATCATATATTAAAGCACGAGTTTTAATAACACTAATAGAATGTAAAAGTGTCGACGATTTAAGATTTGTATTGAGTAAAGCTGTTATTAAACCTGCTTTTGCTGCACCTAACCATATACCAACAAATTCAGGCTTATTGTCCATTAATAATGCAACTTCATCTCCAGGTTTATAACCAGATGATACAAATGTTTGAGCAATTTTATTTGAAAAAGAATCAAGATCTTGGAAAGTCCATACTTTATCTTGACAGATTAGAGCTGGTTTATTTTTATTAGCACTGACCACATGGTTAAATTGTGAAACAACAGTTAAATTTGACCTTCTCAATTTCCATGCATACGCTTGCATCGAAACCAATAATCGTGATCCCCTTATATTGTTGGAAAAAAGTTATTAACATTATATCAAGGTATTCAAATAAATTTCACTGCTAATCAATTTTAAATAGACACTTACTTAATATCTCGGCCAATCGAAAGGTAAAAGACTCTACCATAATGATGAATCCTTTTGAAAATATTCACTAAAGAACGGGATGAATTGCTCGACATTTTCAGTATTAGCTCATTAAGCCAAACTTAAACTGAAGCTTTTGTTTGGTTTGCTTCCAATATTTAGATAAATTAGAAAAAATCTCTTGATCTTAGCTCAGCTTAATCCTGAGTTTTATCATCTTACAAGCTTTTAACATTGTTAGATAAACACTGAATAGTTGATACGATCCGTTCAAGTTGAAAGTTAGATTCTTGAACTGAGCGCTTGTGCACTGAAGACTCATTTTCACGTTGGATTTTTCACTTGTTTATCTCAAAAATATGGAAATACAGTTGTTTTACTAAACTTGATTACCTGAAATTGTCCGTCTGTTCAAGCGCAAAATTTGAAAACATTTCATATCAAATTTTAATAAAAAATTGTTGATTGATGCTATTTTTAGATCGCTTATTCAGAGTGCAGTTTTTGGTTGAATTGAATCAAAAAAATCAAAAATTAACATTTAAATGGATTATTATTTATTTTTTTTGATTAAATTCCAAGTTTATTTCAACCGATACGAGATGGGGAGACAATCGAATGGACAATTTGACACTCGACTGTAACCGAATTACAAAATACAGTCAGATCCCACAATTTTAGGCTTTTAGTAGTCACTCTTTGATTATTCTTTGTTTCGTTGATGAGTTTTTTTATTATATAATATTTATTGCATATCATTGCACCCATGATTTTCAAACTTGTTTAATACGGTAGATTAAGTTTGTGAAGCAGTCATTTTCTGCTGGTTTTTAAGTTTTTTGTTCAATATTTTAAATGATTTCATGAAAGCAAACTAAAAAATATCTGAACAAATGGAAACGCTGTAAATAATGAGCCACAAACTGAACTTCAGAGTCTCTGTAGAGAGGAACCAGTAATTGTGACTCTCTTGAAATAACTCAAATAGCTATTTTACGAGAAATTTTTTAATTAATCAAAGTAATTGCAAAAATCTAAAAGGTTTTGTTCAAGATCTTCTTGAGAACAGATATAACAGTGGAAAATTGAAAGAATTTCTCATTTTTTAATGTGATTGTAATTTCACATTTGAAGAACGATACTAAAGGAGATCTGAAACAAAATAATATCTGAGAAAAGTTAATTAACTGCAGTAATAACAATTCGTATGAAAGTCATAAGAACAGGTTCAAAGTTCAGATCTACCTAACCTAACTTATGACGAATAACTTAACTCACTTACAGAACTATGTTCATAAAAAATTTCGTTACATTAAGCTACTTGATCAATAAAACTTGACTTTTTACAGAGCCTCATGAATTTATATGTTGATAATTTAAGAGATTGTTTTTCGATAATATATTAATAATAAGGATTTGAAAAGATAAGCATTGGGTTACGAAAGAGCTTATATGAAATAAAATATTAATATTATAGTTACAAGAAGATAAAGTAATCAATAGTGAAAATATGCAAGCATCAATTTTTGCCATAAACCTTTGGATTTTGGTCATTCTTTGACGTCCATAATTCATTTTACATATAGTCAGTAATTCAAAATTTATATTCACCATTGATTATCTTATTATAAATTTCTTTGTCTAATTTTTTGTATTCTTCGTTTTTCCAATCCAACACAAAAATTGGATCTTTTACCAAATTTATGTCATAACTTTCTTTTTTAAGTGTAAATTTTGGCATTTTAAATGTTGACGTTATCTCAATATTAGAAGTTAATCGTATAAAAATTGGAATAGCGTAATGAGGAAGCTCTTTCTTCATTTTAATTAGTAAATCTTTCAAGTCAAGAGATCCAGTTGTGTCTCTTATAGCAACCATTCCAGCTCTACCTTCATTACCTGGTACAAGGACACCATAGACAACTGTATCTGCATGATTTGTAATAGATCCAATAACTGCTTCAACTTCACCTGTAGAAACATTTTCACCTTTCCATCTATAAGTATCACCAGTTCTATCAACAAAATAAAGGTATCCTAGTTCATCTCGAACTAATAAATCACCCGATGCATAATATGCATCACCCTTTCGAAAAACGTCTCTTATGATCTTACTTCGTGTTGCTTCTTTATCAGCATATCCCTCGAAACCTTTGAGAACATTTTTTTTGCTAATCATTCCAATTATTTGTCCAACTTCTCCAGGCTCACAAATTTCACAAAAACCTTTCTCATTTCTAATTGGTTCACCCGTTTCTTGATCAATACGAATCAACATTGTTTGGTAAGTTCTTTTTAGTAACCAAGTAGGCATCAATTTCGGTATGAAACCACATGATCCATCCTTATTATCTATATTTACAGTCCTGGCACTTCCTTCAGTAGCTCCATATAATTCAACTATAGAATGGATGCCGAATCGTTCCTTGAATTCTTTCCACAGAGATGGTCGAAATCCATTGCCATAAACACATCTAACATTGTGTTTACGATCATATTCATTTTTAGGTGTAGCGAGAAGATATCGAACAGTTTCGCCAATATATTGTGCCATCTAAACAAGTGAAAAGATGACAATAAATGAAATGAAACAATTTGATTAGTCTTCGTCACAAAATTGATAGGACAACACTTACGGTACATTTGTATTTATAGCAATCCTCCCAAAAGTGCTTGGCTGAAAACTTGTTCCTCAAAACAATTGTATTACTGTAGAGTAGACAATTACTAGCACCTAAAATTCCACCGGCGGAATGATAGAGAGGCAATGGAGTGTATATAATATCCTTTGACGTTGATCGAGTGAATATTTTAATGCCATGGCCAAAGACAAAGTATCTTGCATTAGTTATGATTGCAGCTTTGGGTAGTCCTGTTGTTCCCGATGTGTAAATATAAAGTAGTTTATCTGGAAGTACAATTAGTGAAATAAGATAGAACAGATAAAGTTAGCGGAAGTTTATTCAAAAACGAGGAAAACATACCTGTAAAATTTCCTTTATAATTAACGGGATGATCAGCTGATGCTTCAATCAACGGAATAAGTGATTTGATTTTTGAACTTTTTTCTTCGACCTTTTTTTCATTTTCATCATAGCAATAAAATTGAATTGATTTATCCGATGGAAGTATCTTCTGTAAATCTTGAATAACTGAAAACAAAATAAAAAAACACATACATATATGATTATGTGTTCACGAATAAATCAGAGTAAAAACCTTACCTGGTTCAAAAGTGGAATCATATATTAAAGCACGAGTTTTAATAACACTAATAGAATGTAAAAGTGTCGACGATTTAAGATTTGTATTGAGTAAAGCTGTTATTAAACCTGCTTTTGCTGCACCTAACCATATACCAACAAATTCAGGCTTATTGTCCATTAATAATGCAACTTCATCTCCAGGTTTATAACCAGATGATACAAATGTTTGAGCAATTTTATTTGAAAAAGAATCAAGATCTTGGAAAGTCCATACTTTATCTTGACAGATTAGAGCTGGTTTATTTTTATTAGCACTGACCACATGGTTAAATTGTGAAACAACAGTAGCATTTAACGTCTTCATTTTCCAGGCATTAGATTGCAGCGACAAGAGGATTTGTACGCCTCTGTTACAGAAAGAAAATTAACAGGTTATTTAACAACGGAAATCCTCTAAGTCTTCATAAATCTAATGAGCAATCGAATACGAAACATTATTTAACTTTAATTTATAGCTTAATATACTCACTTTAAGTCTCGAGCAATTGTTAGATAAATATTTTTACTTGCATTTTGTAATTTTGTTATTTTTGTGAAAAAACCAGCTAAGGATTGAGACGATTTTTTTAAAGCCATGGCTTGCTTTAATATTACAAACTAGCATATGTCAATGCAAATGTATCTTTTTTATTTACTTACTAGTCCTTGGTACTTAGACAGATCAGATAATTGATTGCGATACCTGCTATCAAATTTTGCCAATTTTCCTCCAACAAAACACTCGTCATTATAAACATGTAATAAATCAGCAATATATACACTTTAATAAGTGGCTAGGTTACCAGTACTCACTTACACTGTTACTTAAGGTGAATCCGATGAATAAAATTTTTATTTCAATAAATTTTTTGATCAGATTAAAAAATGTTTTATTCAGAGTGGAATGAAGGAGATAACAGTATCTTCAGTTGCAAAGACATTGATGCTCTTCTAATTGTTCCCAATTCCGAAAGCCAATGCCACCAATTCAAATAATTATCAATGCGCAGGACAATTGTGTGAATAAAATTACGAGATCGGAAAATTAAAAATGAGCGTCACAAAAACGTCACACTTATTCATTATCATCTTCATTTATTTCTTTTTATCTAAATATTTTTTAACCGATTACTGTGTATTAAACATCTTCATGAATCATGATCATGCAAAAAATTGGCTGGACAGAATAAATTAAGTCAGATAGTACTTTAATTAATTATAAGTCTCATACCTTAAATTTTATTTTAGTTTATTGCTAATTTTTTCAAAAGTAAAAATCTGAAGCAACTGAATCCTTGAATTAGAGCTTATTTTGTTTCAATGAAATTGATCAAATCAGACTCTTTTTAGACACTTTAGTTTTATAAACTGTTAACTTCCTTAACGTAATTTCCGATCTTGAACAATATATTGCCATTGATTTAGCACTAAATCAACTTCAACTTGACCTCAATGTTAAAAGATATCATAAGGGTCAAAATTTATAGATAACAATACAATTAGATTTCCGTTTTCCCTTCTCAATGAGCATTCATTGAAGTCAATATGTTTTAATATTGTGAAATGGTTTATTCAATTTAATTTTCTGATGTTCAATTCAATACTTATAGCAATATAAATTGATGTTTTACAGCATTCAAATTAACCGATTGATATGATTGTTCACTAAATCAATCCACTCAATCCACAGCATTTCAATAATCAACAGTCTTCGTTAAAAAGGAATGGTTTTCAATTTTGTCAATTTTTGTTCAATGCAAATCCACTTTGATCAATCAACAGCTATGACGATCATTTGAATCTAATATGCAAATAGTTTAGTTCAATCAAACTCGCAATCTACGTCTTGATTGTTTGTTTTGCTTTCGTACTTAAGCTAAATCTATTACCGACATTACTGTATTAATAGATTTGCTGTTGTCTTTAAGGCCAAGCAGAAACAAAAAGGTTAAACTAATCACCAATTGTACGGTTAACTATCACCATCAGTTATACATATATACAATAAAGCATCCTTGATTAAGTCAACCTTTGTTTTTGTCAATTGTCAAGGAACACAACAATTAGTCCAAAAAAAGAGATTGTAAAGAAATTTCCTGTTCCTATTGAAACTGTCGAGAATCATTGAAGTTCAACGTTTTTTTTGTATTCATATTTTCAATGGTCAGCTAAGAATTTAAATAATTTTTCTATTTGCTAATTGTTTTACAAATGGACCAAAAAAGATTGCATTATTACCAATCAATGGTCAACATGTGATTCAACTATCCTGTTATAAGTTATTGCAACCATTTATTTGCCTTGATGATTTGGTTGTAAGGTAAAGGTTATCAAGCCTCCGGGTAAGTCAATTGAGGCTCACAATTTTAAATGATTAAAGTTGAATCAAGCTCATGTAACACATTCATTTCCTGAATTTATATCAATAACAAAGCCATCAACAACATCTTTTATGTATATTAACATCACCTTTCAACTGTTTTTTGATTTAATGAAACAAACCAAAACAATCTTATTAACCTTTCCATTTGATTGAGAGATTTGATTTTGGAATGATTAAAATTACCTCTTTACTTACCGAGGTTTGAGGTCAAACGTCGTTTGAATCTTATTTAGATTTTGATTAGCAAACAAGTATTAGAACATTAACATCGTTAGAATCAATTGACATTGAATCATTGATAGTCAGCCTTATTATCGCTAATTGTTGCTTATTTACAACAGGTACAATGCACTTGATGTTTAAGTTTAATCAACATCTTAGCCAACAAAGATTTCATGGCTGTATTTGAAGGGCTCTGACATAATAACTTGTCTTCATGTGAAAACATGATGGAAATAATCACAATGATCAGTGATTAGATGTTAGGTTCAGCTTGTACATGTTAGGTGTAGCTTGTAATATTAGTAATAAT
The DNA here is from genome assembly GCA_036759885.1 of Tetranychus piercei. NCBI lineage: Eukaryota > Metazoa > Arthropoda > Arachnida > Trombidiformes > Tetranychidae > Tetranychus > Tetranychus piercei. The sequence continues at coordinate 6,079,449 of CM071878.1, forward strand.
CAAAAAATGAAATAAGATGGATATAGATAAGTTTACCTTTAAACAAAAGCTTTAAAGCCACTTTTAGTTGATCAAATTTACCCCAGCTGGCTCTGTAATCTTCACGACTTTAATATCAAAATTTAATGTTTTTGTTTGAAAATTAATTGCAATAAATTGTTATTGCTGGTTATTTTTTGTTATAAATAATATTTAAATATTTAGTCTCGCTCAGCCATTTTAGTTCAGGCTGTATTTTGGGAATAAATGTGTAAACGCAATGACTATTGGTTTCATGTAAACCAATTTTGTTTCATTGAATTTATTAATTGGGCATTTTTCCAGCTCAATTTGACCATCTAAAGGTGATGACCAAACAAGTTTTAACTCAGTGTAATCAATCAATTGACCAGCAAGATGATAAAAAGTAAAAAAAGTGAATATTATTTACGAGTCAAGGTTGATTCAGTAGTTATTATAAGTACAACTTAACCATTCAAGTTAATAGTCAAAGACGCAATTGTCAAAAGACATCGGTGAAATAATTACAGATTTACGAGTTAATTTTCCTGATGAGGTAAACAATGAGAGGTAAAAGCAGTAGTATGTCTTCATTGGAAGTCATTACATTAATGTACATAACTTTAAACTTTAAACATTAGATTACTCGGTGATTAAAGTAAAGGAAGAGGCTAAATTTAAATTCTTATGGCAACCAAATGACGGACATGATTTGACTAGCAACGAAAAATAGATTCAATTTTCTCAGAATTCTGGTTCATAAGAAAATCATGTTCTAATAGAAGAAAGGGGGAAAGAACAGAATCCGTATTTTAAAATCTTGTGAAAGGAGGAATAATTATTTTGCTTAATAATACGATGAGGTTTTTTAAGGTGATTGATAAGTGCAAAAACTTTGACTCTCGAGTTAAGAGTTGAGAGTTATTGACTTTTATGGACATAAAACAGTAATCAATGATAATAATTTAATTTAGATTTGTATATAAATAGTCTATTATAAGTATTATGATACAAAGATTGGCAAAAATTATTTTAATGACCAATGGTTTCTGAAGGCGGTGCACTTGGGTTGAAGTAAGCTGCCTCCATGAGTGTTGAGCAAGTCGATTGGTGATGATTTAAGGGTGCTAATGATGGGGGGTAATAGTGATGGTGATGGTGTTTCAATTGAATTGTTTGTTGTTGTGGTAAAGAGTATATCTTACGACGAGCCCATCTAATGGCCATAATCATAATCCCAATAGCGGTGACAATCAGTACAGCTGATATACACACACAGGCAACTCCGAGGACATGGAAAGCTTCACCAGTTAATGGATCTGAAGTAACGTACAAAAGCTTGGAAACAACTAGACTCAGTACACCAAGTAATAATACAATTAACCCAATAAACATCAGTGAAATAGTGAGATGAGACGTTGTAAAGACGGCTAAGAACTTAATTCCTGAAAAGGTTGATGACAATGGTTCTTGATTTGAATTATTTTTTTGTAAATTGTTGCCATATCGTTGTTCATGATTAGCTAACCAAATTGTTGCTCTCTGGTCCAAAATGAAATGCATAAATTGTTTAAATATGATTAAAATTGTGCTTAAAATATCAAAAGATCGATATTGGCTGGACATTTGGATGCTATTTTATATTTTTATCAAACAATTTGGATCATTTCAAACAGATAAATTGACTTAAACTGAGTATGACTTCAAAATAATTTTAATTGATATGACGATTTGATATTGATTGCTTCGCATCAATTTTGTCTTATAATCAAAGCCAACTAAAAGTTGGTCATTTATCAAAATAAAACTAAACTAAACCCAAACTTTCAAATAGTGATTAGTAACCTATGTAGCTATTAATATGTGTCTTAAATATGTGTTAAGAGACAAGGCATGAAAGTTAATTCTCGAGACCCTCTTATTTCATAAACTAGAGATTAACGAAAGAGACGAAATTTCAGAAACTTTTTGAAATCATTATTCTAAAACATGATCGATCATTGATTATTCAATTTCAAATCGCAACATTAACCAAAATCGCAATAAAACTTCAAAATCAAGACAAAAACAAAGATTGAGGCGGATTGAGTATGATTTAGCCATTAGATCTAACAAATTGACAAAATCAAGTTGAAATGTTGGACAACCTTGAAGGCGATTCAAACCATTGAATAAATCTCATGGATTCTAATGAATCTTAGTAAAGTTAATGAAAGTGAAGTGTTCAATAAAAGGTGGGTCAAATACTGTTTCAACGTTTTCACACACAAAATAAAAACAGCGCCTTGTTTTTGCGCTGTTATACCTGTTACCGGTTTCACTTACAGTTTGCATTAAACTCTCACTTATCTTCATTTTTTGTCCCCCTTTTTGTTCAACTGTACACTTTATCTTCATCTTACTTTCATCAGCTTCTCGCCTCCCCTTGTCTGTTTCAATGATCAGATAAATACGAATCAGCCTTACAATTCCGTTTCACCGAGTCAACCATTTGTTGTCCTACAATCCAAGCGAAACCTTTTTACCTTTCCTTTGCTTAAACATACACTTGAACAGTCAAACAAAAATTTTCTTGTTCTTTCTCTCGATCATTATTAAATCAAATTTTGTTCACTCCATTTGATTCCAGATTGTTTGATGGTTTATTAAAACTGACAAGAGATTCAACAGTTAACTTTAATTGTCACCATAGTCAAAGTGTCCACAACTTCAAGTTACATTGCTTTGCACTTTTGTGTTTACCATTGTTTTGCTGAGGTTGACTATACCTCAACTTGTCATCGATCATCTTTATAATTCTAATTTTACAGTTTAATTTAAATCTATTTAATGAGTGTTTATATTGGTCAAATTTGGTGTAAATAAGTGTTTTAATTGATAAACATTAAGACTCAGTCTGTTTCATTTCTTTTGATCATTTAATCAAGAGCAAATTAGAATGGATACTTTCTCTGAATCAGAGATTGCAAGGTTTTTCAGTGGACGATGTGTTTTCATTACTGGAGGAACTGGATTCATGGGAAAGGTAAGATTCTTAAATTAACTAATTGACTGACCAATCATTATTATTGTAATTATCTTTTAATTGGAAATTAAAAGAGCGACTAAAAGATTGATGTTTAAGAATAAAATTAAAAGTGAATCTTTAACTTTCATCGTGCAAACTTAACGATTGAACTTGCAAATGCATGAATCAACTTCAAGTCTGGCCATTCAAACTGTAAACCATTTACCTGATTCAAGTCCAAGTTTAACGCAACAAAATCCCATTAAAGATGATTACGATGATATTGAGTGAAATAATGAACAAAATGGTCAACAAAAACACTAACCTTTTAATCAGAAAATTTCATATTCATGTTACTTCCGTGACTTTTGTATAACCTTTTACATTCAATTGTTTTTAACCATTTCTTTCATGTCTTCTTCTCATACCTTTTTCCTCACCAATTCATTGTCATCGTCATTTACAGGTTTTGGTCGAGAAATTACTTCGATCTTGTCCAGGACTCAAAAATTTGTACCTTTTACTTCGAAACAAGAAAGGTCTTGCTCCACGACAACGACTTGAACAGCTTCTAAATGATAGGGTAAGTTTTTTGCTGCCATTTTAATATACGACTTGAGGCTTCAATTAATTTGATCAGTAATTGATTCTAATATCAACAAAAAATAATATTTCAAATCATCTTTAATAGGAAATTAATGTTTAATATTTTTAGGTTTAGCTTTTTTCCTGGTTTTTTCTTTGGGTTATTTTCATTTCTGGTTAACTGTATTTTTTATTCTAAATTTGATTTCTGGTTGAAATTGAGAATAGTTAAGACTTGATCAAGATAAAGCCGTAATTGATGCATTTATAAGCTTTGATTGTTAGTTTTTTGTCCCTTAACTGTCAGCTTTTTGATAAAACCACATCAAATAGAATAGAGAATTGGAAGGTTGATTGTTTGGACAAAATATTCAATGTTTTTCATGTTCACTCCAATAATGAAGGCTACCGGTTTCTGGGTCTTTTTTGTACATTAAATAGCCTTGCAAGTCAACCAAATAACCGGTCAAAATTGACTATATTATATAATAATTAGCAGACTATATTAGTATCTCTGAAATCCGGTTCAAAGCAACAGAAATAGATAATTTAAATTGTTGTTTCTCATCTACAACAATATCTAATGAAAATCTCAAAACTAAAATTGCCATTTTACAAATTAGTTGATCAGCAGATCAATAGTTGAAATTGATAATCAATTTGTTTACTTTCAATTCAATTACGCAATGTAGCATTCAATTGTTCAGCTTTAATTTACTCATTCCCTCAACAGTTAATTTGTTTAATTAATCATTAAAAAAGTGTTGCCATTGATGAATCCTTGAAGACAATTTTTCAACTTGTTTCATTGCTTAACATTCAAAGCATAACAGAATGAAATTGAACAAAGTCTGATGAAAAAATATATGAAACTACATAAAATTGAATTAAACAGTTTACGGTGATCAGCAAGTAATCAACGAAAGATATTTTTAATGCTTCTAAATTTAATACTAACAATCCAAACCATTAATTATGTTATCCATGATATTTTGGTTTCAAAGTTATTAGTAAACAAATCAACATTTTTTAATAATAAGACATTGGCATTTAGCGACTAATTTGATTGAGAAATTTAGAAGGCTATTTTAAGACTTTGTTTACTTGTTACCTATTACCTGTTCAAGCGACAAACAACGTAAATGGATGTTTACCTGAAAATTTATCTAAATTATACTGTTGATGACGCAAAGAATATCTAATGATAAACAGAGGAACATTTAATGGTCATATAATGGCACAAAACTGGAACGTTGATCCAAAATTTGGTACAAATCTGGTTTGTTACAAGGTTAAATTAGAAACCCGATTTTTTCTCTGAGCTCAAATCAAGTTAATCAATAATTCAATCTCAATTGCCGGTTAATACAAGCATCGATTAATGAATAATTATTAAATTTAATTTCAAAGGTACAAAAGCCATTAAATTTACTAAATAACCTGGTAAATCTTTTGAAACGAGAGATGCGAGAAGCTTCATTCTTTCCCTCAATTCAGATTATAATGCAAATCTTTTAATTTACAGCCAATTCAATTTTATTATTAATCTAGAACAGTTATCACCACTTAACGTCGTAATTGTAACGAAACATTCATGATATTATAAAAAATAACATTCAAATAAATGAACAAGTTACAACTAAATTTGATTTTTAAAAGAAACCAGTAATTACAAGATTTCTAACCAAATTGCATTATGATTACATTGCAAGTCGAAGTTTTTTCCTCTTGAGAAACAGTTGAGTTTGTTTGAAATTTTTCTTGACTAATTGATTCAACTTATCCTCAGGGATGCTCAGTAACTTACGTTAAGCAATTTCATGAAGATTTGGGAAAACAAAACCTGATTGATAAAGACAAAAATAACTAGGAATGACGTGCAACTAAAAAACCAAAAAATCGCTCAGCATTTGACAAAATGGTCATTATTCAAAATCAAGTTAAATAAATTGAGACATTAATATTTAAACAACCCTTTTGTCCGAGAGCAATGAATTTTCCTATGAAAAGTAAATGTTTAATTTCGCATATCAATGAAAATGAAAATAATGACAAGGTGAGATGGCTCGTCAATTTGAATTACAATCACTAAATTTATTTTCAGACTAGGATTTATCAATTATCACTAATAATTCATTGTCTGATTGGCAATATATTTTACTTTTTTTGACCATCGAAAGGTCAGTCAGACAGGGAAGAAGGAAAAAATAAAACATAATATTAGAAACAATTTGGCAAAAATTATCCAATTTTTGGGAAATAATATTGAAACAAATTTAAGAGTGTAAATTGAATATCTTATCTATTGATATACCAATTTATTGATCAGTTAATATGCCAATTGCTTGTACCTTTTTAATGTTGATGTCAAGTTGATTCTCAACTTGGATAAAGGTCAAAATAACGGAAGTCTTACGGGCTTGATAGTGACCCAGAAAAGGTTGAGAAAAAATGAAAGTCCAAATTGATAATGTTTACGTTGTTGATGGTCAACAGTAATGAGGAAGAGCGGAGGTCATTTACTTTTACTTTTTTCTGGATGATTTGGTTATAAGCAATTTCAATGGAAACCGAAAACTGGTTCAATGAACAAAATATTAGAGGTTAAGATAAAAATGAAAGTTTAAAGTTTTTACACCAACAAAACCTTGATGACCGTAAGTCAAGGTAAAATGAACCTGCCATCAACCATTCAATTCATTTTCACCATCATTTCTGTCTTCATCATCATCCTCACCATCATGATAATCTGCTGTTATACTTGTTATTGTTGAACAAAACTGGGATAAGCGACCTAATATCAAGTGCATTTCATTTGTTTATAAAAGCTTTACTGTAAACCTTTACCTGAGTTTTGTTTCTTTTTGGGTTTTGATGAAAACAGGAAAATGTTGTCCTTCAATCAACCTTTCAACTTTCAAGAATCACTTTCACCTGATTAATTGTATTCATTACAGCAACATTTCAGCTTAATAAGGATAAACTTAATTATTTAAATTTAAACTCGTTCAACTAATGGACAGTTTAATGATGATCTTGAACCTGATTTGGAAGAAAATCGCATTTTTTTCAAACATAACTTTTTTTGCCAATTTTTATGCTTACATTGTTTTTCACCTTTAATTGTTACATTGTTTTTGATCTTGTCAGTCTTCAAGGTTAACTAACATTTAATTACTGATTACTATTGAAAGTCTGCAATCAAATGGCAACCAAATGGCACTTTCAACTTTCACTTGCTAATTGTAAAATTTTGTTTCTCGTCATTTCATAGATTTTTGATCGAATTCGCGAAGAAAATCCAAAATCACTGAACAAAATAATCCCCATTTCAGGGGACATTACAGTTGATGGTTTAGGAATCTCGCAAAATGATTTGAATCAACTTGTAAAAAATGTTTCAGTAATATTTCATTCAGCAGCTACAATTAAATTTGAAGAACCTTTGAGGTAAGTCAATGTTTATGTAAATTTTAAATGCAAATTTGAGGCAAAAAATTGTACAATTTCTTAATCATTTTGTTTTTTCTTTGACCAGAGTTGCTGTCAATTACAATATGCTTGGCACTCGGCGAGTAATTAAATTAGCTCATCAAATTCCACAATTAGTGGTAAGTTTAATTCTAATCATTACTAAACACCTCATAACCTGTAATGTTTTCAGCCTGAAATTGCGTAGTCGACCTCATTCATTAATCGTACGATCTTAAATGAATATTATCAAAAGTAATGTTGTCATGATGATGATAATGATGAAATATGATCAATAAGCAGGTCGATGATGTCCATTGACTATCAGCTGACCTTCCAATCACGAAGAACCGGAAAAATTGTTGAACATTGAGGCCATTTCATTTCCATATGGAAGCATACTTTTTTGGTTTAACTGGCAACATTTTCCTTAAGAATCTATCCAAATAATTCAACCAGATAAAACAGGAAGACTCAGTTGACTGATTTAGGAAACCCTTTAAACCTTGAATGTGAAAAAGAGTGATAAAATTAGCGTAAAAATAATCAACTATTTAAAAATTTTTCTCATTACAACTCAAAATAACTTTAAGGTTAACATTTTGTTTCTTGCATCGTTCAAAGACATTCGGGATTTACTGTTTCTGTGTTTGTTTGCCGTCCAAATCAAATTATTTTATGGTTATCTAATAGTTTTAAACATATTTAAATTCAATTAAAGACAACAATCAATGGTTCGATGAGTTAACAGCACGTAAAATTAACATTAGTCAATGGTAGCTTATATTTTCAATGGTAAACTAAGCCTATTGAAGTGGCCCTGATTGGTAATTGTGTTTTTACAATGATAATTGGAGTAAAATTTCAAGTCTAAAAGCATTCAGTAACAATTCTGGTTGTTAAATAATAATATGGTTGAAATGAAAACACACCAAGGCTAATGGAACCACAAAATTTATTTGGAAACATTTGATTTGGTTATTTGTTCTAACCTCGGAAAATGTGACTTTTTGAGATGTTATATTGACAGAATTGTAATTATGTTTTGGGTAATAACACGGAACTGTACTAATAATTTTCTAGTAAAGCGAAAGTCCAAGTAATAAACAGCAATCAGCGCCGTGATTTACGGTAAATGACCTCAATGAAATAGCCACCTTGAATGAAATTGTTTCCTTATTTCCGTAATTTGCTCTACGGATGAAACTTTTCCTTGAGCTATTTTTGAATAATTTGCTGGTTAAATAGTTGATTATTGGTTAAAATTGTGACCTCGTCCGTTTAAAACATCTGACATCGTTTACAATTGATTTGGTCTTTCAATCAGCCCATGATTGATAGTGATCATAAATTATAGTCGACATTATCAGCCTGACCTTTACTTCAACCTGTTTCCCAACCTCCATCAACATCATTATTATGTCTCATCGTCATTCAACACTTTCAATTTCATCGTTTTTACCACGATCAGATGAACGTCAGATGATTTTATCTTTCGATAAGAGTTAGTTTAATATGCGAAAATCTGTTTAAATCAGAATATTTCATATTGATTGAATACAATTTTGATTGGTTTCAATTTGAAAGGCAAGAATCGTACCTTTATCAGATATTTCCTTTTGCTCTCTTAAACTAGAGAAAGCGTGAAGTCAGTGCATAAAATGAACACTAAGAATCTTTGCCTATGCGTTTTTTGCGTTTAACGCAATAATTTTCATTTAAGCAAAAGTATCATAAATTGCAGCTCAAGAATCACCGGCTGAATGAGGAATCTTTTTGTCACTAATAAGTTTGAATGAGCGTGTATAATGAGATTTTATTGACACTTTCCTTCAGCGTTCATATTTATGGTGCTTCTGTATGAGTTGACTGGGATGTTTTTTCAGGCTTGGCTTTGATTGTTTTTAAACTGTTACAATTTTCAGTGAAAATTTTTCAATTTGCATTTCCCAATTTACAATTTTAATTTGTTTTTGTTTTCGTTTCTCCTTGGACACAATTCATTACAGGCCTTGGTTCATGTCTCAACTGCTTATGCCAATTGCGATCGACAAAAGATTGATGAGGTCATTTACGACTCTAAAATTACTCCCCAGCAACTGATTGATGCAATTGAATGGATGTCAGATGAAATGATTGAAAATATCCTTCCCAAGCTTCTTGGTGCTAGACCAAACACTTACACCTTGACCAAAGCATTGGCTGAAACTATGATCATGGAAGAGTGTGGATCACTTCCAGTTGCCATTGTCCGTCCTTCCATCGTGACCGCATCTCGCCGTGAACCCTACCCAGGTTGGGTTGACAACATTCACAATGTAACTGGCATCTTTTTAGCTAGCAGTAAAGGTGTCTTAAGATCACTTTACCTTAACTCGTCCGCTGTTTTGGACATTATACCTGTCGATATTGTTATCAACTTGATGATCACCGTTGCCTGGAACACAGCTACTAAACCCCAGAATAGCATTCTTATCTACAACTGTTCATCTGGAATGCTCAATCCAATCACGATTGGAGACATTGAAAAGTATACTTTTCCGTTGACCATAAAGTATCCTTGTTCAGAACACTTTCGTTATCCTAGAATCACAATTCGTTCAAATCGCTTCCTTCACAATATTTTTGTCCTCCTTGACCATTACATGCCTGCTTATATATTTGATACAATCAGCGCTCTCACTGGAGGCAATCGAATGTAAATATCTTATAATTTAATTCAACCAAACCTCTAAGCTCAATCAATTTTATGTTAATTTTTTCTCTTCTATTCACAGGATGGTTCGAATCTACGAAAAACTTCACAAAGCAACGGAACAATTAGTTTTCTTTGCTACTCGTCAATGGCAGTTCAAATCAACCAATATTCGCGATCTTCAAGAGCAACTATCCGAAGTGGATCAAAAGGTATTTCAAAAATCTAATGCCAAAATTCAAAACACTAATTTAACACTTTGCTTTTACTTTAATAGACATTTTGCTTCGACGTGAAACAAATTCATTGGCCACAGTACCTTGAAGACTATTATTTTGGTATTAGGCGATACATACTGAAAGAGGAAAACTCAACTATACCTGTAGCCAGGAAAAACTTGAAAAGGTTCAGTTTGATGTGTCCAATTAACTATTCCTCTAATTGCCAGGATCATAATGATTGAAACAGCGTAAAAAATCAACACCATTTTGCACTGTTTTCCCATTCATTCAATATCTTGATCAACACACCATCAAGATGCCAATATTGATTATTGTATATGTGTTTGAGTGTTTTAGGCTACAATCAAAATGTCGATCGATAAACTGCTCATCCAACTTGATACCCATTTTTTGCAATCTTATAGCTTCGAGTGTTAATAATAAGCATGAGCTCGATGAACTTGATGAAACTAACAGTGATTAGTTTTGATGATTATCAAAAAAATATTGTTTTTTCATTCGCGTGTTAAACTAACTCGAGTAATCGTTTCAATTTTATCTGATGAGTGGGAAAGACTTTATTGTGATTACCTGTTTGTCAATTTACTTTTTGTTTTGCTTCTCAATACTAATTTACTTTTTTTGTTTCTCTTATTTTTTGTAGGCTTTACTACACCAACAAAACGATTGAATATCTAATCTTTTTTGGACTGTTCAACGCATTCATGTATCGATCTGGTGCAGGTTCCTATATCTGGTCATCGGCAAAAAGTAAATTATTTGACTTTGTTCAGTCCCAAGTTTAAATAATTTACCTTCCAAATGAACAAAAAACAAAACAATTCAAATTGTTACCTTTTATAACAACTTTTTCTTTCTCTTATCTTCTTTTGTTGACTTTTTATCCATTCACTTGCACTATTTTTTCTTGCTTCTTGATCCAATCTTTGACAAAACAAAAACTTGTACATGATTTATACTCTTCTTTGATCAACTCTCATATTTCTTCGATTTTTCTCTTTCTTTCCTATTTTTTGCCACTAATTAAATATATATAAATATATGTATATATTTAACAATCAACAATCAATTTCACCATCTTTACCCTTTTTTGCTTATTGGATATGTTGATAAACAAACTAAAAAATAAATTTTAAAATTATTTGTAATTTCCTTCCAATTTCACGTTGACTCATGTTTAATTTGCCAACAAACAGTTTAGCCAACAAATTTAACGCAACAATATTGGATTTGTTTGCAAATATCAGATCAATGACTTCAAGGTAAATCAATTTACCTTTATAATCAATCAAATTGTCACCTAATCAAGAAAATAAAGAAAAATTTATCAGCAGATTTGCTGCCAATTATAATTGATAGAGAAAAAATTTCTGTTGAATATCGACATTAGAGTCTTTCAATTAAACGGTCAATGTATTAAACAATATTCATGATAGACTCAGAAGAGAGCAACAAGTGATTAGAATTGAAAGTTAATTCATTAAAAATTATTAACTCGTGAATCAGCATCCTTAGCCGCGACAAATTCAAGTAACAATGAAATTGGACCTTACAAAAAACAAGCTGTTTAAACTCGAACATTTTGTTTTCTTATTTTGTGGTTTCTGGTGCTTATTCCAGATACATTACTACATAGTTAAATATCTATCATTTGATATTGTCACTCGGATAAACTGGTTCGTACCAGAAAAGACACCTTTACCCGATTTAGTATTATGTTTTGATTTTGTTAGCTTGATTAATACATCCAAACTGTTTGAAAAATATCCAGAAGTAATAGCAAAGCTCGGGATCAAAAGTGAAGCTGAATTTGACAATTTGAAGCGTTTGTCTAACGGTAAAATTGGTGCAAAAATGATTCCAATGTTGACAATCAGACAAATAACATCAATTTTGTATACAAAGGAAAAGTTGATTGACGAGATTGTTGTTTTGAATCAGACATCACGGAACGATGCCAATTTGTGTAAAAATATCGGATTTTTCACTTCATATACTTATTGTGCTAAAATAACTTGTTCATATCGTTATCCTGTTTCGGCAAACGTATCCTTTGTCGATCATCTGTCTGAAAATATACCTTTCTTTTATGTCAACCTTAATACCCATTATTTAACCAACGAGTCCATTTATTTTGTAACTCTCGTCAAACCAAATACATATCCTTGGGACCAGGGAATGGCTTGGCTTTCTTTGGATAACTATCCAGGTCCATCCATCTTTATGGTCTCCTTTACAATGTATCTTGAACACAAATTACCTGCTCCATATCAAACTCAATGTTATGATTATCAAACTGATGGTTACGTCGACCAATCGCACGCTATCAATGAATGTCTTAATCGTAGTTCCTCGAATATACTTAAATTTGCCTTTCACCATTCCATCGTTAAAGATGATGTGAATTCATACATTGATTTAAGAAATTTTGATCCTGCTTACAAGCCTACCTTTGATCAAATAGTTGATAAATGTGTTAAACTTAATTCGAGACCAGACTGCTATAATCTTGCTTATCCAATAGTTGGTTACAGCAGATTAGCCAGACAAGTTGACCGGAGACGAACTCAAATCGGATTGGAATTGATCAAGGAGCCAGTTTTATTGGTTTATGCTGAGCCATCAATGACGCTGTCTGATTTATGTATAGCCATTGGAAGTATTTTAGGTTCTTGGTTTGGATTCTCAATTAATTATCATGTTCCATTGGTTTGCTCTAAGTTGTATGGAAAGTGTAAGCGATATCTAACCGAGAAAAGGCAACAACAATTGGGCCATCCATCTCAGGATATACGAGCCCATCCTGGTCAATCACAGACCACTAAATGAATCGACTGAAAATAAATCTATTTAATATAAAACAATAGTTGATATTAAATTTTGTCTAATATTAACAAATTAATTGTACGCACTGGTAGATGTTGTTTTATTAAGAGAAGAAAAATTTATATTTACAATTGCAATTTAGTTCATCTTATAAGCTACTTGGGGAATCTAAAAAGTTGTAATTGATTAAAATGACTTAAATTTTATGATGAAATTCAACAGTGAATAAACCTCTTTTATTGAGTTATCTGGCAAAATTCCAATAATTCGTGATCATGTTAACAATTATTGTTAAAGTTTGCCATCAAAATTCAACAAGACTAACGACTTAAGGAAGTATTTGTTATAAATCGGAAATATGATCTAACAAGTTAACCTCTACTAGAACCTAATAACCAGTTAATTCAGCAAAAGTTTGATCCATTTCGTCAGTAAGTGATTTATATTTCTCCTTTTCATGTGAAAGTTCATCTGAAATGTATAAAGAAAAAGATTAATATCTGATTGTATTATAATTAATATAACATACCTTCAAGTCTGTCAACTTCCTTCAATAGTTTCTGGACACACCTTTCTGCAAATTCAGCCCTGGATTCAGCCTGAAAAATTAAACAAAAGATTGTAAGTTTATATGAGTTTAAGGTTCCATAATGAATAAATTAATGTTTGTGAAAGACTTCAATCTATTTTGCTATCTAAAATTAAACTTAATGAAAGTTAACAAAACAAAATCAAGCCAAAATTTGTTTGCCACAAACATCATCATCATCGTCCTCGTCAACATCATTACCATTACGTTATTTACTATATTTCACATTTACAGATACTAATGTGACAAAATGAGAAAGTAATTAATCTTCGGTTAAATACAGTTGGTTGATGTTTCGTAGGATCCAGAAAATATTTAATTTTTCATGCTCAACGAGAAGAAACTTGTAACCATGCTAATCAGAGTTATATTATCATGGTTTTTCATCATAAATTATGAGGCATATTTTCAAATTATCTGTTCAATCATTTGTGTCTTTTTTATCTTTAATCAGAAATTAACACCACACTTAGCAAAATATTAAAATAACGAGGTGATAATAGTATGCTATGAAATTGTTATTCCAGTTGAAATAATCTACAAAATCCTCATTTCATGCTATTGAAATAAATAAAACCAAATTTACCTCTTGAAGTCGCATTGTTAAGTCTTGAATTTGAGCTTCATATTCTTCTTGTTTAGCAAGGGACTGAAAATAAATGATTAAACAAGCCAATTAAATGTTATGATACTGAATTAAATTTGACTTTTTACTCACCTTTTCCTCACTAACTTCCAGTGATTTAACATTGTTACCAACAACTTTCAACTCCTCTTCCAACTCTAAAATTTTCCTAATAAATTTTGGTAAATTAGTTAAATTATTAGTAATGTATCAACTGCTTATGAGTTTGGATTTCAATTGACAAAGCTAACATTACAGCTAAAGCTTACATTTCACCAGTTTGAGCTCGTTCTTCAGCTCTTTCAAGTTCATCTTCGACTTCAGCAACTTTTCGAGCCAACTGTTTATGAAGAAACAATCAATCATTAAATTGCATATTATTGAATCTATAGGAAAAGTATACTCACTTCGTCATATTTTTTATCAGCTTCTTCAACAGCGTTTCTTGCTTCTTTCAACTGAGCCTCTAATTGTTTCAATCTTTCGGCGTCAACTTGATTTCGATGTTCAAACATTTTACGAAGTCGCTCACTTTCATCTCCCGCTTGAGAAACTTGTTCCAATTTAACCTGAACATTTCGAGTTTTCTCTTCAGTTTTTTCCAATTCTTCCTCCAACTGTTGAACTCGACGAGCTAAGGTTGCCAATTCATTTTCAGCCTTAAAGTTTATGAATTGTAACAAAAATTAATGCATAACGTTATTCAATGAATTGATGATAGATCTTGTATTCACTTAAAGACTTAGATTTTATCAAGAATACATGTAAAAATAAGAAAAGTATCAAATTTACATGCAGAAACCTTGAAATGAATGGAAAGGCTAATAAAGCGGTCATTAAGATAAAAATTCAAAAAAATAACTTACACCATGAAGAGCCTTTTCCTTATTTTCAAGATCTTCATTGGCCTTAGCAAGATGGTCAGTGGCTGACAATAATTCCTCTTGAATTTGGGTTAATCTCTTTTCTAGGGCTTGAATTTCCTCTTGGGCCTGAAATCATGACGACCATAAGCAACAAAGATCCACAAATGCACATACACAATAAAAACAATAAACATATTGATATAACCCAACACTAATAAATTAAGTTGATCACAAAAAGAAATTTAAAGTAAACCTTTTGAACTTTAGAGTCGGCTTCTCGTAAAGAAGCTTCAGCTGCATCGGCTCGATCCATGGCGTTGTCTTTCTCAATTTTGAGAAAAGCCATCTTCTTCTTGATTGCCTCCATTTTGTCAATTAAATTAACACTCCAATCAAGACACTTTTACAAGTAGAAAAAAAATAATTAAACTAAAAAGACAAATACAAAAGCATAAAAATAGCATTGTGAGCTTAATATCACAGCTTAACCCGGGAAAATAACAATCGTCTGACCGATACTTGAGTCTCCTTTTATGAAACTAACATCTAAACTCTAAATTATACTTTGACTGCTAATTGTATTTTAGTGCTATCAATATATCAAATCAACTAAATAACAATCTTCGGCAAAAGTGAATATTCTTACCCAATTAAAAAGGAAAAACTCTTTAATAATCACAAAATGTTAATAATCAATGTTATTTTTTTATTTGTGACTAGTTGTGGCGTTAACGTAAACAACTATGAAATTAAACTGTGGATTAAATTTGAATAAGATGGATATTTGACAATGAGGAATGCGTCTTGCTGTTTTAATTTAAAGAAACGATTTGCTCTGTTTATTTGGTTCGGAAGACAAGAGAGCGAGAGAGAAAGAAGATGGGTTGGGGGTTGATAAAATGCATCATAATCAACATTGGACTGTGTTTTCATCTAGAAACTCATAGAGAAAAGTAAGCAAAAAATTATTGTCATCTCTTCCATCTCTTCTTAACCTATTCAACATACATTTTCTTAACCTGACCTCATCTTCATTTTCTTCCTCTCGTCATTTTTAACCTAATCTTAGCATCAAATTAACTTCAATCTAAGAAATGGTTTTGTTTCAGTATTCCCTTCAAGATTTGAGGGAAACCATTTTTTGCTCGCATCCAAATCCATATAATAACGTTCCTTTATCAACCAAACAAACAAGATAAAATAACATTTTTCTTTCAGATTTGGCATTAACCATGCAATCCAAAGCAAATACGGGAACCAAATAACTATAATATGCTTGGTAATTGATTAAAGTTAGCAATCAAAACGTAACCATTGTCTATGTGTTATAACATAGGCTTTTTTAAACTCCACAAAATTGAATTATTGATTTTCATTTCAGTAAATAAATTTTCTGCTTTCTTATATCTTCTATTTTAGCCGGCATAAACTTTATTTATTTGATTGAAATTTTTTTAAAATTAACCTTGAGTATGATTCTGAAGGCCTGAGGAAAATTAAACTCATAAAAGGATAGATGAATAAATAGATATTTACTTTTGCGGTTGGATTGAAGGTAAATGATGATTTGCTTGGGATGATTCAATATGAATAGAAAATCATTATTTCACAGTAAATCAGTAAAAACAGGTTAAAGTATGTACAAATCAATATTTAATTTTGAATGATTTAAGGTCAATAACAAACAATCTTTAATTATTATTCCTTGAATTTCCATCATTCAGTTCAATTTGATTCACTTGTAACTTTGGGTTTTACAGCATAAAATGGTGTGTAACTCGTTATGTCATTTACTGTGGCTATTAGTTTAACTTTACTATCACTCATGGTGTTTGTCGTGACTATAACTTCAAATACTGTCAGTTACAGAGGATATTCAGTGATCTCAGTGATTCCAAAAACAAGATTGGATGTCGACTTTATCAACAATTTAACTATTTACCAGGTAATTTATCAGTAGCAACAAGTAATGTACTTATTTTTTGCATTTCATTTGTTAGAGGATTGATTATTGGTTTCCATCGTCAACTCCAAATCAACCAATCAAGCTACTATTAAACCAGGATAATCTTCAAAAAGTTATTGGTAATCTCACAAGACGCAAATTAGCTGTTAAAATTGAAATAGACGATCTGGGAAGGTAAATAATCCGATGATTTCAGGTCAAGAATACAAAACTTATTCTAATTCTTTGTTTTACTCACTCTAATTAGGTATACCATTAAGCAAAATATAAATGGAAATGATAATGGAGAGCACAGGATTAGTTACAACCAAACTGACGATACGTTTTTCCAATCTTATGCTCGATACAATGTAATTGTTAAATATTTAGATGATTTAGTGGCTAAATATCCAAATAAGATAGTCAGATCAACCATTGGACAGTCTTTTGAAAAGAGGAATCTAACGTTGATTCGCATTGGAAATTCAATTCAACAATTAAAACGTAAACCGATTATTTACATGCAAGGTGGCTCACATGCAAGAGAATGGATCAGTCCAGCAACATTAATTTATTTAATTACAACTTTAACTAAATCTAAGGATCCTTCAATAACAAAATTGACTCATTTTTTTGAGTATTGGTTTCTACCCGTTGTAAATCCTGATGGCTATGAATATACACATACTCATGTAAGTTCAAGTCAAAGTTAGTTGTTTGAGCTGTGAATTTATTGGTGACTATTGGTGCTGATTACAGAACAGATTTTGGAGAAAAACTCGGTCAAGAATCGATAATGAACCATGCATTGGCGTTGATCCCAACAGGAACTTTGGTTACTACTGGAAAGGTCGGATCTTAGATCTGTATTGTTTGGTCTCTCTGATTTTGTTTATTTTTTTGCGGCATTTAGGTGCAGTGGATAATGATTCTTGCAGCGAAACTTATCCTGGACCGAAACCTTTCTCTGAACCTGAAGTGGCTTCAATCGTGAAATTAATTCATCCCAATGCACCAAGAATCAAAGCTTTCCTCGATTTTCACTCCTTTGATCAAAGTTGGTTGATTCCTTATGGATTTGGTTCACGAAAGCCAAAAGATTTTATTGATATGGTAGGAATGTAATGACAGTAATGACAATAGATGATCAAAATGTTTACATTAAGTTTTTTAATTGTATGACTGTTAACGTCGTTTCATTAATTGTTTTGTAAAACAAGGAAAGGATTGCCAAAAAATCTGTCGATGCTTTGGCTTCAATCCATGGAACTAAATATTCAGTAGGAAATAAAGCCCAATTACTTTGTAAGTTTGATTAAAACAGGCCCTTTTGCCTTAAAATTAATCAATTTAACTTAACCTTTCAATATCTAGATCCAGCATTTGGGTTAGCTGATGATTGGGCTAAGGGTTGCGCTAAAATCAAATACTCGTTTTGTATTGAATTGCGAGATAAAGGTGAATATGGTTTCTTGTTACCTGCAAATAGGATTATTCCTGTTGGTGAGGAAATTATGGCAGCAATCAAAGTTCTTAGTGGAGAAATAATGAAAGAAATAAAACAATCAAAGTTACGAAAACGTAAAGCAAAAGGAAATCAAAGTTAATTGAAAAAGTAATTCATTTTATTATATTTTGCTGTTAACTTGAGCAGTCATCAAAGTTGACAAACAATGAATAGATTGAACAATAATTTGATTTTTTCGAATATTGGTTTCTCATCTATCTTTTAAGCATTTAAATGATTCAAGCTATTTTATTCCTGGTAAAAAGGAGTTGGACGATTCCACTTTAGCCGAGTTAATTGCTCTCCATGTTTCCCGAAAGCTTTCAACATTGGACGATGCGCTTTGTTTGTATTTTGGTAGATTTGGGGTTTCATTTTCCACTGATTGTGATGGGGACTGTTGCTTTTGTTGTTGTAATTTGTTGGTTGATTTGAGTGTTAGACGGTTACGAAGAGAAGCATTCATTTTAAGTGCTTCACCTAAGGCCAGGCGAAGTCTTCCTACCTCGATTTCAAGATTATTTAAATGGTTAATTACTTCTAATGGTATTGACTCTAGAATAACAATATAAGATAAAGCAAATTTAAAATTTAATCTTCAAACGTTAGTATGAACCTGAAAACTTATGCTCACTCTTTCCTAATTCGCTTGGCATAACAGAACTTAATTTGGTTGATGGTCCTTCCAAACAATCAGGATATAAATTGTTAACAATCAACTTGAACTGTAAATCTAGAAACGTGATACATGAAAATGTAATCTGAGACTCCATGTAGGGTTGTTAATACAATTGAGATGTTGATTTTTAAAATTGCCAGAACAACATATCAATTTTGAGTGACACTTACCTCTGTTTTTGCGATTTAAATCTTCAATTTGATTGTGGAGACAATTGAGAACCATTTTGTGTTGTTCCTTAATAAATTGTAAATTTTTCTCAAGTAAACGCAATTTCAATGTTGGATTATTAAATGAGTTGAACGTATCACAATTGGTCTCATAACCTTTCCAATGATCAATATCATCAAATGTTGCTGATGTGGATAACAGTGAAGGTGAAGATGATGCAGATGATGACGCGGATGATGGGTTCAAACTGAATGATCTGTAATTGATTAGGTTGTTTGGACTTTTACTTGTTGCCATTTTATCAACTAAAGTTGAATTGGTCGATGGTTCACTTGATTTCACTATTGGAGGTAATTTGGTTATGATTGTTGGACGTTTAACTAGGTAAGGATTGATCGGATTAACCTCATCACCTGAAACAATCTCGCCGCATTCAATTAAACGAGTTAAATTTTCTCGATGAGGTAAACAATGAGATGTAAAACCAGAAGGCTGCGAGCCAGTCTCCATTGGAAGTCATTACATCAATTACAATAATTTTTAATTAGAATGACAATTTGTCCACTTTAAACATTATGATGACTTGGTTATAAGGAGACGAATTATTTAAACGTTGTTTTGCTGTTAGATAACATTGATTTTAGCAATCTATTGAATGTAAAGTATATTATTAAGACTCGTTAAAGTAAATTTGTTTTTCAGATCAATAGCTGTTACTATGGTGAGAGTATAATGTTGATTCTTTTTGCATTTTTACAATAAAGTCGAGTTTTAATCAGGATCAATAAACAGTGAAAAGGTTTTTCACAAATTAATCACAAAAAGAGTTAATCATTTATAAGATGATCCACTGAATTAGACTCTTAACCAATATAATTACAATGTATGGTAAACTTATCTGCAAAAAAACTGATTTTTTCGGTGAGCTAGAAACCTTTGGTGGTTAGGACTGAGATTTATTTGAAAAAGCTTCTATTATACTTACTTCTCGTGTTGAGTTTACGACTTTTATTTTCTATAGTAATTAATCGATTATTTTTTTATTATATATTCAAGTCTCAATGAATAAGTATGGCGAATGTCATTAGTTAGTAATGAATTTAGTCAATCGATAACCTTGGTATGAAATAAGCATCAAATGTTAAGGTTACAATATGTAAATCAAGATTAGTTCATGGTCATCAAAGTAATTTCATTTGTGAGTCGAACAATTTATTATGATAATTAGGATTATTTCCGTACAAAATCGAGCTTCTATCTAATCAAATTAGACTAACTCAATGGTAATAATTTAATTTAGATTTGTATATAAATAGTCTATTATAAGTATTATGATACAAAGATTGGCAAAAATTATTTTAATGACCAATGGTTTCTGAAGGCGGTGCACTTGGGTTGAAGTAAGCTGCCTCCATGAGTGTTGAGCAAGTCGATTGGTGATGATTTAAGGGTGCTAATGATGGGGGGTAATAGTGATGGTGATGGTGTTTCAATTGAATTGTTTGTTGTTGTGGTAAAGAGTATATCTTACGACGAGCCCATCTAATGGCCATAATCATAATCCCAATAGCGGTGACAATCAGTACAGCTGATATACACACACAGGCAACTCCGAGGACATGGAAAGCTTCACCAGTTAATGGATCTGAAGTAACGTACAAAAGCTTGGAAACAACTAGACTCAGTACACCAAGTAATAATACAATTAACCCAATAAACATCAGTGAAATAGTGAGATGAGACGTTGTAAAAACGGCTAAGAACTTAATTCCTGAAAAGGTTGATGACAATGGTTCTTGATTTGGGTTATTTGTTTGTAAATTGTTGCCATATTGCTGTTCATTAGCTAACCAAATTGTAGCTCTCTGGTCCATTTGGGAAATATAAAAGTTCAACTAGAAAAGCTGATGTGACTGTTAACTTTCTGATGTCATTGTGTTAACAGGTTGCTTTGGTTTGCTTGTTCACACTTGTTTTTAACTTTAATCTCTTGTTTAGTCTAAAATGAAGTGTAATTGTCCATATATTGTTGAAATATGATTAAAATCGTCCTTGAAATATCAATAGATCGATATTGACTGGACATTTGGATGCTGCTTTTTATTTGTATCAAACAATTTGGACCATTTCAAACAGACAAATGGACTTAAACTGGTTACATACAAAAATAGGACAATCAATAAATTTAAAAGTCATATGTTGTATCAATTGATTGACAACTTTCTTTTGATACTGTCCAGTTATAGTATTTTAATTGTTGCTTCTATCAATTAGGGAAACTTAAGGTCAATTGAGATTGAACTGTATAGTGTTGTGTTAATTTTTGAATGACTTCCATACTAATCTTGCAAGTATACTTGTGTTTATTTTTATTAAAATCAATTGGGTCAATCGATTTTAATGAATACATTTCACCTTAAAGTTGTAATCAATTCATATTTATCATAATAACGCATTTCTCTATCATTGGTTAATCATTCATCTAGATTGATTTTGAAAAACTGTAGACAGCCAGATGCAACTTATTGACTTTAAAAGTAAAGGTTGTTTTTATTTTTCCGCCATTTCTTTACCCCCTTCATTGCCATTACCAATGCATGTTTCTTATCTGATTGTTATCTTGAAAATTTCAATTACATGTATTATCATTCTATGACATTTCAATGAACTAAAACTATCCCATAATCACCTATCAATGATTAAAAAAAATTAAAATCAAGCACTCACAGTATCAGCAAAAATGTCTTCTCTCTCTTTTTTAAAAGACAGTCAAGTTTCAACAGATTGATCTTTGAATTTATTTCAACAAAAAGAATGGTTCCACGAAAATTTAGCTTTTTAACCTAAATATCTAGAAGGTATAATCAATGAATGATCTTTATCTAATTAACCTTTTCAATTGGTTATTTATCCCTTTCGATAACATTGTAATTGGCGGTTAAAGGCATGGAAAAATAAATTTCATTTAGTTTGCATTGTTTCCTTGGTAACACAGCGGAAATAGATGTCGTTTAGGTTTGTATTCACGATTGGTGATGACTGGAGAAGTGAATGGAGATTGCAAGCAGGCAACGATTTCATTTTCCTCTTATAAAATTAGTAACCTCTCTCCTCTCTTCTTGTTCCTTCTTTCTTTATTTCTCTGTTTCTCTACCCAATCTCCCCCTCCACATTCCATAGGTGGAGATTTTATTTGAAATTAATCCATAAAAAAATAGATAAAAAAAAATTATAAAAATAGAAAATTTGAAAAAAAGAGTAAAAATAAAAAAAACCAAAAAAGATGAACAATCCTGCTGGACCAAGCTACCCAATGGCCTCCCTATATGTTGGTGATTTAGCCCCAGATGTTACTGAGGCTCAACTGTTTGAAAAATTCTCGAGTGCTGGACCAGTCCTATCTATACGAGTGTGTCGGGATATGATTACTCGACGATCGCTTGGCTATGCCTATGTCAACTTCCAACAACCTCCGGATGGTAAGTAACTTAACCTTTTTTGTCTGTTATCATTTTTCCTTTCCCTCTTTCTGTTTTCCTCTCCCTCTCTACACAAACACAGTTTAGTGAAAGCATGGTTTCTCGTCTGTTTTTAAATACGCATCACACTTTAGCTCTTAGAGATAGGTTTTATTAATTTTTATTTTATTAGATTATTCTTTTTATTTTTTCATACTCATTCATTTTTACTCATTTTCTGAATCATATTTTATGTCTAGCTGAAAGAGCACTGGACACTATGAATTTTGATGTCATCAACGGAAAACCCATACGTATCATGTGGTCTCAAAGAGATCCTTCCCTTCGTAAATCTGGTGTGGGAAACATTTTCATTAAAAATCTTGACAAATCCATTGATAATAAGGTTATGTACGACACATTTTCCACTTTCGGAAACATCTTATCATGTAAAGTTGCTGTTGATGAGGAAGGCAACTCACGAGGTTATGGTTTCGTCCATTTTGAAAACGAAGAATCAGCTTTGAACGCTATTGCTAAAGTAAACTCTATGTTGCTTAATGGGAAAAAAGTATTTGTCGGACGTTTCGTACCTAGAAAAGAGAGAGAAAAGATTATTGGTGAGAAATCTAAAAGATTCACCAACATTTATGTTAAAAACTTTGGCGAAGAAATTGACACCGATGAAAAATTGAAGGACATGTTCGAACCTTTCGGTAAAGTTGTTTCTTGCAAAGTTATGACTGATGACAATGGCAAAGGCAAAGGATTTGGTTTTGTCAGCTTTGAAGAACCGGAACAAGCGGAGAAGGCCGTTGATGATTTAAATGGAAAAGAATTGCCAGGGGGCAAAACACTCTATGTTGGGCGAGCTCAAAAGAAGGCGGAGAGACAAGCTGAGCTTAAACGTAGATTTGAACAATTGAAAATGGAAAGACTAAATCGGTATCAAGGAGTAAATCTTTATGTAAAGAATCTTGATGATACCATTGACGACGAACGGCTCCGAAAGGAATTTTCACCTTTCGGTACAATAACTAGTGCCAAGGTTATGACTGACTCTAATGGTAGAAGCAAAGGATTCGGTTTCGTATGTTTCTCTGCTCCAGAAGAAGCTACTAAGGCTGTTACCGAAATGAACAATAGAATTGTCGGATCTAAACCTCTCTATGTAGCTTTGGCACAAAGAAAAGATGAGAGAAAAGTTCACCTCATTACACAACACATGCAAAGAGTTGGTGGAGGTGAGTCATCTGTTTTTAATTAGTCATGTTTCAGTATTTTTCAGTTGTAGTCAACTTTATGATGAAATTGCTTTTTCGTAGGACCCAGCAATTGCTAGTGTCAGGATTACCTGACAGAACCCACTAGCGTTTGTTGCTGGACTCACTTTGATGAATTGCTCGATCTGATGATCACTTTTAATTTGCATTCTTTTGCAATTGTTTAATGTTCAACTTCTAATCTTATTTCAATTTTCGCCCACAGGAATCAGAATGCCACCAATTCCTAATCCAGCTTCAGCTGCAGCTGCAGCTCATCCTCATGCTCATCACCCTCATCATCATCATCCTAACTTGGCCCCAGCTGCTGCTATGTTCCCCAACCATGCAGCAGCCATGGCTTCTATCGGAGCTCTTGGTAATGCTGGTAAGTATTAACTGGTATACTCGTTGCTTTTCATGTGATTCTGTATTTTATATTTTTATTATACTGATCACATGATTCGAACTGACGATTTATAATTTTTCACCCGCTGATGAGATAACTAATCCATTCTATGATTGGGCTCTATTGCTCTTGCAGGATTAATATAGTTTCTTTCTGATCTTTTGATAAATATCTCGTCAATCTTTTTCTATGATGATTTTACTAACACTTTTTTAATATTTCAGGTCCCCAAGCAGGACATCAAGGAGCACCTCAGCCTGGTTATTACATCCCAACCATGGCTCCACATCAGATGCAACAACGTGGCTCCTACTATCAACCACAAGGCGGTCCCTCAGCCCCTGGACCTCAACAAGCACGAAATCCAAGATGGCCGGGTGCTCAACAAATGCCACGTGGTGCTCCACAACCTTACAACCAAGCCTTGCGAGCTCGAGGTCCAGCTATGGCTGCTGGTCAAGGACCTCGACCTACACAAGTCCCAACATCATCTGGTCCAGCCGGATCTAGACCTATTACCGGAGGTGCTCAAGCTATGCCTCAAGGTATGGGACCTCGTGGAGCACCTCGAGGTGTACCACCATCTTCCGTCCGGGCTGCTAATGCTGGACAGCAAGCTGCTATGGGCAGCTATAAATTTAATTCTCAAATCCGTAACCCGCCACCTGTCCAAATGGCTCCTCAGGTAAATACTATTCTTCATAATCTATCTATAGGAGAATATTCAGTGGATATCATGTGATATGTAACTACTGTTTATATCACTGAATCTGCTGACTATAATCAGATCCAATAACACCCTCCTGGATGATGTTGTAAAAGCTAATCTTCCAGGTCCTCAGAGATTGGAAGAATATAATCCTTTTACATAAGCCGATAGTTAGTTCATTTGTTTGACTTGTTCAAATGCTATCTTTGGACTAATCTACATGCGATTATAAGGAACAATTGATTGATTTTCTCAAATATTTTGCTTTTAATTTACAGGCTAACATGGGAGCACAACAAGTTCCACCACAATCAGATGTTCAATCAGCTGTCCATGTACAAGGACAAGAACCACTCACTGCTTCTATGCTGGCTAACGCATCAGAGGCTGAACAAAAACAAATGCTGGGTGAGAGACTCTTCCCGCTAATTCATGATCTTTACCCAGAGTTGGCCGGAAAGATCACTGGTATGCTTTTGGACATTGACAATTCAGAGCTACTTCACATGTTGGAACATCATGAATCATTACGAGCTAAAGTTGAAGAAGCGGTTGCTGTTTTGCAAGCTCATCAGGCCAAGGAGTTGGCTGCAATAAAGAAATAAGAGAAATATTAATTGTTAAAATCAATTAATATTGAGCCGATTGATTCAAATTAAAGTTTGAAGAATAACAATGTTTACAACTTATCTCTATTGAAACATATTTTTATCTACAATTCGGTGTATTATTACTTTCTAATCAACTTTTTCATACTGATGATGGTGATGGTGATAGCGAACATTTACTTTCGCTCAAAGCGAAAGCTAGATAAAGAGGGAGAAAAGAAGGATTAGTTCAAAGATGATTAGCACAATTTTATGTTAAACAACTTGAAAGATGGCGAATGACAAGAAGAAGCAGTGCGATCAAGTAGAGCATAAATTTAAAGTGAAGCGGGAAAAGCTATTTTTCTAATCATCCGAGCTGAGAAGCGTATTGATGATAAAATGTTGGATGTACATGATGAAGATAATGATGATACAAAGTTTATTTTCTCATCAATAATAATGTTTATATCGTCATTAAAACAGGAAAAGGGTCGACAAACGTCAAACACTCTTTTTTGTTTTCTATATTGACATCGATGCTTAGATTCTCATGACTATACTTAATTACAATTTACTTATTTTTACACAACAAACGAGTTTAATTGTAAGTATATAAATGATGGGTCAATTAGGATAAATTAAAAGAGTCAAGAATCCTTGCGATGATTTACTTTTATCAACCATTTTTCATTATCATTATCTTTATTGATCACTTTTGTTTAAATAATTGTGCGAGTTTTGAATAACAAATTAACCAATAGCAATTAATCGGTTCTTACATTTACACGTACAATTGGATAGACCAAATTTACTGGTGTATTCATTTTAATTTAAACATTTTACATTATCTCAATAATCAACTAATCATGTTGTAATATTAAAATTAACTGCTCTTTATTTTACATATTACAATATGATTTTAATGTTGACTAATCTAACAATCATAACCGTCAGACTGATGTTAGCAACACTATCCTTAAAAGTTGTTAAATTTTAAGATTTTGTGCAAGTCTTTATTTGTCTCATAATAAACTGCTTATATGATTTAATTGCAATTGACTAACCGTTAACGAGGAATCAAAGATGAGTTAAATTAGAGCATTCGATTCATTTAATTGGAATGAAATAAATTTTAAGTCAATTTGACAGTCAAGTTGAACCATATAAATCAGATCAATAACAACTTTATCAATTTTGTTTATTCACAACAAAATTTCTTATTTTATCTTAAATTTTTCATTTTCCTGTCAAATCAAATTAATTTATAAATCATCAAAGGTCCAAACAATTTTAACAATTAACTTTGATTAGATAAATATCAAAAATCTTAATAACATTGAAATCGTCATAAATCAAACGAAATTTAATTTAGCTTTTAAAGCTAAATGAAAGCAAAGTGAAGCTATCAATCGGAAAGGCTTCTGCAAATTGACTCAAAGCTGATTCAAATAGTGAATCAAATTTTAGTTGAAAGCAGAATTAAAAAAGGTTGAAATTAAATTGAAACTAAATCCGGTAAAAATGGTTGTATCATTTGATAACTGTTAAAAAGTATCAACAAACGCCTGTAGGAATACAAGCAAAAAGTGTAATTGGTATATTGGTGTAACAAACTGGTATTAAAACTATCAATATAATTGTCTAAATAAAGATCGGATTTAATTGTGACAAAAAGCAGACAGTTTAAACATGATGCGAACAACAATCAAAATTAATTCAAGCCATTAATCATCTGACAAAAATTGAAATTAAATAAAGACTTAACTTCAGAGGTCAGTGAATTATTGGTGAACAATGTTTCAAAAGTTGTATACAGCAATCATAAAAGGTAAATATCGGCTAATTTAATCGAGACTCATGTTAATGGTAATGATAGTTGTGCCATTATAAAATTATTGATAACTTAACAATAAATTAGCTTCGGTAATCTTAAACACGTAAAATTGATCGCAAAACACCAAAAAACATGAAAAACATAATCAACAGCAACAGCAATAAGGTAAGGTTCATATCAAGTATAACTTGATCGCAAAGAATCACCCAAAAATATCGCTTTTGTTGACAAATTAAATTCTCTCTTTTTATCTGATTTAATTTATTATTATTCAAAGCAATTGTCAAAAGGTGTGTCAAGATCATTCACATTCTGATGTGCGTCTTTCATCCTTATTCAGGCCTCATCACAAAATGCCTCTCCGATCATGTTCATCACCGCCCTGGGCTCATTTATCAACCTTTAATTCCCTCCTTCAACAACCATTTTTTACCTTTCCTACAAGATCAAGTTCGTTAAGTAAAGGCTGAATATGAAAGTGTCGACAACAAAGTTGAACATCAACATCACACCGTTTTACATCAACATCAACATCACTTCAACCGATCATTTCATCCACTCAACTTGAGCTCATCAATTTCACCTTCATCACCAAACTTCATCTCTGTTTTACCACCATAAAACTGTCTCTTCATTGAAATGACTATTCAATTTTAATTTTTCTTCATATTCCATCTTCATTGTATCGTTGTGATTTATTTCATTGTGTATTCAAAGGACTTTCATTTTTGATTCCAATTTTCGAATCAGAATCATCTTTATCATCACCATTGTATGTTGACATCTTTAAGCTGTCTCTAATTACTATTAAGGAATCTCTTAGTGACTAGTTGACATTTTAACTATAATTTAATCTTCCACCTGAAAGCCAATCAAAAATTAACTTTTAAGATGAATAAATTTTGGATCTTGGTGAGTTTCAAACCTTTGCACTTTACACAAAATCAAAACCTAATCCTATTTAACCTGTGTTTTGAGATACGATTTTTCATATTAGAGTTTTTATTAGTCAATTGTACATTAAAATCAAATCAAAATTAGCTTTTAATTGTCTCAAAGGAATACAATTAGGAGCTGATCAATGTTTGTCAATCTTTGAATGCATATAAAAACTGTATTTCCAATTTTATTGAAATACATTTTTTCAAAACATAACAATTTGGTCTTAATATGAAATCTTTTCGATTGTCTCAATTGCAATTATATTTTTAGTTAGCTTAAAGTGTTTAAAATTAAATGGAATACAATCAAATAATTGGTATTTTATTGATTTCATCTTGATTTGGACTGAATAAAAAAAGTAAAAAGACAAAATGAAATAAAACAATTAACCCGATTTGAAGTCAAACCATTACCAATCTAAATCACAATTTATGTTGATTATTTCTATTATTAAGATGATGATTATTCTCATTCTAATATATTAATATAATATCCAACTCCACCCGTTAAAGTAATCAATTTAATTTAGTTTGAAATAGTCAGTGAAAAGCAAATGAAATAGTTAAACCCAAATTTAGGTTCAATCAGTTGAATGTGTCAACAAAAGTAAACAATCAAAGGTATTTATAACAATACATAATCAAGTTTATGATTAATGTAAACAGTTAAATGTAATAGAAACCCGTTGAAATCAATCAATTTCCAAGACTTCTCATTAGACTGTTGTTAACTAAATAAGAGCAAGTGAAGGTAACTTCAAACTGATTTGTACCTATTAATATACCAGATTTAGATTGATTTACAGACAAAATTTAACAATCAATAAATTCAGCGGAATTTTAATCAATAATAAAATCGTAAAATTTAAAAGATAAACCAAAAAATAAACGATTAAAAATTGAATGATTTGTTTTGCAAAATCCAAATAATGGATGTACATTGAGGGACGCATTCCTGGTTTTTTGTTCATTATAATTGATTTGATGGTTTTACAAAATGTTGCATTAAGATTTGAATTAACTGATCAACTGATTAACAGTCATGATTATGGTTATAATGATGATTACAGATAAAACCGTAATTAGGTGTTGTTGACTAAAGATTAAACCTTAACCGAGATTCAGTATTAAGATCAAGAGCGGTGAGATTTTGCGATGATCAGTTTGTGCATCAAAAATATTGACTGCAAGGGTCGTTTGGAGATGATAGTGATGGTGATGTTTAGGATGATGATGATGGTGCGTGTTGAATAGCGCTTGTAGCTTTATCTGAAAGCCGGATCATTCAAGTTCCAATCCATTGGACTTGAATTGAGCATCTTAATAACTGTGTATAAAAGCATATCAATCCTATTAAAGTGAACATCATCTCAAAATATTATATTATCATTACTTGATAATCAGTCCAAGTAACAACAAAAACAACAACAGCAACATTTATTTTCATCTTGTATTTTTCATTCTGACCTTCACTCTGAGTTGACTTTATTATAATCATGATGAGTGATTTGTTCCAAATAATATATTTTTTTCTTTGCCATCATTTATAACATTAATACACTTTTAGCAGGAAAACTTGTCTAACATGATTAAATTGACTACAATATCTGGTTTTAATATTGAGCCCACGAATTAGCTTAAAACAGTTAGCTACTCTGGCTATCTGGTTTCACCACCATCAAAACATGGTGCTTTTCATGCTAATTTTAATTCAACTTTTTTCTTTAATTTGACTGCTTCTAATGTTGATTTTTTTTGCTGTCTCTAAAAAAAGATGACTGTTTAAGATCAGTTTTTGACATCAGATTAACTTAAATGAACTCTAATTTGCTAACTAATAGACAATAATTGAGTAATATGCTTTTATTGGTCAACTTTATTGCTGTTTGATATTTCGCCATTTCTCGTTTCATAAAATTTAACAGTTGATAACGAACTATTTTTAACAACTTTTCAGTGATCAATATCAGTGATTAATTCATCAGATTATTGATTTTCATTGATAGCAGCTTAACCAGTAGCTATTTATTCAACTATTATGCTCATTATTCAATTTAAAGATATACCGTCTTTGATTTAAAGTAAAAGTTATTTTCCGCTCTTAGTGATCTCTCTTGATTTCTTCTTATAATAATGTTAACAATCTAATGTAACTGTCCCTTCTGTTCTTAATTTCTCATAATTCTCATAATTAAAAATAGAAAGTCATTAGATTATATAAAATCATCACAATCAACATTATTGTCCTTTTGCTTTTTACCTCTAATCTCACTTTGGTCTCAATTACTGTTAGACATTTGAGTGTGAATATCTTCAAAGTTATTTAAGAAGCAAATTAACATTTGATTATTTTGTTTCTTTTTGTTTCTAGCTTTTATTAACATTTTTCGCCCTCCTCGCACGAATGCACTGTCAGTCTACGGATAATATGGAAGGAATGGAAGGACTAGATGATGACGATGATGAAGATTATGATGATACCGCTGAACGACAATTAGGTGGCTCAGTTCGAGATGCTGTTCGCAACTTTGTCTCAGGCACAGTTAAATACATCACAAACACTCGCTTAATACCTTCAGTTGTATCTCAAGCCTTCCGTCGACCAGGAGCCTCGGCTATCAGTGGTGCCGCCTCATCAGTAGCTAGTGGTTCATCTGCAGCTAATGCTGCTGCTAATGCTGCTGCTAACGCTGCTGCTAATGCCGCTGCTAATGCCGCAGCTAATGCTGCTGATGGAGGAATGTCAATGTCAGCCTCAAACGCAATCGAAACAGCAGCCTCAGCCGCTGGATCTGCCTTAACTGGAGCCTCTGGTTCATCAGCGCTTGCTAATTCACTTGCCAATTTCAATGCTTTACTTCCGATCTCAACAGCTTCTAATCAAATTCAACAAGCTAGCGAATTTTTAGGAAATGTATTTCGAACAATGAGATCTAATTGGGCTCGGCGTAACCAAGAACAACAGCAAGAACTTCGTAAAAGAATTGCTTCAATCACTAAACGTTTAACAAATTCAAGAGTAATTGTTGGTACTCTTCATCGTCTCACCGGCAGGGAAGATTCTGGGTCAAGCAACACTGTTGATATACCACAACCCGGAGACCTTAAAACATCGGAAAGTAAAGTTCAACAGACGATCGCACAAGAATATCCACAGTTGATTCCAGTTCCATATTTTGCACCGTTCTAGTTATTATTAATCTAATAGTTAATGGTATGTTTATTTTTTGCTCTTGTGTTCTCTCTCTTCGCAATGTGACCTCAACCAAATCAACCTTTTACTCTGTACCACTGGCTCTAAATCATTGACAAAGTGATGATGCTGTTGATAAATTGTGGATCTTAGAGATTCTGATTAACTTTCAATCTTCTAATTTTTTTTAAATTACCAACCGGGACTTTTAAAAAGCTTGATTGGTATGGAATAATTTCAATAGGAAATTAATTCATTTACAATTTTTTTCTCAATTCAATGTGATCGATTAAATGTCGAGATGATTAACTTTTTTACTTCAATAGCTTTGCCTTGGCTATTCAATAAAACCACCAAAATGTGACAAAATCAAAAAACCTTAATTTTAAATATAATAATAACAATTAATATTGAATGATAATGATAAATTGATGTAAAAGCTTATATAATTTTGTTTTTATAATAATGTTACAATTAACTCTTTTTTCTCCTCCATTTTTAATTTGTAATTCGCTCACAATCAAAATTTCAATCATCATTACAATTTAAAAACAAAACAATTCTTGCTTCACTTTTTCTTTCCAATTCAATAACACCACTAATCATATAATGGGAACAATTTGTTTACAGAAAATGATAACACAAAAATGGCGACTTGAACAATATTAAATAAGGCAATCCTGATCATTTTAAAACAGGATAACAAGTCAATCATCAAAATCATCATTATGATCACCATTCCTATCGTCTTTTGTAGTTTTATGAACAAAAAAGTATAATGTTAACACTGCAACAAAAAAGGTAATAACATTTGAACCATGAATGAGTTAAAATTATTGAAAGATATTTAAGATAGATCCAAGAAAGGGATAAAGATGATGGTGATGATAACGTTGATGATGAAATTGAGTCTCTTAAATTACGGATGATTGGTAATGACTGTAATTGTGATCGTTAAATAGGCTTGATTCGTCGCTTCAAAGATCTTGAGATGACAAGTGTAACATGTTCATGTATCATAGCGAGATAGTGAAATATATAACTGTTATTGCAATTATTTTTAGATACTCAAAACCTTCATCTCGCAGAGCCTGCAGCTGATTCACTTACAGTTAAATACAAAAAATGTAAGTCTTTGTCCATAGAATCAATCTCTGGGAATGACGATCAGAAACAGTCAGACAATACATTTATCATAGTTTAATGTCCAGTTTTGGTCTGATGAAAAAATCAAATTTTCTCAATATTCAAAGTATTATATGATTTTTGCCCATTTTATCATAATATAATAAAAATTAATATTGACTTGAATCTAGCTGTTACCAACTTTACATCACAATTCACAATCAACCTACTGATCAGTTTTGCACACCAATTGTAAACAGCGATGATTTTAATGACAACTCAGTGTAGGTCTGTAAGTCATGAATCGAATCTTATCTATAATTAATTTAACGAAACAAGGTGATTGTGTTGTTATTATAAATTGAATCCATAATCTTTGCTAATCTAAATGAGCACGCCGTTATCAAGTCTCAAGTCGAGTCAGCAAGTGTGATTTCATTATTGATTATCTGGTTGATTCAGTTAGCTTTGGATATCAAATTATTTTGATAAATATAAACACACGACCAGAATAATTGGTGTCGTTGAGAGTGAAGAAGAGATGATGATAAAAAAGAGAAAAGAGGGAGAATAGAAAGGGTTTGGTGGTGAGTTGAGTGTTTGCTTGTTTACCAAGTATTAACATGTATTGGGTTTGTGAACACAAAATTTCAATGATCTGAAACCGTAGCGAAAGTTTATCCTTTTTTAACGATTTTCCATCTTTTTAAATGATGATGGTAACAATAATAGTGACAATTATGATCTTCGTCTGTAGTAATGATCGAAATCATGGCCATCAAGTTGATAATGAAAGTTTGCTTATCATATTAAATTGTACAGTATAGAGTGAAGTTTGTTTCAATGAACCGTGAGAACTGTGAGCTCTTTTTGTTAGAACAATTTGAGAGCGATTTTTGTAACAGTTAGGAAATTTAAACACTTTAAATCAATTGAGTGGTAAATAGAAAATATCCTGTTAGTGTTTATAAAAAGTTTACATAAGAATCGCGAGTGTAAAAAATATTGAACGCTTTTTTTGTTGTTGCTGTAAAATAATGATAAAACTGTTATAATGGTTATTGTTGTAGAAATAAGAGGTTTGAAATTTAATCAGATGATTATTGGTTGATATAATTGGAAGGGAAGGAATTTAAATAAATATAATAAGTAAAATTTACATAAGAGCTGTTGCCTGGCGTGCCTTATAAACTATGTATATAATTTATTTCATTTTGGTTATATTTT
Organism: Tetranychus piercei; assembly: GCA_036759885.1. Taxonomy (NCBI): domain Eukaryota; kingdom Metazoa; phylum Arthropoda; class Arachnida; order Trombidiformes; family Tetranychidae; genus Tetranychus; species Tetranychus piercei. Next base: position 6,113,405 of record CM071878.1, read on the forward strand.
GCTCTTTTTTATGTTTACAGAATTATTTTATTTATTATCCGATGTTAATCTAACAAAACAGTAATAACTTATTAATAGGCTCGGATAGCGGGAGGAACTGTTTGACATTCCTCATCAAGAGTCTCGTCAATGACAGGTCTATACTTTAATACAACTTTGCCTTCAGGAGTTATCCATGATAATGTATGCTTCCTCCAATGTTGGTCAAAAGGCTTCTTTGCTTGACCTTGCAAAGGTTTAGAATAATCGTATTCATCAATACGTTCTTTAAAATCTTCACGAGCATGAGCTCCTCGAGATTCTTTGCGAGCTTCAGCACTATAAAGCGTCATTCTAGCATTCAGCATTAGGTTTTGGAGCTCTAAAGTTTCAATCAGATCAGTATTCCAGATCATACCTTTGTCATTTAGCTGTTGATGAAAAATTAATAAAAGTAGAAAAATAATATGAGACAAATTAAAATGTTAAATATGATGATAGACATAAAGATAAATAATATCGATGACTTACTCCAATATCAGGAAGCTGTTCGTAGCATTCGTCGATCTTTCTTACTCCTTCTGAAAGTATTTCACCGTTTCTGAAAACTGCAGCATTACTTTGCATTACTTTTTGCATATTAAGCCGTAAAGCTGCAGTGCGAGTGCTTCCTTTGGAATGCCTGATACGATCAAGATTAGCGACTGATTGTTCACCAGCGTTCATACTCAAATCTCCGATTGTTTCCCCAGGTTTGTTTTCCTCCGCAATAGTTTTAGCACAAGCTCGTCCAAAAACAACCAAATCTAATAGTGAATTAGCACCCAATCGGTTTGCTCCATGTACTGACGCGCAAGCAGCTTCTCCAGCAGCGTAAAGACCAGGAACAACTTTATCACCATTTTTCTCATCATAAGTAATAACCTGACCTCTGTAATTAGTTGGAACTCCACCCATATTATAGTGAACAGTTGGAAGAACGGGAATAGGTTCTTTGGTAACATCAACACCAGCAAAAATCATTGCAGTCTCTGAAATTCCTGGAAGTCGTGTTGCCAATTGTTCAGCAGGCAAATGGTGTAATTGAAGGTATACATGGTCTTTTTCTGGACCACAACCACGACCTTCACGAATTTCAATAGTCATAGATCGACTGACAACGTCCCTAGATGCAAGATCTTTGGCCACAGGTGCATATCTTTCCATGAACCGCTCACCTTCCGAATTTACAAGAAAACCTCCTTCACCACGACAACCTGAATAATAAATAATTTAATAATATAAATATAAATTTATCAGATGATAAAATTGAAAGTTTAATCAATATGTTTACCTTCAGTTATCAAACAACCAGCTCCATAAATTCCTGTTGGATGAAATTGAATAAATTCCAAGTCTTCTGAAGGAAGGCCAGCTCGACAAACCATGGCTGTTCCATCACCAGTACATGTATGAGCTGATGTACAAGAAAAGTAAGCTCGACCATATCCTCTTTAGCAAAGATAATAATGAAAATTAGAAAAGTTAATATCAATGATAATATGAATAAGAAATAAAATTGTTTGCGTGACCATCCAATTTTTAGTTACTAATCAGATGATCCATAGAAACTTTGAGTAAAACAATATAAGTTACTCACCCTGTAGCTAAAACCGTATTCTTGCTTCTGAACCTGTGTAATGTACCATCCTCAAGATTAACAGCGATAACCCCACGACATTCACCATTTTCCATAAGTAAATCAAGAGCGAAAAATTCAATGAAATATTTGCAATCATACCTCAATGATTGACCATAGAGTGTATGAAGCAGAGAATGTCCAGTTCGATCAGCAACACAGCAGCAACGATGAGCTTGACCACCTTTACCAAAATTATATGATTGTCCTCCAAACGCCCTTTGATAAATTTTACCTTCGGTGGTTCGACTGAAAGGCATACCATAATTTTCAAGCTGGTTTAAAAAATAATTATATTAGGAAAATTATAAATCTAAAAGGTTTAAGTAAATCAAACCTCAACAACTGCATGCGGAGCTTCTCGGGTCATATAATGAATAGCATCCTGATCACCAAGCCAATCTGATCCTTTAACAGTATCATACATATGCCATCTCCAGTCATCAGGTTCCATGTTACCTAAAGCAGCATTTATACCTCCTTGAGCAGCAACTGTATGGCTTCTAGTTGGAAACAATTTAGTAATCACAGCGGTCGAAAATCCTTCTTCAACTAATCCAAATGCTGCTCGAAGTCCAGCTCCACCAGCTCCAACTACCACAGCATCAAATGTATGATCAATAACTGGATAATCTTTAGAGATTGCCGCTGATTTAGGGAAACATTTTCTCTTTTCACCAGAAATATGCACATTTCTCCGTTGGTTTTTAGGAATTTCTTTGAAATAGCTGACATTATTAAACTATAAAATCAATGAAAGGGCAGAGATGAAAAATCATGAAAATATTCAGATGATGAAGAGAAAAAGAAAAGGTATTTAAAAATTAAACATGAAAATTTAGCGCATTAAAACAACTTACCTTGAGTTTTTGAATCAATCGTAACATCTTTACACCAATTAATAAATATTCACAATAAATGAACAAAAAACTTTAATACGTGATGATTAAAAAATAACCAACAAAGATCTAATTATGCACTTTCTTCAACGTAAATCTTGGTTAAAACCAATGTTTGCCAAACATTAGTGACACATGCGTGGTATCAATTTTTCATTAAATCACACAAAACATCATGTTCTTAAAATTCTGTCAAGCTCAGTTTTCATGTTTATTAGAACTATTTTTATCTAATTTAAATGTAAAATCAATTTAACAGGACTCATGAATAAGCCAATGGGAATATGAGAAATTGAATCAACTGATATGACAGACCACTTAAGATGATTTTGATCATATTCAGCAAGATAATTCAATTCATATACATTTCATTGCAATCCATTTATTTCAACGTTTCGATGTATAATTTAATAATGAGATCCGATATTTGTCCATGCATTTGAGTAAAAATCGAATCAAAAGTTCTAAGTCTAAGAAATGCATGTTCATTGAACAAGTGAATCACAAATACTCAATATTATTCAGTAACGAAGAAGCTAGCAACCAAAAGCTTAATTAAATTATAAATCCGTCAATTGGTGAATTAACGGGTGGTATAAGTGAAACATTTATAAAAGTAAATTTTATATTTTATGAATAAATGCATTGAAATGCATCTGAAGAGTATCTGGCTATTATTGACCTAAAATTTGACCAAAAAGCTTAATGCTGAGTGAAAATTAATAACCAAAAGTTGATAAAAAATTTTAATCTATTGATCTGAAAATTGGTACCTATTAGAAGAGCAATTAAAATGTCATTATCAAGAAAATTATTGTATCCTTTCAATTGATAGATCTTGTTGAAGATAGAAACTGTTATCAATTTTAACTTTATGGTCAATAATAGCCGGATACCAATTACATTAACTGGATAAATTGTTAAACTGATTGTCTTAGGGAAAGAATGGACGGACAAACGTTTGAAATTCAGTCAATCAAGTTTATCAACTCAAAAGGGATCAATTTACAAAAATCACATGGTTAGGTCCATAATAGCATTGACAATATCATTGTTATTTTCACGTAAAGCCTTAATTGCTTTACTCTTGTTGACATTGGCTTGACTCATAACTAATTCAATGTCCTTTTCGGCAATTCCAGTTTCATCAACTTCTTCATCTTCTACGTCGTCTATAGTAGCACTGACTCCTGTTCCTGGTCCTGTTGTTCCAAGGCCAGCACCAGCTTCGCCCAAAGCTCCGGCTCCACTGAGAATAGATGATGCATCAGGAGTCTTGAATTTTTCCGCTGCCGCCATTTGAGCCTTTTGACTAAGATCTTCAATTTTGGCTTCGCCAAAAACGATATAGGTGTCAGAGGCAGGACTTTTATACACATCAGGCTTGTTTATTACGAACAGGATATTCTTACTTTTGCGAATTGCAACACGACTAACACCGGTAATTTGTTTCAATCCCAATTTTGACATCACCTTTCGTGCTTTCTTCTCACTTCGGGATTGTTTACTTTTACTAGCAGCATCATCGCCGAGACCCGAAACAGTGCCGGTTTTGGCTTCACCTCCTTCCTCTGGAGCATCTTCCAACTCTGGAACTGAATCTTCTGATTCTGAATCAGTTGTTGAATCTTTTTCCTTAGTTTCTTTTTCTAACATATTGTAAAAATTTGTTGATTAAATTTAACTTCAGAGAAAAAATGGGCAACAATTTAGTTAAATGAAACTGATTGTTAAATAATCAAAACAAAGGATGGTTGATAGAAACACCTCTTCTAAACACAAATCTTCTATACAAACAGCATTTGAAAATTTATTTCAACCATGCCTGGTGCCAGCGGATAAGGAAACGTTGTTTGAGGGGTCTTATTTAAATTACGGTTAAACAATTTCATATTTTATTCAATTATTTGAATAATAATTTATAATACAATTTAATATTGGTCGTTTAAAATATTTTAATAGATCGAGATTTTTAAGAATAATAAGAATCCAAAGTTTCAAGTTGATCTGAATTTAGCGCCATAAAAATCCTCTTAAAATGCTGAATTAGCAATCATCGCAACTACTCAAACAAGTTTCAAGAGTGAAATGAACTTTACTGTATGAAGTCAATCGTCACAGTTAATAACTATCGAAAGCTTTAGACAATTATACAAGTTTATTAAATAAGTTAAGTAAACGTTGAAATAGTATATAAATAGTAAATACAGACATTTCAGACAACAAATGAAATTATCTTATCAACAGGTACAAATAATACATCATCAATCAAAATAACAAATAAAATGGCTGTATATTTTCTTCAAAGATTATGTATAATCTTTATGAAATAGTGTAGGAATAAGTAGGAATACATTAGTTAACAATAAATTTCCGCATAATTTTTCCTAAATTAAAAAATAATTTTTGTATCTGATATAAAATTAATCGAAAAATTTACAGGTCGTCAAACTTGGGTGGTTCTGGTGATTTGGACATAAGAGCCATGGCTGATTTGATTAAATCTTCTGATTGTAACATAGCCATATTCCAATGAACCATAAATTGAAGCCCTTCCCAAACTCCATGATCTCGTGAATAATCAAGACCAACTTTTGCGCCTTGGACTACGATAGGACTTTTTGAAGCAATGGTTGTTGCTAATTCGATTGCTGATGAGATTGCTTCATCCTTATCAGATAGTACTTTACCAACCAGATTAAGGTTTAAAGCTTCATCAGCCGATATCTTACGTCCTGTATAAGTCAATTCTCTTAAAACACTTTGATTAGACATGATCAAAGGTAAGAATTGAAGAGCACCCAAGTCAGCAGCCAGTCCTAACTCGACTTCTCTAATAGTAAAATAGCTATCTTTGGTGACATAACGAATATCTGCTAAAGAAATTAATTCTAAGCCAGCTCCGATACAACCACCAGAGACTACGGATATGACTGGTTTTTGACAAACCGATACTTTTTTGAAAGACTCTTGTAACATATTGATAACCGATCTCAATGCTAGAGCTTTACGACCAACATCTTCAGTGTGGGTTGGCACAAAACTTTGAAAGGTTTTCAAATCGATACCAGAACAGAAAAAATCACCAACAGATGATAAAATAGCAACACGGTAGTGTCTATCATCGTTAAGCTTTCCGAATACATGAGTCAAACCATTGAAAACATCCGTGTTGATGGCATTCCGGGTTTTGGGTCTGTTGATTTCAACATGTAAAATGCGTTCACCAGATTCAGAAACTTTAACTGACTCATTGATATTAAAACTAGATAATCTTTCTTCAGCCGACGAGTAAGATCGGATAGAGTTAAAAGTGAAATCTGAAAGAAGACAAAAAAATGTTAAACAAAAAATAAAAACATTCCAAAAACTACTTACTTAGGGTTGACGAAGTCAGTCTGCTAATACGAGCAATATTCATCATGATGTTGAAGTTACTAAGAGACTAAATTGACTAATCTAATTTATCAATTCCAAAACTTATATTTTCATAACACAAGGCTGTTTAAAGTACAAAGTATTCACAACAGTTTAAATGAGTACTCATTGAGTATATTGAATTAATATTATACTCCATCTTACGGGCAATTATGATACAAAATCTCATTCGGCTTTAACTACTAATAGTAGTTATACCAATCTAAAATACTAATTTAATCGATTATTGTTCTTATTTTTTTAGTAAAATTTATAAGGCCTGACCATCATTCTAAACGATATTGATAATCATTTAACACCAATTTCAGTGATGCAAAATTTTTGTTTGATTTTGTTTACCTCAATTGGAATAAATTTGTGTACCTAATACAAAATGATGTAAATACAGTAATGTAGTAAAAATGATACAGTCATGTAAATGTCTAAATCGGTCTAATCCAAAGAGTAAAGGAAGGAACTTCTTTACTCTTTGGTCTAATCTTAAACTCAAGCTCTTTATGAAAAATCCATTTATGCTGTCAATATAATGGAAATATCCTGTAATTCTTAATTTAATGTGACTCTAAGTGATCCCGCTGTGAGTTCAATAAAAACAGTTCTGTAACCAAACACAACGAATGTTCATGAATCTAAAATTCAAGATCGATGTCAGATCATGATGTAATCATGTTGAGTATTTAATTTAGATGAAATGCCTTTGAACGCCCCTACACCACTGTAAACATTCCACTCTCTGAAATTATAATATTAATATGTCAAATTATTGCTATTTGCATGCTAACTTTCAAACCTACCGCTCAGCCAAGCTTAGTATGGCAAATGAAGGTGGATCTGTAAGTCTGAAGTCATCTGACTTACTCGACTTTTGCCTGCAGTAATAAATTGCGTTTTGTTTTTGAGGTGACATTGTTAATTTTGATTTTTCTGTTTTGAGTTTATTCAATTGTTTTAAAAAAATAAATAAATTATCATTTCGAATGGCTTTACGTTCAACTCTTAACCTTAATTTAAATCGGTTAATCATTACATCTTTACGAGGAATGTCCTCTGGAGGTGGAGGTGGAGGTGAATGGGGATCCGGAGCTGGAAAAGTAAGTGTATTTTAATTTAATAATAACAATAATTCAGTTTGTACTTTGACAGATACTATTGAAAAAATAGATGCAATATCTTGCAGAAATTTTTTGATAAAATTCGTCAATTTTGACCTTCCAGACAATTGATTAACTAATTTGTTGCGTCTTTGCTGTTTTTTCTTGACTTGTCAATATTTCTGACATAAATATTACTTTTTGTTGCTTTACAGGGAGGTGGTTCAGGTGGTTCTATCCGAGATGCTGGTGGAGCTTTTGGTAGACAAGAAGCTGCCCGAGAAGAAGAATTCTTCAGACGTCAACAAAAAGAACAGTTGGAGATGTTGCGAGGCCACCTTCAAGAAGAGATCGATCGTCATGAAAACTTAATCAAGCAACATGAGGAGGCCATAAAATCTTCTAAGAAGAAAATTGAAGAACTTACCGAAAAGACTAAATAAATATTCTCTTGTGGTACAATTAGTGTTTAAACGTGCAACATTCGTATTTAAAGAATATGTACATGAAATTCTACTAAATAATTAATTAGACGATTTTGATTGATTTTGTTTTGGTCTATGTACTTTACTTCGACCATGATTGCAAAAATTTCACAATTAACCATTGATCTACTTGGATATCACAAAGATGATAAATTATCCAGATCTAACTTTATTTTCATGCTAAGCTGTAATTGGAACTTTTGTGAAATGTAAAATAGAATGCAAGAGAATTACTCTCAGGATCAAGAGACCTCTGTATGCAAATTTTATTGAGTATTTCTCGGTGTTATCGTGATTGTCGTGATACTTAATTGCCAGTAAAGGTCATTTCTCATCGTATTTTGCGCTTTTTGCATTTCATCGGTAAATCTTATACAGATAATGTAATAAAGATTGCAAAAAAAGTTGCTCTTGTATCAAAAACTCATAGCTGAGTAGGGGTCAGCCCTTTCTTAATTTTTTCTTGAAATGAAGTTCGTCGGTATAGCAGTAACTTTTAAGGCGCAATTCATTTAAGGAATTAAATTTATATACATTTATTTCCTTGGTGTGTGTGAAGCTGTTTCACTGAAGCAGATTTTAAGACACCGCCGTTTCTGTTTTTTTTTGTAACGTGCAGCCATCTATGGAATTATACACCTACATGAGAAGTTCATTAAAAACAAAAGGATACCGAAGCCAGCCAGGAAATGCTGGGCTGGCTGAAAACTAAAAATTGCATTGCAACTAACTGAAACTGCCCCTAGCTTAGCCAGCTAGCTAAAGTGACTTGCTAAAGTGACTGACATTGAAAGATGAATGATCTATGAGCAAACAAAGAAAAGCAAAGAAATTCTTGTTTTGTTTTGAAAAAAAAGCATTAAAAAAATAAATTTTGGACCAAAGCTAGCTTCGAGCCACTTTAGCCAACTCATCTATTGGCTATAGCCACTAATGTGCGCATCTGGCTGGCTAGCTAGCTGGCTACGGTATCTACAAAAGAACCTTTTGTTTTGGAAGATTTCAATAAAGTTTGAGTCTAACGTTTTTAGAAGTGAATTTAAATTGCTTTAAAGTTCCAAAAACAAAATTTTCCTTAATAAACGAGTAATTATTTTGTTACAGATTTGGTCGTTTTCAATTCATTATATAGTTATTCTGGGTAAGATCTTCTCTTGGATTTTCTTTTAAACCAAAGATTTGAACTTCAATTCTACTCATCCTATTGAATTGTGTTTACTACGGTGTTTCAGTGTTAATTAAATCTGTTATTGAATTTTGGACCATCTAACTATTTTATTGTTCAGCTTAGTGGTTTAAATTGAGTGTATCATCAAGTTTTCCTTAAAGTGGGTTATTCGTTGATACAAGTTATGCCGTACATCAATAATTGGGATGAGTTTACTAAAGCAGCTCAAGGATTGTACATTGATGATCCAATGAAATGCCGTTTTGTTCTTAAATATCGACATAATGATGGAAAACTTGTTTGCAAGCTGACCGATAATCAAATATGTCTTATGTATTTAGCTAAGAATAACCAAGATGTCAAGAGAGTTGAAAAATTTACAACTCAATTGATGCGAAACATGGCTTCCAAGTGATAAACCAAGATGGGAAAGATAATTAATGCACAAAGCTAAACGAAATCGCCTCTAATCCGGATAAATTATTCAAATTTCATATTGTCATCTTTAGGGAACAATTTAAAATTCCCACCAAAAGTTCAAATCGAATTGTTTAAACATATTTTTTTACATCATTCAAGGTAACAGCTTGAAACTAACCAACAACTACAACAGGTCCGTGGTAAAGACAAACAAGAGCTAAAAAGCCAACGCAAGCAAACACAGACACAAGGAAGCAAAAACAAACCAACTGTTTTGCCATGTGATTTTTAAACATAATTTTTACATCTTATGATTATATTTAATGTTCATTTTTCATGTAAATTCATTGTATGTTCATTTTTGGTAAATCAAAATAGGTAATCAACTAATGATGCATCAGGTACAAGGTCTGCTGCTGAATCAGTTCATCCTCCAATTTTGCCTCGTACAATCAACAACACTGATATTATTGACCCTCTTGGTATACAGAAGCAACGATTATTAAAATGGTGTACCGAATATTGTGCTAACAGGGGTTTTAATTGTCCATTTTGCGAACTAGTTGATGTTGGCTCAAAATACAATATTATTCGCCTATCAAATTACGCACGTCAAAGTTATCAACACCTGTTTATTTGTTTGGCTGGTTTGTCTTTTATTACAAACCCTGTTTACATAATAATTATTAGAAAAGCCTCCTTTCAAGTCTTGAAATTCAAGACCATATTTTAATTTTGTGCGATATCACTAGATGACGACACATGAATTCTTGTAAAGCTCAAGACAGAGTCTAAAGGCAACTAAAATCTAAAAGCAACAGAGAATCAGAAAAGTACTTGTTATTTAATAATTATAAGACCTCAAAGTGATAAATTTAATGCGTCTTTTTTATGAATAAAATGTTTTGATTTGCCCCAAGATTCATCATTTATCATCACCATGATATCACCGTACAATCCTAGTTAAGGGTATAAAACACAGACCCTTTTCATTAATTTCCAAATACTGTTTATTTTATTGGCTTCAATGTAAGTAAATCACTACCTTAGCTTATAATTACTAGGAAAATTCAATGTGTTTCTTTACCTTTTCTCATTGTTTCGACTGAATTCCCCAAAAATCAACGCGATTTTCTTTGGTCAAAATCAGCACTTTCAACTTGTTGAAATGTTATTCCACTTGCTTTTGAAAGATTCAGTTAATTAATCATATATTGTTGACAATCGGTACTTACCATGTATAGTTGAAACATCAGTTATCATCTTAATTCCCATTTATTGTATGTTTATCATTAATTGTATCTTTGAGCATTCCTTCGAATGTTTATCTTAAGGAAAAAGCCAATCACGATGTTACTATTCTACTTAACCTTCAGTTTAATTCAATACTGAAACACATGATTGAGCTAACCTTGAACTAAGTTTACAGTTACGAAAACCAAATATGGTTTTATTGTAGGATTTTTGCCCTTCATTAATTTTCTCTTCATTATTTTTTCTTAATCTTAGTAATTTCTCTTTAAGTCTATTAATACAGCATAATCTCATGTATAACACTTGCTACACTATTTCTTATCTTTTTATTAGTTGCTCTATTCCGATTGCATAATGAAGGCATGTTATTATCTTTTCATTTTCGATCCCTATATCATATCTTTATCTTATTCATTTATCAATTTGGCTTTATCACAAATTTACTATTAGAATTATCCCTGACTCATGGTTCTTTCAAATAATTTGTGTTAGGTGTGAAGGCCATTGACTCATGTCGACTATGGAATATCCAAAATTAATTTAAATCATATCTCCTTTCTCTGAATCGTACCTATTTTATCTAATATGCAGCGACTTTTCGTTAGGATTGTTGATTTTATCGTAAATATTGTTAGATTTCATTTACAAATGTTATTGAATGATGAACTGTTTACTGTCAACTGCATTGAGAGTCAGTCAAGAATCTGATTTATTATTATATATTAGCCTCAGTTAGTTTCTATTTTAAAAGATTTCAAAAGCTTCGAGTAAAAAGTTACATGTTTTAAAAAGATAATTTATAAATTCAATTTGTGATTCTTATTAATCTTTCACTTCTTTCTTGTTTTACAGTTGAATGTTACCGAAGGGTCCAGTGGTAGACGTCGTTTATTATGATAGTTTTATCGCTTTGCATCGTTACTTTCCCTCAACCATAAGGAGACGCAAGGAGACAGTGAAAAGAAGAACTGGAAGATAAAGTTAACATCAGAGGATAATCCTATTCAAACTAAGGTGACTGAACTGACTGCTAATATTATCTAAAAACACTATGTTTATCAAAATAATTTTGGATCTCGATGTGATTTCCATTGAATGGAAAACTTGAAACATCATCTAACTGGATGGAATTGAAAAAGAATCTAAACCTTACATCATTCCAACATAATGATGTTCAACAAGATCATGATGTTCTGCTTCTGTTTCAATGATAATGATTAGCTAGTTTTTTCTCTTATTTAGCTTACGGGTAATTGATCAGGCTTTATGTTTACAGATATCATCTATCAACTCACTCTTCTTTCTCTTTCTCGAAAATCATCAATAGCCTTCCCCTCTTCTATGTAAATAATTTTTTAACTCAAGCTATGAGCATTTGTTAGATTTAAACGATTCTTTTTGAGATTATATTCTACCCCATTCATTTAGTGATTATTCATTTCATGCAAACTTTTATCATAACAACCGCTTCATTGTTATCCTCAGGCATTATCATCATAATAGTTAGGGCTCTACTACTGCTGCTTTCATCCTCTCAGAATTGTTTGACACAGATTTATGCTTATAATTACTTCTAATATCATTATAACTTATTTTCATCTTTTTTCTTATTTAGAAAGAGATTGGTTTGAATATGAAGTAAACGTGGTCGATCCTGCTCCTGCTTATTCTTTTCAAAACGGTCTTTGCTTTCGTTTCCATTTTATTACTTAATATCTAGACGCATTTTCACTTTTTACATATTTATAATGGATGATAATCACAGCAAATATCTTAAAGATCAAAGATCTCAATCAACCTGCTCTCCAATGGGATTGTCACCTTTAATTCTTAATCGTGACCATCGCCATCGCAGTAGTTTACCCAATGCTTTGCTTGTACCAGGTTATCAAATTTCGTCTCCCTCCAATGGCCAAGAATCACCATCACCTTCATCAACTTCATCTCCATCTCCATCTTCATCTATCCGTGACGGTCTTAATCGAACTTCTGTTATCAGCTACAGTGGAACACATGGAATTTCCTCTTCATCCCCTCTCTCATCATTCCATCAATCAACAGTCAAATTTTTACCCGTCGCATCGCCAAGTCCATCATTCAATTCATCATCGTCATCATCATCACTTCAACGTCCAGTTTCTAGCTCGTCATTGATGGGCAATTCTCCTATCAATGAACAAATTTTAAACCGTAGAGGACCAATCTCAACTTTAGGTATTGGTTTTGGGCGTCGTCACTCTGTGAATATAGTGTCATCTGAAATTTCAAATGATGTTGAAATGCCAGAAACAGGAGAAATTCGAACCTTAACTCAATTATCTAGTGGAATTAGTCCAAACCAAACGAACACTATTTCAAATTCTCGACGAAGTCCATCAGTTGATTTGGATCAATTTAAACCTGTTCAATCAATTTGTAATAACGAGAACCTCAGTCAAGCTTCCTTACTGTTAAGCTTGGCCAATTCAAATCACCTTTATCAAACCGCAATTAAACAGTTCACCGATTGTGAAGATGTTGGAAGTGATCAAAAAACTCTTAATATGCAAATGAAATCTATATCAGCCAATGATCAGCCCTCAAAAACTGATAAAAGTGAGAATATTAATCAAAAGTCTGTGATATCCCCATCAACCTCCATAGAATCTGGTATGGATTCTGTTATGGAAGACGAGATGGAATCTCTTCGGGTATCAACCCTAAATTCTAATGTTACTAATAATAGTAATTTCTCACACTCAGCTTCAGTTCAATCAGTTTCTTCTTTTGGTAGTCGAAAAAAGCGAGGCTCATTGAATGAATCCGGCCTTGCTGTATCCAATTTGCAGTCTAATAACATATCAACCGATCAACTTCCTTCTCGATCTTTGCAAGATCTCAGATCAACTGGTAAACTTTATTTTTTACCATTCTATCATTTTTTATTTTATCATGTATCATTTCGATTAACGATTTTTTCACATCTTTTTAGCTGCTTCGTCAGCATCTTTAGCATCATCAGCTTCAGACGAGTCCAATACAAGTGATTTTGCATCTCCATCAACTCCTCGTCGGCAAGACTCCGGGGAAAGTAATTTAACAAATTCTAATCAAGCTGTTGTGCCAAATACAAACCAAATCCAATCGATCAATGCTAATATTTCCTCGAGTGAAACAATCTTATCTTCTGATTTTCCTGGGATCGGGTTAAATCCCAGTTTCAGTAGACAACAATTATTATCCAGTCCGTGTCCAATTTGTGGTGATCGAATCTCCGGTTTTCATTATGGTTTATTTTCTTGTGAATCTTGTAAAGGTTTTTTCAAAAGAACAGTGCAAAACAAAAAAAATTATGTCTGTTTAAGAGGGGCTAATTGTCCAATCTCCATAAATACAAGAAAAAAATGTCCCGCTTGCAGATTTGAAAAATGTCTTCGAATGGGTATGAAACTGGAAGCCATAAGAGAAGATAGAACTCGTGGTGGGCGAAGTACTTATCAATGTACTTATACTCTTTCACCAACAACTATGAATCCAGGCTATGGATTTGTTAACTCTAATCTTAATCAAGTCCTCCACACAGATCATCCAATAGGAATCCATCAAGCGAACCAACCCGTAAATATAACAAATCAAAAATCAGGCTCCTATAACCATGATCCAGGAGGAGGAACTTATTACCCAACAAAGTGGATATCGATGTCAAATGGGTCAAAGCCTATGAATTCAGATTCTCCTGTCAATTTTAAAATAGCAAGAAACGATGCTGGAAATATCGAAAACGTTAAACTTACTCCTGAATCAACATCCAGCTCTACTTCTACTCTTGTTATTCCTCCCAAGATAAGTGGATTACTAAAAGAAATTCTTGCCGCTGAACATCTTTGGCATAGGACACAAAATGAGAAAAAATCTAACAATAGTGCTGACCAAATTTCTCATTCTAATGAAGGAAATGGAACTCATAAAGAGGATATAGAGAATAATTTTTGTAACATTGCGGACCGTCATTTGTATAAACTTGTTAAATGGTGTAAAAGTTTGCCTTTGTTCCAAGAAATTTCAATTGATGATAGAGTTGCTTTATTGCATAATTCGTGGGTCGAACTTCTTCTATTAAGCTGTTGTTACCGTTCAATTTCAACACAAGGATCTATTAAAATATCATCTGATCGTAGTGTTTCAGTCGAAGAAGCTCGATCTCTAGGAATCAATAACGTAATTGAAAGAATGATCAATCTTGCTGACCATTTGAGACGACTTCATGTCGATGAATGTGAATATGTTTGCCTTAAAGTTATCATCTTAATGACGTCAGGTAAAGTTAAATCAATTTACAAATTAAACATTAAAAATCGTAATTTTAATTTTTTAATTTTTTTTAGATGCGAGTGGCCTTCAAGAGGTCGACAAAGTTGACAAGTTACAAAAACAAATCGTGGAAGCTCTTCAAACTTACACGTCTGCTAATTATCTTCAGTACCCTTCTAAATTTGGTGAATTGCTTCTGCGATTACCAGAATTAGAAAGAGTCTGTCAAGTTGCCCGGGAAACTCTAGCTGTTAAACAAGCTGAAAAAGATGTTACCGCTTTTAACGTATTGATGGAATTATTTCGCGATGACTATTGAATAGTTTAGTAAATCTTTTTCTTTTGATTGATATTTGAATCTAACAAGATATTACATTTGGATAGTCTTTTTCATTTTTCATTACTTAAGTAATATTATTAGCCATAATATATTCGAATAATCGAACTTAATATTCTCTCAGGCAGTTTTTAATATTTTGTAACCCTATTACAGCTTGTAGTTCTTGTATTAGTTAAAAAATTGTCGCTAGATCAAATTGTGCTTCTCGAATTTTAATACTAAATTTATTTATGCATTTTTTTAAATTTAAATCGTCTTTTAAATTTTGTTTAAAACAAGAGAAAGGGATTTGACTAAACCTTTTGAAAACTCGACTAAATCTAATGACAAAAAAATCCTCAGTGAACTTGCCCTCTACCGGTTTGACTAAATCTAATGAAAACTTGACTAAACTCACCGAGAAATGCTGTATATTATATAATTTGTTTGAGGAAAACTAATATCAATTTTGTGTACAAAAATAACTTTGATGTCCTTATTCTCTCGAATTTTGCTTTACTGTTTATTCTTATTTAACATTAGATTCTTTTTTCTCGTTTTCTATTTGCAGCTGCATGTGAAGATGGTTTATTCCATCGATATGTCTTCAATTCCGTTGGTTCATGTAAAAGGGAAAACAAGAAAGATTCATCGACTTACAAGCTGAGACAAGTGACGATTCTGATGATTGATTTACCTTTTTTTTGTCGAATAAACAAATGAAATAAACTACTAAAAGCAAAGATCGGTCTGATACTACATTTCTGATGAGGAGCTGTTACAATACTAGAAAAAATGAGTCCATGGAAACTTGATCAGTCGATATCATTTCAAGTCTTTTGTACTTAACAATTTTCTTTTGTCGAAAAGATAGATGTTTTAGCCTTCAGACATCTGATTGTATTGGGCCTTATTTCTTCATTTAGCAAGCTTTGGTTGTAGACATCAGCTGTTCAACTTTAATTCATAATTTTTTCTGTAAAAAATGGCTTCGAATAGTCCATTTAATTGACTTGGAACCTTAAGAAATACTTGGCTTGGTTATGTTGAACCTACATCAAGCTCATCTATTAATGACTGTACCAACATACATAGACAAGTTCTTCGTGAACAGGACAAAGGACTGGACACTCCAGCAGATATCATTTCAAGATAAAAGTCCATGGCTTAAGGGATTGCAACAGAAATCATTTGTTTTTCGGTTTTCAATTTAATGAAGAGAGATTAAATAACTGATATAATCATCATCACCCATCAATATAAATAAATATTAATGTTAAATACTATCCCAGTCAATGGCTATCAATCTCACTTTTGTCAACCTCAATAAGCCTTATCAATAAAATTTATATCATAATGATTAAATGGTCTTTACTTTTCATCAAAAACAAAATTATATTTTAACATTGACTTTTATGTTATCACAATGAAAATTGAATAACTGTCCACAATTCAAAAAATCAAACATTACGGATGATTAATACTGTAAGAAAACATTAATGGTTCTTCTCGCCACGATATTCAACCACATTATCATCTGTTTCATGAACTATAACTGAATAGAGTATGTCTCGAGGTAAATTTTCCTTGATATAATCATAAAGATAAACAGCAATGTTTTCCACGGTTGATACTTTTCCGTAATCACTGAAATATGGCACATCTCGATCGATAAATTTATGATCCAAAGTGTCAATAACTTGTCCGATAATTTTCTTGAGTAAAGTTAAATTGATAAGCATTCCTGTTTCTGTATCAACAGGTCCTTTAAGAGTAACTTCGACTCGGTAGTTATGTCCATGACCATTTGGATTATTGCACTTTCCAAAAATTGCTCGGTTAGTACTTTCGTCTAATTTACATGAATGTAAACGATGAGCAGCACTGAAAGAAACTTTTTTTGTTAAATAAACGACTGGCAAACATTTTTTGTCCATGATTAATACGAGATCCAAGCAATCCGGAATGTCTTTTTTAAATGCTTTTGAGCCAAACAACAGGCATGAACTTTATTTTATTCGATTCAATATTTATCAATACTGGATGAATAGTTAGAAATATGAGAAGAAAATGAATCCATATCGAATGAAATTACATAAGATGAGATAATGTAAATAAGATCAAACATATTCATCATGAAAGGAAGTATTTTTGACTTTGAAAATTACGTAAATTTTTGATTTGAAAGTAAAATTAAAAAAGCAATAATAATTTACTTACTTTATTTACTTTTCATAATAATTTTAAATTCGAGAATGGATTTGATTCAAGAAAGAGCGCCAATCAGAGTAATTATTGAATATTGTACAATTTATTTGAAAAATAAACAATATTCAATAAACTTGTTGCTATAAATAGTTTTTTTACCTTAGAAAAACTATCAATGAGTGTAAAACAATAGATTTCTAAAATAGTTGAATTGATGAGTCAATATTTATGGTAAATCAAAGTTAAATAATAAGTCATTTAGCTTATTAGTAAATCATGGTTTGTAGTTAAAGGCAAATCAGCAAACCTGAGCAAACCAAATAAACAGGTGTTAATAATTTTTACGCGCGTGATTTGATATGGCGAATAATGTATTTTGAACCAACATTAACTACTTCGCAAAATGGACAATTGAAACCCCTGTTAGCATAATATTCGGTACACCCTCTTAATAATCGTTGGTTCTGTACACCAAGAGGGTCAATAATATCAGGGTTGGAAGCAAAATTGGAAATTAGCTGCTTCAGCAGCAGACCTTGTACCTGATGTACAGGGTGTAACTAAAGTTCGTGTAAGAGGCAAAAAATATTTCCCCTTGCGTAGAAACCGATTTTGGTTTGTTTTGATTTCTCACTTGAAAAATATTTTGAATGCGATATGCTTTGAGGTCGCATCGCTCAATATCTCCTACCTACACGAACTTTAGTTACACCCTGTATCATTAGTTGATTACCTATTTTGATTATCAAAAATGAACATTAAATATAATCATAAGATGTAAAAATTATGTTTAAAAATCACATGACAAAACAGTTGGTTTGTTTTTGATTTCTTTTGCCTGTGTTTGCCTTTTAGCTCTTGTTTGCTCTTGTTTGTCTTTTACCACGGACCACAACAACAATCATCTTTGCAGTCATATGGTACATCAAATGTTTACTTTTATTTGATTGTATTTATCCTCTAGTCTGATAAATATCTCCATTTTGAAATACCTATTTTATAATCTTGTTCTTTTTTTAATCTTATGGTGTTACAATGTTATCTTGGCTACAGGATTAATCAGCTTTGTACATTTGTGGGCTTTGTGTTGGTCAAATGAATTTATATCATTTCCTTTCTGTATTCTTTTGTTTTCATTAACCCATTGTATTATATTTTCTAATTGAGTGCTTGTTATATTTCCCATTCTTACCTTTTCTACTGTTATTATTTCTCATTGTTTATTAATTGAAACTTAATAATGGCTGATGTCGATGATATATCAACTCTGGCTCTCGATGGTGACGCTGATGATTGTATTTCAAGTGGTCAATTACCCATGGAAAAGAAAGAGATAAACAATATTCATTTCAGCCATGACCATAACGTGTTTACTTGTGCCACAGAATCCGGTGTCAAAGTCTATCTTGCAGACCCATTAACATTAAAAGTCGAGCTTCATTCATCAATGGTAGGATCGATTGGTATCGCTCAAACCTTGCACAGTACTAATTTGATCGCTATTGTCGGCGGAGGCTCAACACCTAAATTTGCAGAAAATGCAGGTTTGTTTCAAGAACACAAACTACTATCAACAATCAAATACTACACCAGCTTGTTTATTATATTCATACTGAAACAAGGATAACTAGACTTTAAACGCAATATTTGAATTCGATGTAGATAATTTATCTGCTATTTTAATTTAGCTTGTTGTAAACATTCCTAATCTCTGCGACTGCAGATATCTTAATTTGAATTATGTCAAACGAAAGAAAATTTATGGGAATTACATTGTATTTGACTGTTGGCTGTATTTTGATGGTATCACAAAATTAACAATTTCTTTCATTTTTCCTTTCCTAGTGTTAATATGGGATGAACTCAAACATGATTTTGTTCTGGAATTCACATTTTCATCTGCCGTTCTCAATTTGAAGCTTCGGAAGGACAGGTACATAATTTCCAGGCGATATCTTTCATGTTTCATGACAGATGTTTAGTTTTTACAAATAGCTTCTCTATTAGATGTGATCATCATTTAAATCATGCTTTCAATGCAATAATTTCCCTCATTTAATCATTTAATATTTATCATACTCAAATTTAACATCAGAATTGATGTCATTGTTTGGAAGATGACAGGGCTGGTAAAATTATAGATGATGAAACTTGATTACTAAGATAGTGACCAAGCTATGGTTTGAGTTAGTACGATAAATATATTTATCATATGTGTCATATGTTAATGAAATGGAGTTTAGGAATTCTTAGCGTTAATGCAAACAATTCTGAAAATTAATCACAAATTTTTTTCGTTCCAGATTTCTTGTAGTGGAAAGATGTAAAATTCATGTTTATACATTCCCAAATAATCCTAAAAGATTATTTGTTGTGGAAACGGGCGATAATCCTAGAGGACTTTGTGAAATCAGTCCTTATACAACCAGTGAGCGCCAAGTGATGGTTTTTCCTGGTCATAAGACAGGCTCTCTACAAATAATGGATTTTAATACATCGTCTCCTGGCGCATCTTCATCCCCAGTAAATATACTTGCTCATCAAGGTGCCATTGCTTGTGTCGCTTTGAATAACCAAGGAACAATGGTAGCGACGGCATCAATGAAAGGAACTCTTATCAGAGTCTATGAAACAACAAGAAAAACTTTGGTTGTCGAATTTCGTCGGGGAAGTGATCCTGCTACTGTCTACTCTATCGCTTTCAGTCCAGATTCTGATTTCTTAGTTGCATCAAGTGATAAAGGCACTGTTCATATATTTGCTCTTAAAGACACTCGCTTAAACCGAAAGTCGGCCTTTTCTAAAATGGGTTTCTTTGGTCAATATATTGAATCTCAATGGGCTTTGGCAAATTTCAATATTAAAGATGACTGTGCCTCTGTCTGCTCGTTTGGACCCAGAAACACAGTTTACGGTACTAAACCTAGTTTTGATTTACAATCAACAATTAATTCATAAGCAATGAATCGTGTAAAATTTTAGATCCAGGAAGAATTTTCGTTAGCTTAAAGTCGCAGTAAACTTACTGCGCATAAAAATCAAACAAAACCAACTGAAGTAACTTTACCTTGATAAAAACTTGACTCCAGTCTAAAAATTTTATGCATGATTGTTCATGAAACAAGCTCGTTTGTCAAAAACAAGAAGAATGAGCTTTTTGAATCTAACAAGATATTACCTTTAGATAGTCTTTTTCATTTTCATTACTTAAGTAATATGATTAGCCATATAACTTAATATTCTCTCAGGCAGTTTTAATATTTTGTAACCCTGATTATTTTTCGTGCTTTTACAATTTGTTTGAGGAAAACTAATATCAATTTTGTGTGCAAAAATAACTTTAATGTCCCTCTTTCTCTCTAATTTTGCTTCCACTGTTTATTCTTGTTTAATATTAGATTTTTTTCTCGTTTTCTATTTACAGCTGTATGTGAAAATGGTTCATTCCATCGATATATCTTCAATTCCGATGGTTCATGTAAAAGGGAAAACTACGAAAGATTCATCGACTTACAAGCTGAGACAAGTGACGATTCTGATGATTGATTTACCTTTTTTTTGTCGAATAAACAAATGAAATAAACTACTAAAAGCAAAGATCAGTCTGATATTACATTTCTGATGAAGAGCTATTATAATAACTAGAAAAAATGAGTCCATGGAAACTTGATCAGTCGATATCATTTCAAGTCTTTTGTACTTAACAATTTTCTTTTATCGAAAAGATAGAAATTATCTCACGATTTAGATGAAGTTTACTCATAAAAAAAACGAAGACATTATGAGCTTATTTTTGTCTGGTTTTTAAATGTAAAGATAAAATGGATGAAACGTCTTTTATTGTATTGTTTTGTGTATAACCAGTCGATACAGTATCTGGCATTTAAGCATCTATTGTAAACGTCATTCATTTGATAAGCGTTATCAATATTTTAGTATTAAACGCGCATTTAAACCATCAAATAATTTCAAGTAACATTAAAGACTCATTAAAAAGTTTAAAATTTCTGTTCTTTCCAGTGAATTTTGTTTAAAACGAAGATGAGTTTACAATAAAAATACTTTTTCCAATCTCCTATTTTTTCACATAAGTGGAACAAATTAGCTCAATTGGTACAAAATAATTTTTTTTAATAACTGTGAACATTGACAGTATATCATAGTAGAAATTAAGAGACAAAGCTGCAGATGAAGATGGAAGAGAAAAGTTTTAGCATAAGTAACAGAATTGAGAATGCTTTAAACATTTAATGTTTCAACTTTCATTTGACTGTCCGTCTCTATCCTTAATGTCTGATTTATCTTCAGATTTCTCCTCAGATTTCTCCTCAGATTTCTCCTCAGATTTCTCCTCGGATTTTTCCACAGTCTTAATATCATCTCCATCTTCTGATTTATCCTTTTCTTCATTAAGTTCATCCTTTTTCTCATTCACACTTAAGTCTTTAACCAATTTACCAACAATTTCATAACGTTCACGGAATTGCATTTCCCATTCTTGGACACTGGAAATTTCAGAGGGTGTCAGGTCAGTGTGATCATCCCATTCTTCTGACACTTCGTCCACCTTAAACTTGGCTAATCCACGAGTAGCATCGCGACCAGCAAATGATGAATAGGGTCCACCAGGATGGTATAACTGGTTCTTTGAACAATCAAAAACCAAACCATTGATTGCTATACAAACTCTTCTATCAGGTCCATGGCCATCGTAATTTTTCAATTCCTCTAAGTCCATGTCATGTTTCTTTAAAGGTTCAGGTACTTTGATAACATCTGAATTATCTCGATCCTGGGGTGAAGTACTTCTCCATAAACGATAGATGAGAAAAGCACAAACAAGGGTTAGAAATACGTTGAAAGGTGAGGACAGAAATGTTTCTTGGATTGAAGTTAAAACTGAAAAAGGCCCCTTCTCGGTGGCAATGTTCGCATCGTCACTATTTTCCATTTGACCTTCAATTGGTATTAAAATCTCTTTTTTCCTTACTTGATGCTCACTATGTCAAATCAACCTGGTGCTTATAAATTTTGCCGTAATGAAACTGGCAAAGAGCTCATTTACATTCACATTCTCACGTGACTGACCTAAAATTTATAACTACCAGAGAAAACGTTAGATGTCAGCATTATGTTGTTGACAAAATTTTATTTATTTTTTATTGAAAAATTACAAGTTTGGTAATACGTTTAAAAATGTTTAACCTTAATGCTCTCAATTTTGATTGTATACTTAGTCCATTCACATAAGATCCGTGAATTGTACTTTCCTAGTTGGTGATAAAAAAGAGTTTGGTACTTAAAACATCCTTCTTTGTTATCTTTTGTACTCATATAATGTCAATGTAACAGAATGAAATAGCGAGGCTCAGTTTGTCTAACAAATCAAAAGAGATGGCGTTTTTCCCCTCATTTAACAGAGTGTTTAATTAAAAGTGATCTTACTTTGCTCAGTGTTTTTATTTCGATTTCGAATTTCAATTTTTGTGTTTTACTTGACCTGATCTAAGAGCTGAATATTCAATTATTCGAAACTCCATATAGTGTAAACTCAATCTTTGTTCAATGTAAGTTGGGCTCTCCTTACGCTTTAGTTGTTTTGTTTCTATGCATATTTTAATATTAAGCGATTTAAATCTTTATTACAGATTCAAATTATCGATTATGCTTTGCCTTCAGACATCTGATTGAATTGGGCCTTATTTCTTCATTTAGCAAGCTTTGGTTGTAGACATCAGCTGTTCAACTTTAAATTCATAATTTTTTCTGTAAAAAATGGCTTGGAATAATCCATCTAATGGACTTGGAACCTCAAGAAATACTTGGCTTGATGATGTTGAACCTACAGCGAGCTCATCTGTTGATGACTATGCCAACATTCAGAGACAAGCTCTTCGTGAACAGGACAAAGGACTGGACACTCTAGCAGATATTATTTCAAGACAAAAGTCAATGGCTCAAGGGATTGCAACAGAAATCGATATTCATAATGAAATTCTAGATGATATTACTGATGCTATGGATGATAACAATGTGAGATTAATGCGAAATACCCGAAATATAGCAAAAGTTTCTCGTAAATCAGACACATGTTGCTATTGGGTAGTTATTGTTCTTCTCATGATTATTATAATTGTTATCTCTGTTGTATAGTTCCTATCTCTTGTTTTTTTTATTTTTTTAAAAAAATCTATATTTTAACATATTCATCGACTATTTGATGTAATAATCCATTAAATGGTCATCAAAACTGATTACTGAAGTATTCCACTGAAGTAAAATTGGAAGAAAGGTGTAGCTCAAATCGCAAGATAATTTTTTAAATGGAAGGTTGATTATCATTTGTTGATTACTCGTGTATTATATTCATCTTATCAAAACAACCATTAACATAAACAAATAGTTTTCCGACTAATCTCGAAATAATACAATATGACCCAAAACTTGAATGTCTCAATTGTACCACCATTTAATCGCTGTAAGTTCAATCAAATCAGTTCACTATAATCAAAGCGATGGAAAATTAGACAATATAATCAATGATTTCAATGTATCTATCTCAACTTTGAATTATTAACTCCTACAGCTCTGCTTAAATGGCACGAGCTCATTATTTTCAGATTTTATTCTTTACATGATTGACAAACATTTGGCTATGATTTATTTTTGATTTGCTTGATGGTTCAAAGCATGACAAGAGAAAGTATTCCGCATCTAATCATAGATAAAACTCATGTATTTTGCCTTCACCAAAACAACTACATTTGTTATACCAAAGCAAAAAGCAACTTTAATTGTATCTAATGTGCTCTAATGTTTTCACGGTATTTTTGTTTGTCACATATTTCAGCGTCTAAAAGTGTGGTTTGTACCAAAAAACAATATTAATGATCGATTTGCAAAGTTAAACAATGATTGAAGTAAAAAAGATATTATGTTTGAAAAAGAGCAATATTTCTGTATTAATAAGGTTGCTAAGATAATAATTAATAAATTGGTTGATTCAAAACACTGTGTGTGGTATTTATAAGAATCGATTAAACATTTAGTACACTAATATGGTCATGGCTAATGAAAGCTGGTAAATAGTTTCAATGACGAGGATTTGATGAACGTTGGTAACCAAAAGAGCCAGTTGATGATTGATCATTAAACTGATTACGCTTCGAATAAGGCAAATGAGAATGTCCAAAAAATTTAAATTCAGTCCCATCATCATCATCAAAAGCTAAGTTAACATTGTCTTGTATTGGATAAAACCGGCCATCTTTAATTGTATCAATCTCAATGTTTCCCTCATCTCTTTTATCATTGTTAATCTGTAAAAGATTGAAAAACAAGCATAAGAATTAACAGGAAAATTTGAATACTCAGCGTAAATTGAAGCTTGAAAAAAGCTTGATGATTTGACCAAACTAGGCATTTTGTTTCTTTGATTGCAACTAGTAAGATGTCAACTGAGAGGCATTAAAGTCCAGTAAGGTAAAATGTTTCTGTCATTATACGGAAGCAATCGAATTAATCATCAATTCCAATGATGATGATTTATCATTATCATTGTGAAACTGAATTATCATTACTCATTATAAGACTTATAATGAACTATCTTTGATTTATCCAATTCTAACTCTTACAGTTCTTGTAGTCTGTTGGGCTGTTTTGGTTTAATATTGGTATCAGAGACTCACATTATATAAAGCGAATGATCACGCGATATGATACGATAGTATTAATGGAACTGAACAATTAATTTAAATGATTATAAGTCTCAAAGATCAAAACTCAAGTTATTAAGTTACTTAGCTAAAATTCACTTGGATAGTTTAATTGTTAGATGAAAATGAAAAATTAGTACCAAAAGACATTTATTAAAGAAAACTCTCAGTACAGTTTGGGTTACAAAACCTGTAAGGAAAAATTATGTTACAAACAGTTCATAAGTTAGTTATTCGGTTGATTCCCAATAAACTCATTCGGTTTTTAATTCAAAACAGGCCTCTAATTACTTTGCAATTCGACAAAGATTAGCCATGAGACGAGCTAGACGGGATTACAATCAATTTTCTGTAGCTGCCCACGATTCTGATAAAAATCCTTTGCTTTTCCCTGTAATAAATCCATAAAAGTAAGCTTCAGCTCTAAGGTAATTCAATGTTTCAAATGGCATGTTGATAGTTCCCTTCTTTATCATCGGTGACAGTTACTCAGTCGTTTGATGTATGATGATTCTTGTAACCCAGATTCTTCCTGGATGTCAATTTGATTCCATTCTCGATAGTTATTTTTCTTTGGAATAATTTTCAACCTTCTTCCAATTGCTCTTTGGTATGAAATGATTTGTTTTCCAATCTCATGATGTCCTTTCCATAATTAGCTTTATATTTACTGATGTTAAATTTTACCACTTATTGTTCTCGTTTTTACCAAATTTACCATTTTTTGTCCCTTTTTCACTTTAAATTATGCCTTTTATTGTCTCACAAAAGTTCGAACATACGGATTCGTAACAATTTACCTCTGGAATGGAAGCTATTGAGCTACGAATCGGATTATCATCAAAATTTATACTGATTGTCTTTAGAACTGAGAGATTTAAATTGAACTAAAATGTAACATAAATTTTCGTCACAGGTTTGGTTTGTTTCCTTGTATGTTGTTAAATTGTTGCTGCAGATCAATAAATGATTACTTATTAAACCATACCTTAACATTTCTTCCCTTGGACAATTTACGATAAATGTAGGCAACCAAGATGAGGACAATAATAATTAGTAGGCAACAGAAACCTAACAGAATCATAGTTGTAAGAAAAAACTTGGCCACTTGTTGATGATCAAATGTGTATCTATCACAAATGGTCGATTGATTGTTGGACAAATTAGTCGCATTTAACGTTGAATTGGCTCCATGCAAGGTTGACAGGGATGCATTGAAAGGACCCATTGTTGGTGATCCCATAACTATGGGTGTCTTGGAGATGGTTGAACTATTGTAATCCAGTTGTTGATTGTAATCACTTCTGACAATTGGTGGCACATCTACTGTTGGTTGGGTGTTGACATGATCAGATTCAACTGAACTTGGTTGATAATAAGATTTTGAAGTTGCTTCAATTGGCTTGGTTAACTCATTAATACCATTAACATCAAAAGTTCCACTATTGTTGCTGATTGAATCACTTGTTAGATCTGATATTGTTGTTGATGTTTTATTGAATTCACCCAATTTATTACTATTAATAGTGGTTTGTTGTTCAGAATCAGTAATAATTGAACTAATTGATTCATTTGTTTCACCATGAACAGCATATCTGACCAAAGAAAGGTAGCAATAGAGCAAGACAAATTGGCGAACAATTATTGTTGTTGATGACAATGGTTGGCGTTGTTGGTTTTGTTTAATTATTAAATTGTATTCGACTAAACGAATCATGGCTTTATTTTATCAAGAGTAACTAAGTTTGCACATTGAATATGTATTGAGATTGAAAATGAGAATGAGAATAAATATGATTCAAATTTCACTGATCTTAAGTAAAATGATAACAATTGTACAAGCTTTTATTCAAAGGTTTAACTTAGCCTTAGTTTTAAAAGGAGGTGTTTTACAATGAACAGAATTAACTTCTCAATAGATTTTTGTTGGTTAAAGTCATGATGATAATGAGAAGAGGAGGAGATGAAAAGATTCAACTTGATTATCATTATTAGTAAGTTTTGAATTAATCAGGCTGATTAACTGAAGGAAAAGCAATAAGTGAACGATCATTGTACAGAGCAGACTAATGACTAATGTTAAAGGTAAGAGTAAAGATGAAGTTGATAGGAAATTGGTAACAAATTCATTGATGATCATCCACACAATTTAATAATCTATTAAATTCATATTTAGCTTGAATGTTTAGTCTGAATTTTACAATAATCGGTTGAAAGGATAGGTTTGCAAAACCAAAAAAACTCTAAGTAAAAGGAATGGTTCCAAACACTTTGACTTTCGAGTTAAGAGTTGAGACTTGCAGGGTTTGTAGGGGCATAAAAACTGAGTTCATTAGTGCTATTAAATAATTTCGATTTTGCATTTGAATCTCTGACTTTCTGTGATCGTATGAGTTAGAGAGCTGAAACTTATTTTTCATCGACAAAAACTGTAGCTACACATAAACGATTGATCACTTTTTTCAATTTATAAACAGTTCTCTTGATTTTAGCCATTGGCCTTAAAACTTTGAGCCTCAATATTTCGATAATGGCATTACCTACAATAGCCATTCTTTGATGAATCATTAGATTTCATTATGGGCAATAACATAGTATGATTGAATCAGGAGAAAATATGTTTAAATCATTGAATTATAAATATTTTTCAAACATCTCATAAGATTTGTGTTTGAGTAACCATTCGCTTTTTGAATTAAGTATAAGATCTGACAGCATAAGTATAATAATACAATGTTATTACATTTTTATTATCTTGAATAATTTAAAATTTCAATATACTATTTCATAAATTGCAAAAAAATATTGATATTTGTGGAGTCCTACTTGAATCCACACCGAACGATGAAAACAGAAAAATGAAAATATCGAACGAATTAACAGTGTAAATCGCTCAGTGACGGGCGGTGTGGATTGGCGTGGGTTCAGATAGAGTCCGGTTTGTTTTAAAACAAGATAATTATTTGTTGATTTGAGTTTGATTTGTCAGTTACTTTAGTGAGCTTTCGATTTTTCAAGCTGATTGTTTGCGACCTCGAACATTTTTTGATAAAACCATATGAAAATTTCTCTAGGAACTAATTGTCCGAGCAAAAGAAGAGGCTTGATATAAGGTGAAGCGCAAATAACGTTATATCTGTACAAAGGTTCTGGGTCAGTTAAAGCTTTAGCAACGGTCCATGAAACTTCATCAGGATCTGGATCATCAATTGGTTTTATTGACATTAGAAGTGGATGCTGTTTGCAACAAATAACCGTTGAATCTCTTTTAGGAGCTAGTAATCACAGTGTTTCACCTGTTAGTTGGTCACCAGTTGATGATGAATGTTTATTTGTCGTAGATTCCTCAGGATTCATCCACATTCTTGACATTCGTAGACGCTTCATTCGTGTTTGGGGATTAGGAGGCAAAAAAGATGATGATCAAAAAGCCAACCAGTACCATGAAGATGATTGGGGATAATTTCACTCATTTTTTATTCATTTTTATGTAACTTACATCCTCACTAGACAATACTTCAACAAGATTAGGTTTTCAAACTCAAGTGAATATTTATTTTTCAAAACTTGATCTCAATTCACATTTACACGGACAATATTGTTAACAATTAAGTTAATATCATCAAATTATGCTTAAGTTTATATTAAATTCAGCATTCATATTTGATGATAGCCAGAATTAACAATCAATATTTGTAACTTTATTTAAGTCTACAACGTAACTGTCAATCTGTGAAATCTCAGTTTACATTTTTGTGTATCTCTTGAACATAACTAACGTTATAAAATTTAAAATTAAAATTTTTGGCATTTCAGTTCCTAAATTCAAAAAAAAGAAATTAGATGTTCAGAAGTTACGTAGTTGAACAAGTAAAATTTAACAACAATCTCAACTTGTTGCATAATAATTCGGTTTAAATATCTCTATAACACTAATCTGAATTCTTTGATTGATGAAATTGGTGAGAAATTGAATTAAAACAATTATTGTCGAACTAAACGTAAAAATATATGGTAACGATCAATGATTTTATTTGATAAATTCACGTCTGTTACGAATTTCTTATATTTATGATTAGAATGAATTAATTAGTGAAGATTCCAGATTTATTGATTGTTTAAATTGTAAACATCATTGAAATAATATAGTCAGTAACTATGTAGGTAACCGGCTGATTTCATTATTTTCAGGAAAATCATTTTTTTAATTATTAAACTATTGCTGCATACTTCTAAGCACAACCTTTGTGAGATTAACAAGGTTGTGCTTAAAAGCTCAATTTTATTTGTACCTTTGAAAATGACTTTTTTGCAGTTATTACTTGCAACATAGGATGGAAACAATTTACTCAATTGCAGCAAAATAATGTGTGTTTCCAATCCTCTAATATAATAATATAAGGGAAAAGTTCCTTCTATTCAAAATTTGGTTTAAAAATTCGAATTTGACCGTGTTTTTTCGACCTTAAGTCCGAAATTTTCTGTAAGGTTTTGAATATTCCTTATAGAATCCAGTGTCTTCTATCGATTGACATTGAAAAATCTCTGGCTTAAAAACAGGCAGAACCTGTCTTTTTATCTTCTTCATCTTTCACATATAAACATCCATAAGTTTTCACAGAAGTATAAACGTTAGCTTCAAAAATAGTAACATACCTGTTCTCTTTGAGTATTTCAAATAAACCATCCATACCTTGGCTACTAAAATCCTTCCAAATAGCCCTTTCCACAAATTTGCGAACATCGATATCTATCGAATCATTTAGTAAATTACCACAGGTTGATGGTACAACTGAATATGGTTTGAAATCGTGATTGATAACATCTCTAAATGATTCCAATTTAAGATAATCAGATTGCTGTATCATTCCTGTTTTTATTGAAGCTGACAATAATTTACTTGCAATCAGTAGAGCGATAATGAAGGCAAGAAAAAAAAATTTTCTTTGAATTTGTTCACTCGCGACGAAGTTCTGAAGCAAAAGGTAATCAAATTGAGACCAGAATATATGGATGATACTAAAATGATGTTTATATTTAAGAACAAATGAATTGATTAAAATGAAAATGCCGAAAAGAGCTAAGAATGCGATCCAAAATGTGAAATTAAATGAAAAAATGAAGTCGAAAAAAGATGAATCCTCTGAATAAGTTTCCAGTTTACTTGAATAGGAAAAGTAGCAGTTGTTTTCCCATAAAATTGGTAGCAGAGATAAATTTTGGCCAATATGTTTCAACCCATCCAGACTAGTTATTCCAATAAAATCTACTTCTCCACGTTGCATATAAGATAGACCACCATTGCATGTACCTTGATCAGCACAAAAACTTATTGGGGGTACGAACATTGAATGGCATGTTACATTCGTTTTGTCGATAACAAAATAAAACAAATTCAGAAAATAAGGAGCAAGAATACCATCTAATGTTGAATTTTTAGTAACGAACAGCAATGGCACAGATTCAACGATTCCAAATCGAACCGGACGCATAATTTTCCTTTAATGAACGATCAAGCGTATTAGTTTTACTTAACAATCAAGATTGATGTGTGACCGACATATAATATTACCTTGGAAAGCTTACTATCATTGAACGAATTGAACAACAAATTTGCCTGTAGAATCTCGAACTCTCTGATGTATTAATATTTCAATACAATTGAAGATATTTGTAGGAAAATCTGTAACCAATTCAATAAAAATGGATCGATTACAAATTAAAATGTCATTTCCATGGCTATCATTTGTAATAATGACCTAACTTTGTTTTGGAAAAGGATACATGAATTTTAAAATTTGAAATATCAATGTTGTTATTAAGGTTTGGGCCCAAAACAGCCAAAGTCAAAACAGTCAAGTCCAAAACGGCCAAAGTCAGAACAGCCAAATAAAAAGCTGCTTAAATGATCAGACTTATTAATATTAAGGGTATCAAAAATACTTTTGTTTTTTTACCACTGACTTTTGCTTCAATTTTGAATAAGTTTGACGCAATCATTTGACGCAATAATTTTAAGGACACTAGAGCATCGATATAGGTGCATGTAGACCATTTTTTGACTCAATCGGAGTTAATTAACTATAATTAATTAGCTTATCAATATCCATAGAAAGGTTTTTTTGGACTTTTTTGCAATTTGAATTGATATGATTTAAGCAGCTTTGTATTTGGCTGTTTTGACTTTGGTCGTTTTGGACTTGGCTATTTCGGACTTGGCTGTTTTGGGCCTTTACCAAAAAAACTCTTCAAACTCAATGCGGATTCTGCATTTTTCCCAACCTGTTTAAACGTGAATTTCTCAGGAACCTGAATTCTGAGAAAGTCCTGACTATTTTTCGTGATTGTAGTTTAATCATGGCTTTCATTCTATGTAAAAATTAACCTTAGAACCCACTTTGTTTTGCTCTGATCAACCTTATTAGATTGATCAGAGCAAAACGAGGGAACTTTGATCGCAAATAATTTCTATTAGAAAGAGCCGAAAGTTTGAAATCCAAGGCAGAGAAACCTGATCAACTGATTGTGGTCAAAATGGATGTTACAAAAGATGAAGATTTAGACGCTGTTTATGAAACAATTGGAACACTAAGAGAGGAAATTGCAGATGCTGGTGTCAAAGTTACCACAATTGAACCTTATTTCTATGGAACTGATATGTTAAGTGATAGTTAAACCAGTGTATCGAGAAGTTATGAGATTTAAACTCGAGGGCAAAGCTCGAGTGTTTTATCTCATATTTTAAAATCTCTTGGTTTGAAAAGTCGTGTATTTGAAACACTATCTTTTCCAGAACAAAGTTAGGTCATTATTACAAATGATAGCCATGGAAATGACATTTTAATTTGTAATCGATCCATTTTTATTGAATTGGTTACAGATTTTCCTACAAATATCTTCAATTGTATTGAAATATTAATTAGAGAGTTCGATATTTCACGAGGTCTACAGGCAAATTTGTTGTTCAATTCAATATTAATAAGCTTTCCAAGGTAACATTATTTGTCGATCACTTATTAATCTTAGTTGTTAAGTAAAACTAATACTTTTGATTGTTCATTAGAGTTTGTTAAAGGAAAACACAAGTAAAATTATGCGTCCGCTTCGATTTGGAATCGTTGATTTGCCTCCAATGGCTTTCGTTACTAAAAATTCTACATTAGATGGTATTCTTGCTCCTTATTTACTGAATTTGTTTTATTTTCTTATTAACAAAACGAATGTAACATTCCATTCAATGTTCGTATCACAAAAAAGTATTTGTGCTGATCAAGGTACATGCAATGGCGGTGTATCTTATATCCAACGTGGAGAAACAGATTTTATTGGAATAACTAGTATGGATGGTTGGAAAAATATTGGCCAAAATTTATCTCTGCTACCAATATTATGGCAAAAAAACTGCCACTTTTCATATTCGAGTAAACTGGAAACTTATTCAGAAGATTCTTCTTTTTTCGACTTCATTTTTTCATTTAATTTCACATTTTGGATCGCATTCTTAGCTCTTTTCGGCATTTTCATTTTAATCAACTCTTTTGTTCTTAAATATAAACATCATTTTAGTTGCATCCATATATTCTGGTCTCAATTTGATTACCTTTTGCTTCAGAATTTCGTCGCAAGTGAACAAATTCAAAGAAAATTTTTTTTTCTTGCTTTCATTATTGCTCAACTGATTGCAAGTAAATTATTGTCAGCTTCAATAAGCACAGAAATGATTAAGCAATCTAATTATCTTAAATTGGAATCATTTAGGGATGTTATTAATCACGATTTCACACCATATCTCGTTTTACCATCGAACTGTGGTAATTTACATAATGATTCGACAGATATTGATGTTCGCAAATTTGTGGAAAGGGCTATTTTGACGGATTTTAGTAGCCAAGGTACAGATGGTATATTTGAAATGCTCAAAGAGAACAGGTATGTTACTATTTTTGATGATATCTTTTATACTTCTGTGAAAACTTATGGATGTTTATATGCGAAAGATGAAGAAGATAAAAAGCCACTTATTTTATCTCAAATGCCTGTTTACAAATATTTGCAGAGTATTTCGATCAACAGGTTTAATTTAAAATCAGTGAATGATGTAATTACTAAAGGATTACATTCAGCAATTGAGTTTGGCCTTCTTTATCATGACAGAACAAATAAGCTGCTGATTAAAAGTTTGACTGGATCCGAGACACCATCTTCATGCTTAGATGGAAATCACAAGGAGCAAGTCATCAATGGTCCGATCACTTTTAATTATCTTTTCGTTCCCTTCATTATTCAAATTCTCGGAGTTATTGCAAGTGTTTTAGTACACATTATTTACAGCCAATATACTAATATAAACGTTTAAACTGAGTTTGATATGAGTTTAAATGAAGATTTCTCTGCTGAAACTCGAACGCTATTGATTTGCCTATTATAAACTTATTATGTTACCAAGTTTAAATGTTTTAAATAAAGCTATTAAATTTAAAAATGATTGGATTTAGAAATATTTAATTTAATTAAAGTTTACAGACTAATTCTAGATGCGCCATACTAAATATTAACTTAAGAAATAGTTTATGGACCCCAGCAAGAGCTCATAGCTCCAGATAAGAAGTTATGGTAAGAGTAAGGTTTTACGGATTTATTTGCACAATATAAATTGGCAAAGCGAGCCATATGGCTGGATGGCTTCTACATCCATCCCTTGGTAGCCATACTAAGCTTGGCGAGCTTTACATGATAATTTTTTTCTAAAAAATGAGTATATTTCCAATAGTAAATTTTGAGTGGGATGGTCTTCCTAGGTTTGACCAAAGCCAAGGCAAACATTCTGGGGTTGACCATCTCCGTCATCATATTTTAATCCAATAAATTTCAATCCAATAAATTTTAATCCAATAGATTTTGTCCACCACAAAGGTGTTCATTATATCTTCATGACACGTGGAGAGCACATTGTACCTGGTACTTACCTTATTTTAGCAATAAAAACACAAATCAATGAAAATCGTTGATAAAACTGGATTCACCGAGTATTCAAATGTTAATAAATTAATAAATTAATAAATTAGAATAATTAGTTAATTATAACTAAAGTAATTAATAATTAAAAAACAGCAACCAAGAGGTTACGGACTAAGGTGGAGTTTAAAAATCACACACTTCCAATGGTAAAACCAATGGTATAACCAATGGTAAAATTAATAATAATAAATAAACTTATTTTAATTATTTAAGTTTAACCGCTTTTTATCGTTAATAATGATCAGAATTTCATCTCTTCTCAGTTTATATTGATTTGCTTCAACAGTGGACTTTTGTAATAGCTAGCAATTAGTTCAATCATCATTTTTTGTTTTGTTTCACATTCAGATTCAATTTAAAAAGGTTAACCTAATTGGATTTGAATCTAAATGTCCCATGGTGCCCCTCCTTAGTCCGTAAAACCTTACTCTTACCGAAGTTATAATCAGCTAAGTTTCTTTACGCTATACGGAACATTTTGAACTTGAGATGCTCTCCTCATATGTATGCCAAGCTATGTATGGCCATTAGGGGGTGAACCTCGAGTCACTCGGCCATGTGTACCTGGTTGCTGGATTACAGTTTTCAACAAATGAATAAACTCTTGATTATAAGTTCATCATGATCATGACCTGGTTTAATATCATTTTCAATTGTTTATTTCTTACAACTACTAGTTTGATTTTACTAATATTTTATAAAATAATTTGGCAAGAAAGCGTTGTTTCAATTTATTATTAATTTTGGATATTTATTATTTTTAGTTTTACCAATTCGTTAAAAACATACTTTTATATAATATTTTCAGATATTTTTCAATCGCTACTGTATTTTGTATAATTAAGTCAATTTAAATGTTCAACATTAATATTGATAGGTTATTTATTCGTTATTATTTTGATTAGAATTGTGAACATGACCATCAACATCGTTATTATTGTTATTATTATTGTTGTTGCTTCTTTCTGTTGGCATAAATGAATCTTCATCGTAGCCATACAAACGATAGGAACTGTTAGACCGATGATGTTCACAGTTACAAATGCAACCCTGTCCTAATTGATTGACGCTCGTGTTGTGTTTACTATTATCAGTAATATGAGTATGATGATGTTCATTGGGGGCAAAAGGCCAAGATTTTTCAAAATGGGAATCAGGATTGAATGGTGGATGAGTGACTGCTCTCATTCCCAATGTGTCATTGCTTAAATCCTGATGTGCATTACTATTGACGGGTTTAGTTTCCAATAGGATCCATGTTGCATGAGATGCTACATTAACGTAAATCACATCTTTCGGTGGGCAACTCAAAGGATCTAGAAGAAGGCCTTTCAGATAGGATTGACCTTTAACATTGACAATTAAAGGTAGACCAGGGACCAGAGTACATTTATGTGGTTTACCTTTATCACGAAGCGAACCACAAACTACTGATGCATCTTCAGCTTGACACTTATGCACACCATCCAAATCATCAACATGGAGTGGTCTATTAATACCCACATTGAACAAAACTGTTTCCTCTTTCGCGTCAAATCGGCCATCAGGATTAATTGCAACTGTTTTTACTGCGTCCACTGGTTTTTCCAGATGAACAATGGCCAAACTGGTTAGATCTTTTTGTTGTGCTCTTGAGTTATAACCAGGCATAAAAATCACTTTAGCAATTGGAAAAACGGTATAATCTTCATCGCAATGAGGCAAATAATAAGGTATATTTGGGTATATTTTAATCTTCGTCTTTCCTCTGATTAGAAACAGGCTCAAATTAGTTTATCATATTTTTAATTCAACAGGTTTTTCTTTTGGTTTTTTCATACTTACTTTTTAACACAATCTGCGAATGTCAGAATACTTTTGTTTGTCAGGAAAACTCCACCGCACAAATGTTCACAATCTCCATAAATAACCACTGCCATGAATGTAGGATCACCATTGGAAATAGGATCAATCAACCCTCTACTAATACGCTCCAAATGTTGACCAGGGAAATGGGTTTTGTTTGGTACAACCAGAGCATTAACCTGAAAAACTAAAAGACTCAAGTATACACAGATTTGCTTCATTTCAAAATAATTTTTAACACTCAATCAAATTTATGTAAAGTTTTAAGATCACTTTGTTTCATCCAATATTGTCAAACACAAATTTTAATATAACTTGTTTAAAAATCAAAGGGCTACTAATAAGCAATCGTCACAGATGTTAACCAAATTCATTATTTACATCACAGCGATTTGATTACATTTTTTTCCAGAAAAGAAAACCATATTTGCATCTTGTATTAACAAGATCCAGATGCAATTTCGGATGTTGGTAAGTTTATAAAAAAGTGTTACAAAAGATTGGCTTGAAATTCATTCAATTCTTCGTAGCAGTGCATTTACGAAGGTTAAAGAAATGTTGAAATTAATAAAAAAATTAGATACGCTGAAGTATAATTTGAACATCATGCATCATTCTTGAATTCAAAAATAAGTCGACTTATGTATTATTATTACAAGAAAATATTTCTTTCCCCTCGTTGTACCTAATTGTGATACTTGGAGAAATTATTGAATAATACGAATGTACACTGTTAAACATGGACTAATTTAAAGATGAAATTTTTGCTTCAATTTGTTTTAAGATTATATTTGGCATACAAATAATTTTAATTGATCGATGTAAAACACGTTCTGGTTTATTTAGTCGTTCTTAATGTTTCCAAATGACTGGTGGTTCTCAGTCTCTATAATCTCTTCGAACAGAATGAACTATTATGAACGGTAGAATAGGCCTGGATTGGATTCGATCACCAAGCTATTATTTCAACTCTTTTCTAAATTAGAAATTGATCCCTACTTGTAGTTTATTGTTATTGTTTACCGTTGACAACAGTTCGTTGTTGTGTATGGTTACCTTGACTACATGTACGCGTTGCGAGTAAGCTTTTTGTTTTCTATCTTTAAGAAATTATCTTTTTTTTCTTTCGTCCATTTCTTAACCTTCTTGATTCTAATTAAATTTCCCCATTTTAATTTCGATTAAGTTCCAATGTTCTATTATAGAAAAACCAATTCTTAATTCATGAAATATTATTGTTTTTCTAAATTATTTCAACAAGATTAGGTACTTTGTTCCCTCAAAGATAGCCCCCAGACCCTAGTTAAATAAAACTGCGAACATAATGCCATCTAGATTAAAACTATATCATAACGCGGTTTTTTTGTATTAAGTTTATTAGCAATTACACTTTTGTCACTCATTTTAATGGGTTTTTTCATTTTGAATCATAAATATAAAAAATATATAAAATTCTTAATTTCTTTCTTAGTGTATGATGTTTTTGTGTTGCATTATAAAAAATGATTTATATTCTCTTTGGCATTTCATTTGATAGTAAAAAATATATAATGGATGGTGATTGTAAAATGGTGGTTTTTGTAGTTGATGACGGAAAGAAATGGGCAGTAAAAAACTAAAGGTGGTAAAGATGTAGATGAAAGATGATGGTAATGGTGAATGATGGTGTTAAAAATGATTCATTTACTCAGTCTAAAAAATCTTAAACCAATCAAAAAGAAAACAAATGTCCAGACAATTGTAATTCCATATATTCGCATATTCACAAAGCCAACGGAAATAAGCTGGTATCGATTCCATTGGCCATATTGTACCACTCATAAAAAGTATTATAAATAGTGTGGCTGCTGAGAAGACGGCACACTGTTCAATTGAATCACAGAGGGCAGAGATGACCATTCCATAGGTCATTCCAGACATGTTGAGAAGCATGAGAAGGGGAAGTGAGTGTAGTATATGGATACAATCGACTGGCATTTTGAAGACAGCGATGGGTAAATAGATAATGAGAAAGAGATAAAGTGACATCATGATTACTCGACTTAAAGCAAACGCCAGTAACATTTGCGAGGGCTTTACACCAGCAACATAATATATACAAAGATTGAATTAGCTATACATTCTACAATACCTTATATTATAGAATGTATAATTTTAACTATAATATATATAAAGATTGAGTAAAATAAATAAAGATTTAAACAAATAATAATTATTGTTTAATTACAATTTATTAATTGAATCCAACATATTATACCCATGAGCAATTAGATTTATGGGTGATACAGAAATAATATTAGATTTAATAGGAGTCTCAGGATTAAAATTCTCAAGAGTACTCCGTATACGGAATTGATACTTTTTAAATAATATTGTTTCAACAAGTGAATCAATTTTTGATTCATCATTAGATGTAGCAGATATAATCTCATTAATACTCATTCCGATAAGCTTCTCAGCTTCTTCAGTAAATGCAGTAACCCACACAGATTTAGTTGAATCTGCAATACAAAATTTGATAATAATCCGATCTTCACCTTTTAAAATTTTTTTGTTGCATTTCCCGCATCTGTAATAACCATCCTCTAGTTCGAACAACTTTTTTTTACAAGACCCTAAGCAAGACATATAAGAAACTGTTTTCCCAATTTGTATAACTGTTGCAATACAATTAATAATTAAAATCGATTTTGTACTAATAACAATATTCGATCTTGAAATTGCATCCAAATTGAGTAATGTGGTATCACTATTCCGTCCAAACTCCGTTGTTAAACTGTAACTTTTAAGTTGTCGACCCGTATCAGCAAACCATTTAATAAGTACATCAGCTTCAGGATTTTTTGGATTAACATCTACGATAGTTGAAGCAATTGTTGTCAAACTTCTACCTCCAAAGTTAGTTAACCGAGCCTTTTTAACAATAACAACAGAACCACTTTCACCATTGAAATTTTCAGCATCTTTGTTCCATAAAGTGAAATTGATTTCCATTTTGGAGTCGTCAACCAAAGAAATATCTCGTTTTTTTAAATCTTTCCCATATTTTGTTGAACTAACAGTTGTCAAATTACCAGCATTTTTACATACACCAATAACATCAACCACAGATTCTGAATCCATATCCTGCAGATGACTAATCTTAACAAAATCAAATTTAATTTGAGGACATCCATTGTCATTATCGTTATCCAATTTAATTATACTACCAGGATGTAATACCAATTCAAAGTCATGCTTTGTATCAGAATATTTCTTGTTGATTTCTTTAACAGTACAATTTCCAACAAAATAAATCTTTCCGAAATGTAAAATATCAAAAAATTTGTCACAATCTCCACGAAATGCTGTTATTTTTATGTCGCAAGATTCATCAGTCAAATTAAATGTAAATAATTTGCCAGATCCATTACTATTATTCCAAGTTTTAATAGCACTTTTATGTGTTACTCTACCACGTAAAATCCAATTCTTTATGTAAAGATTAATTGAAGAAATGGGAACAACCATCTGACTTGTGTTTCTGTGAGCTTGTGTATCTTCTAATCTATGTGACGAATTACCAGCCTCTAATACATCCATCGCACAAATATGTGATTTTCTGCCATATTCCAATGAAATTGGCTTACCAATAATTTTGTTAACAGAAGATCCAGAAACGATGAGCTTAGCTTCTGTTAAAACTATTATGACATTATTACAACTATTAGTTTCCATTAATGAATAAGTACTAAGACTTAAAACAGCAAATTTTTCGAAGACCTTTTTTTCAAAACTTTGTACTAATTCACCAAGAACTGCACAATATTTGTAAAAAACACTTCCATCGGACAATATTATTTTATAACGCTTGACATCATTTGCCGAGACATTTTCAACACCTAATAGTTGAAAAATGGGTTCCACGATGGATGAATTTGGTCCAGGAGATTCAATTGAGTTTTCACATAATATTTTTTTAAGAGCACCTTCACTTAGCTCAGATTTATCCATACTAGTTGTTAACAAATTTAAATTAAACAATTAATGAAGTTAGTTAATTAGTGAATTGCCTACTTAATTCACATCACAGACAAATCGATACGTACGATGTGTGTTACAAGAGTGTGGAATGTTGAGATTTAATTGCCATTAAAAGTAGCAATGTAAACACTTATTACAAAGAGCATGATCATTTATCTCACACGCATCACAACAAACATATCTTACATTTTACAATTACATTCTATAAACTTTAGAATGTATTTTACAACATACATTCTACCTTACATTCTAACATACATTCTAACATACATTCTAACATACATTCTAACATACATTCTAACATACATACTAACATATATTATAAAATACATACATTATAGAATGTAAATTAAAATAATAGACTTATACATAATAGCAATACATTTATGATAAGCAAAGATAGATTATTAATAAAAATGAATTTATGGTTGTACACAAAACATTTAATATAAATTAAGTTTTATCTTAACAAATTACATAAATATTTAATCCCAATCAATGTCACCCAATAAATCATTAGCAGGATTATCTAAAGAGAAATTCATATCAAAAAATTTTGAATATTCAATACATTTAAGCTTTTGATTAGAATTAGATGTAACTTTGTTGTGTTCATTTTCTGAATTAATACCTAATGAATTTCCAAGATCATCACACCAATTGAACCAATTACGATGAGTAAAAATATGATTTATATCCTGAAACCACTGTATGCTTTGGAATCCTTTCTTTACTGCGATAATTGATCTTCGAACACGTTCACCATGATTAATATATAGTTGCTTTGACCAATTATAAACTTCTACAGCCACACGTAATCTTAACCGGTAAATATAATGTTCGTAAGCTGATTGTTCAATGCCTTTAACAATAAAATCAGGTATCATATATATAAATTCAACGTACACTTTGTCTTGGAACAAACTGCCACCAATACAAAGAATTTTGTTTTTCAATTGTTCCAAATCCTTAATCTAGATAAATATCTTAGTAAATCATTTAGCCCATGTATTATACATACATACCTTCATTTGTAGATATCTTTGTTCCACTTTTTGATAATATTTGAAGTATAAAGTCAAATATTTGATAGACCCGAAAACCTTTACACGAAAGTAATTATATTTTTTACCATCCTCACGGTAGACATAATTTTGAATTAATTTACCAAACAAGCATATGCTTTCATATTTATTAGCCTCGTCAAGCTCAGAAACATTTATGGGAACATGTAAACCTCTTACAAAATATTGTTGCCTTCGACTAAATATATCAACCTGAAAATAAAAATGATAAATAAATAATTGAATTGTAAATATAAATGAAAAATACTAAACCTTTTTGTCCAGATTTACTTGATTCTCAATTTTTTGTTGATTAAAACCTTGTAGATCTTTATCCGCTATGTGGACAGATTCTGCAAAAAACGAGATAAATTATATTTAAATCAATTTAAATTAAATAAAAAGGAACAAAAATACCTTCTTTAGTAGTTTGTACAACATTATCGTAAAAACCAGAATCTAACAATTCTAAAAATAAAAAACATTATTTGGATTAGATATACATTCTATAATATAAATGCATATACAGTATATTACAATCCTTCAGACGGAAGATTAAATTAAATCATAAGGATTTTTAGTCAAATGAACATTCAATAATTAAATTTTACAAATAAAAAACTAAAATTAAATACCAGACGATGTACCATTACCGTTTTGATTGTCCTCGCTACCAAAACTATCTTCGGATCCTTCATTTTCTATGCAAACAATAACACAATAAATACACATAAATGAATGATACACAATCATAAAGACTAATTAATTCAACAAATGAGTACCTAAAATCTCTGAAAAATTATTATCCATTATTAACACCGTATAACACTTTTGTCTTTACCTTCTTGATTGTTGTCTCTTCTACCTCACCTTTGTAATAAAATCA
The DNA here is from genome assembly GCA_036759885.1 of Tetranychus piercei. Classification (NCBI taxonomy): domain Eukaryota; kingdom Metazoa; phylum Arthropoda; class Arachnida; order Trombidiformes; family Tetranychidae; genus Tetranychus; species Tetranychus piercei. Next base: position 6,155,185 of record CM071878.1, read on the forward strand.
TACAATAATAGAAATCAAACCACTACAATGTCTGCTATGTCATGACAACACCTGAATAATGTTGAACATAATTAAAAATAAAACATAGATGGCGACTATTAAATTTTATTGTGCAATTAAATTTGATTTTTAATATAGTAGTACAAATTTACATTATTACAAATTTAACAAGTAATTGACCAAATCGCTTATATTACGCTGGATTAAACTATGATATAACAAACTTCTAGCATGAGTTACATGAGAAGGAGAATAATTATGTGCAATTCGCAGAAAATAACATACAGCGAACAAACAGATATACATACCACAATCGTATGAATTTTGTTGAACGGGACCGTTTAAAATGACAACTGAAGGATTGATTACTAAAGGTGAATGCAAGAGAACTGAGTTAGCATAGTTGATAGTAGGAGACATCAAATTTGACGAATTTAAAGGATCATAATAGGATAATGTTGTACCATTCGCATTTCTTGAAATTAAACATAAAATCCAATGCTCTGAATAGCAAATAGGTGAAACAATATAATGATGATTTGGATCAGTATACCGTTGTCGAATGTTTTGCTCCATTTCAAGAAAATGATCTTCTCCATTGTAAATAGTTACAACACTTACAAAATAGAAACTTGGTAGAATGGAAATCGTATTACAATATTGATTTTTAAACAAATACAAAAAAACATTAATAATGTCTTCATTAAGATATAAATCATAAGATGACCTCGCGGTTTCAATATCCAAACTTCTTAAGGTACCATTACTAATACTGAAGTCACCAATATTGATAGAATCTTGTTGTTGTCCAATTTGCTGTTGAGCTAATTCTTGTTCAACAATTATTTGTGGACCAATTTGATTTAATGTGTCCAATATTTGAAGATTTTTTTGTTGTGGATTTATTTTAACGGATTTTTTTAATTTTGGTCTAACCACACGGATATATTTTTGACCTCTTAATCGAGCCATTTCTTTTACAACATTTTCATTTGGTCGGTAATTAAGTAGATATTCAAAACTGATATTTTCAATGTATAAACCAGATAAATTTCTTAATCTACTTAACGCTACATAAGAAGTTGCATCAAAATTTTTATCACTTAAATCTATGACCGCAGCATCAACAGTGCACCCTTGAACTTTATGAACAGATGATGCAAAGCAAAGAATTAGAGGAAACATCTGCCGTTTTATTTTAGTACCATTACGTAAATCAAATTCACGTTCAACAGTCTTAACTAAAACAGTTTTATCAGAATTTTCAAATTTAACTTCAATTCCAGATGGATTACTATTACCAAGATATGATTTAAGCCCAGGAATAGGCCAGTGAACATTTTTTACAACACCTTGTAAGCCATTAACCATACCAACTGTTATGTTAATATTCATAACAAGCATAACTTTAACTCCATCGCCGACAGTTAACTCTGAAGGAAGACCTCCAGTATCTCTAATATTATCTCCTAACAAATTCTTGTGAATGGAACTTATTTCCTTACCCATATTTTTACCATTAACATAGGTATCTATTGCCTTAACAGTAACTAACTCAACTTTTTTTGTAGCTAACTTACTCAACATTAAATTATTATAAGTTTTAACTTGATCTAATGTCGGATAAATGTGAAGTATAGTGGATATGTACTCTTTTTGTTTTGAATTCAAGTCCAAATTATCAACAACTCGAGACGCTAACACAAGAAGTTGGTCATGATTCAATTTACCCACCCTTAGACTATTACAAATAGAAGTTAAAATATTATTTTTAGAACGATGATTAATATTTAATTCTAACAATTTAACATCTTTCCAAAATATAAAAGCATCATCATTGGCAAAGATATGTTGACCTCTAACAGGCTTAAGTTGATAAAAGTCGCCAACAAAAATGACATTCATGTTTCCAAAATCACCATCTGTCCTACAAAATTGGTTACACCTTTGATTAATATAATTAAAATTAAGGGCACTAAGCATACTAATTTCATCAATAAATAAAAATTTAACAGATCTAAATTTCATTAACAAATATTCAAATTTAGAAGACTCAATTCTATATAATCCATTAATGACATCGATTACTGGCAACTGAAATATGGAATGTAATGTTGAACCTTCGATATTGCTTGCAGCGATACCAGTTGGTGCACCAACAACAAAACTATTTACACCTAATGATTTTGCAAGTATATCAGTCATTATTTTTAAAACAAAACTTTTACCTGAGCCACCTTCACCAGAAATGAAACATTTAAAAGGTTTAGAATGCTCGAAAAAATAAACAGCACTTTCTTTAAAATATGCTAGGGCAGAAATCTGATCCTGTGAAAGCTCGTAACAAGAAGTAACATTGTCATAAGTAGATATAAAAGCGTCAATATTTATATCATTATTTAATAATTCCTCAACAATATTTGTGGAACTATTGTCATTTGTGATTTTCAACTCAATTTGCATATCCCAATGATGATTAAATATCATTTCAGATAATTTCTTAAAAAAAGGAATGTCTGTACACCTTACTAAATTATCATCTAAACATTTCTTATACCAATCAGCTAAATAATCGCGTTTCAAATTATGTTCATCTTCATTTCTAAATGGTACAAAGCATAATAAAAATGTATAGTAATAAATATCTTGATTTTTTTGCGTCAATGAAAATAATTTAATAGCAGCATTTTTGTTCCTCTTATAAATTTTATATCCAACCAAATCAATAAGATAATTGCTGAAATCATTTTCATTCGTTTCTAATTCAGTTTCAATGTCAGTTTTTCCAACTCTGAAATTGCTAAAAAATTCGTACATACAAAGATTTTCAATTTGATTTGGTCTATTGCAATATTTTTCAACTTGAGTATGACCTTTACTTTGGAACAACATATTATTTGAAACTTTAAATTTTAAAGTCGGCCGCAGTTCAGGAAAATTAGTATTTAAAAAAATGACTACTCTTGAAGCAAATCTCATAGCCATTCCACTTAATCGATAAACTGTTTCTTGGACACCTACCTCTCTATTATTTAGAATCAACCGATGAATATTTTTAATTAATGCTTCAACATCTTGGTTATTTTCAATATTTTGAGAAAGTAATTTTTTGATCTTTTTTGCTAAATCTGACGATTCAACTTTACAAATATATTTGGTAATATATGCAATTATACCATCTATACCACACACAAGTTGAATGTCCATATTTGCACACCATGCTTCTAATAAAAAAAAGTTATAATTATTAATAAAACTATCAGCAACATTACAAACTTTATACTGAACAAGAACATCTCCGGAATCCCCTTTTGGCACAATTTTAGTAGCATCGCACAAATTTCTTGGAAAGTTATAACGACATTTAGTCAAGTTTCCTTTAACATAACAAGATTGCCTACATTCATGTTTTTGATATTTAGCTAAGTTGGTCCTAGCTGATGTAGAAATGATTGTATCAACTAATTCAAGTGATTCAGCTGAATCATATGCAGGCCAATCATCTAACCAAATCACTAAATGATAATGAGGTGAACCTCTCATTTGAAATTCAACACGAACAAAATAATCAACTACTTTTCTAAAGAAGATTACGGTACTATGTTTTATGACGAAATGATTGAAAAAGAAATGAAACCTTTGATCGATATAGATTACAGTTCCAGTTGGATCATTATTAACCAAATCAAACTTAAATTTATTATCAAGCATATTTGCATTTAAATCATCAAGAATTGTCTGATATTTTCTAAAATATAAATATTTAATTAAGTCATCCCAGCCAACCTCATTTGCAGAAAAAGTAATAAAAAAATTAGGAGGACCTAATAAACCAACTAAGGCCAACAAATCAGTTAAAGCTTTACGCCAATAAGTTGAATAACCTCTTAAAGATTTCATAGAAGTATGCAATTTTGCTTGCAATAAACTAGTCCGAGCTTGATTTTCAAAACGAGAAAAGAGATTTGTATTATTAATCGAAAGATCCTTTTCATAAGCTACTAATAAATAATAAAGATATTCTTTACATCTATTATGATTTGAATTAAAATGTAAAACTCTTGTTCTAATATATGCTTTCAATTCAACTCTTTTCTTACTGCGTTTATTTGTTATTGCAAACTCTGGGGGTACATTGATTTGATTCAAACCAATGAATCCACCCAATCCATAAGGAAAAAGATTTGGAAACGCCAATTCTTCATATTTTATTCCATCATAACTGTTAAGGGGGTTAAATTTAGCCCTTTCAAAAACTACCATATTATTATTTGAACATTTATTAACAACTTCTTCAACAGAATATTGTTTATCATCAATCGGTAACATTATACATTCATTTTCAACGTTTTCATTTAAACAAGTATCTTCTCCGTCAAGATTTAATAACTTATCCGACTCTAAATGTATATAATGTATAATGAATTTAGAAGTACGCTTAACTGAAAAATGTTCAACTATAAATTTGATAAATTTGCAAGAATCAACAAACTGAAAAATAATACCTTTAGAGGATTTACTAGAATGACAACTACGCCGCCCCGTTTGTGTATAACCATCTAGACGAACAACAAAAAAACTTGTTAACCGAAAAAAGATAAATGAATTTGACTCAATAGCAATCAAATACGGACGATTAGAAGTTTCAATTTGTACCAAAAATTTATCCAAATAAGCATGTGGTGGATTAGTTAAACCAACAGCTTTCCCAATTCTAAACGAACAATCACTGCCTCCAATTTTAACTGAAAAAGACATAGAGGATAATGAAAAATTATGGCCTCTCTGAATTTGATTAGCTAACAACAGAGCGTAATCAAATGTTTTACAGGACCAAGTATCAACAGATTTACTTTTACAGAGAAGTGAGAAAACTAAGAATAAATAAAAGTAATTTTCCCAAATCAACTCTTTTTTGCATAAAATATCAAACAAAACCAATGGTGACTTTGATAACAATATTTTGTATTCTTTTTGATCTACTGGTTTAAAGTTTTCTATTTGTATAATTTGCAAATTGGAACTAAAAACGTTGTCAACCGTAACACTGGAATTGAAATAATGTCTATTATTTAATGACAACCAATCTAAACAGTTTTTAATTTTCAATGGTTCAATTACATATTTTTCAATATCATTAGCATTTAAATGTCGTTTTTCTAACATGTAAACTTCATCTTTGCCTAAAGCTCGAGGTAACGCAGAACTAACTTCTTGTAAATCTTGAGGGAAATATATAATATCCCCACTAAATTTTGTGTGATAAAAATTTCGATGCCCACGTACTAATTTAATAAACGGACTAACACGGCGAATACATTGAAATTCAGATTTTGATAAATTATCAAATATATTAACTGGTGCTTCGCTTATGAAACCATTCAAAAAAACATTTTGTCTTAATTTACCTAATTTAGCAGACTTATAACAACTTAAACAAAGACAAATTAATTTGCCAACAACAAAATTCTCATCAAAATAATGGTTTACAATTTCAATTTGATGGGATAACGGATAAAGCGGAATTAATAAAGCTAATTTTGTACGAAAAGCAACATCAACTAAAATCTTTTGCTTGTTACAATTAAATATACTTTTCAAACAAAGTCTACAAAAATCTGGAAGCAAGCTATTATGTAAGATCCTTTTATAAGCATTCAAATCTAAACACTGAAAAATGAAATGATATTAAATAATATTCAACAAAATTAAATAAAATGCATAACTTACATTCTCATAACTGTTTGTTTGCACAAATATATTTTTGTTATCTCTTGAATGATCCAAGCCTAAAAAACATTACATTAAAGTTAAACATTAGCAATTCACAATATGAATGTGAAAACTTACCATATAAAAGAAATCTATTCCCACCCAAATCTTTATCACTTTTGCGTTTACACAGATCACCTACAAAAACCAATTAATATCATACTAATAAATAAACCATACTAAAACATACTTTCTCCGTTGTAATCCTCGTATTTTCGTTTGCAGAAATTTGAATTGTTAACAATTGTTGGTTTGTCATTCAATGGCATTCTACCATCCATGTAAAGAGAACTGCCACGATTGTCAACATACCCAACATCTGCAATAAATTAATGGTAAAGTTGTTTAATAATAAAATTAAATACAAAATAATTATTAACACACCTTTTAAATTGGAGATATGTGCAACGGCAGAATTATCATCATAACAGAAATAGGAAAAGTTGTTTCTTGACAGATCTGTTAAATGGCAAAATATCTTAAATATACATTCTAGTATAACGTAACATTTACATTCTATAATAATCATATACAATACATTCTATAATAAACATATACAATACATTGATACCAAACATAATATACATTCTACTATATTAAATACATATAATAAAATACATTCTATTACATTTAATAACTTACCATGGAAATTAGTATTACGACTCTGTCCATCAGAAATCAGATTGATCAATTTATAATCACCCGGCAGAAATGGAGCTAACAAATAGATATAAATATGATTTCGATAATCATTTAAGTAATCAATACGACTTTACTTACTAATATGGGAAACCGTTTTTTCATCCACTTTATCCGATGTGATATTGAGTAATACTTCTTCATCTAAAGCAGCGAACAATATTAGTAATATATTTTATACAAACTTAATTTATGCAAAAACACATACCTGAAATATCAGAAAGAACATATTGATCCATCACAATTTAAAGTCACAACCTTAATGTTACATTTATAATTCAAAATTAAATAAGTAAATAACTAACAACCATTATAACAGCCATGTTAATAAGTGCCACCAAATGAAACTAAATAAACAAGTTAATCCTTATTGCTGCACATAGCAATTTAGAAAATAAATATACACAATATAAGACATAAAATAAAATTAGACAAACTTAATTGTTTTTGCATATTGTTTTAATTTGTCATTACAAAATTAAAATAAGTGCATATAACACTCCTTTTATCAAATATTAATATGAAGTTTCAATTAGGCTCATAAATTTTAATACACTAAAATTTTAATCATCAATATTGACAATAGGAATATTTACATCTTTAGAAACATTTTTAACAGGAAAAAGAGTTTCAAGGGACTTGAGTTGAAACTGTATTGCTTGAAAAAACATTGAACGTTCTTTATTAATTTCGTTCTGTTTGTACAGAACTTCCAATTGCTTTTGATTTCTAATTTTATTTTGAACACAATGAAGAAGCTTATGAAACGTATCTTTAGGATCATGAGTTGGTCTGTATGATGAAGCGTTCCCAACTGATGCAACGTTTTCCAAACTGTACATTCCACTTTTTGAATTAGTCTGCTAGAAAATAAAGATAATCAAATATGTTAAATACAAACTAAAGTTACTAAATGAAAAAAACAATTACCTTTTCAAATTCTTGCCATGCTAATTTCCTTTCAGCTTCACTTAAATCTTCCTCAGGTCGATTTTCTAAAAGAGAATCATGTTCATGATAATTGATAATAAGGTCTTTAAAACGAAAAATTACATCAGCTAAAATGTGGTCGTTAGGTATATTAAGAATTGGTCTTTCAGACCTGAGATCAGGTGAAAACTTATACAATTGTTGCAGCTCATTAAATTTGAAATGTCGTGAAACTTGCAACTCGTCAACCACACGAACAAATAGACATTGTTTATTCACTTGTCGTTTATAAATTTGTTCTTCCATGGTTCCTTGTGCGATAAGTCGATAAATAAAAACAGGTTTGATCTGACCAAATCTATAAATCCTGTAGATTGCCTGAACATCGTGCGACGGATTCCAAGAAGCATCAAAAATAACACACCGATTGGCACCCACCAAATTAATACCTAAACCTCCAGCTTTAGTTGACAAAAGGAAAAGGCGAGCTCTTGGATTATCCGGATTATTAAAATTGTCGATATATGATTTCCGTAACCCACTTTTAACAGAACCATCGATTCTGAAATAATCAATACCGTTCTCCCATGAATAAGAATTGCAAGTTGTTCCCTTGTTAAGCGCTTTGGCTTCAAGACATTCCTGAATAAAATCAAGAGTGTCCAAACTTTGTGTAAATACAATAACTTTGTCACCAATTTCCTCGCATTTTTCAATAATATGAAAAAGAACCAACATCTTAGAACTCAAATCCAATTGAGCAGTGTCGTAGGAAGACAATAAATAATTAAACCAGGAATTTTGAAAAATATTGTGTGATTGAGGTCCACTCTCACTTAATTCACTGGAAACATCGAATTCATCGGAATCACTAGAATCAAAAGTAGACATTGAGTCTACTTCATCAGGAATACTTGATTGTTTTTTATTCCTTTTAGCATAAACACGATACAAAAGGTCAGGATGGTTCCAAATAAGACGTAAATTTGCAAAGTCTTCAAGAAGAGATGATCTATCACATTTAGATACATTTTCCAAATAATAACGATATAACTCAATTTGTATTTCAGTTAATTTTATACTAATAACAAACTCAAATTTGCGTTGAAGATAAGGTTTGAGAATAGTATAATCGAATCTTTGAACAAAACCATCAAGAAATCTGTGAAGTACATGGACACTTTTTTTCATAATAGCAACATCTTTAGGTGTAGAGTCGATGTGTTGACCGTTATTGATAGGGTTAACAAAGCGATTAGTAAATTCTTTTTTAGTACCAAGCAGGTAAGGCTTAACAAAATTAACCATAACATAGTATTCCACAAGATTATTTTGTAGAGGAGTCCCAGTTAAAATTATACGCCGTAAAGTTGTAATTGAGCTTACTGCTGCATTGAAATTGCTTTGATTATTTTTAAGAAGATGTCCTTCATCAATTACAACAATATCAGGTCCAGGGCGAACAAGAGCTTCAATGAAAATATCACAAATCCGTTTTGGACACTTCATTTTCTTTCCTTTAGGATTTACAAGTTGACTAAATATTGTAATTCCACACAGCAAAACACCACCACTTTTTCTCCAAGTCTTCAAAGTTTCAGCTCGTTCCGATTGAGTTTTAGAATCACTTAAATCGTACACAGAAAAAGCCAAAAGCCCACGAACTCCTAACCATTGTTGAAATTCAGAAAACCAATTTTTGATAGTATTAACAGGACAGATAATTAATGCGTACTTTATGTGTTGATTAATTAACCTATGAGTGAGCACAGTATGAAGAAAGGTTATAATTTGAAATGTTTTCCCTAAACCCATAGAGTGTGCCAATATACAACCAGATCCGTTTTGTTTCACCATATCAGCGCTTTCGATAACGCAATCCCACATAAATCGGATACCTTTAATTTGATGAGGTTTCGCAAGTTTTACAAGCTCAGGATTAACTTCTACGATCGGTTCGTGATTAGCTGAGGCAACCTCAAGAATTAACCGAGACGAATTTTCGGCATTGACGAAAAATTCATTTTGAAGCTTTTGCCTTTCAACAACACGATGCCGCCGTTTATCTTCTTTTAGTTTTGCATTTTGAGATGCTTCAGTAAGTTCATTTTCACTATACACTTGTTTAATATTCTTTCGTCCTTTGTACCTCTTAATGCGTATGTCACCAATACCACATTCAGTACCAACTTTTCGAGTTGTTTCCAAAATCATATTCAATAAAGAAAGCATATCACTAGTAGAATCAACTTTAAATAGCTTTCCATCATCGAACTCCTTGCGCAAATAATTTACAATGTTACGTTCAATAAGTTGCTGGCCTTCGTTGCTTGCAACTCTTTTTAAACCAAAAACAACGTTAAAAGTAGTGGGATAACGTTTAGAATATAAATCATCTAAACATTTTAGCTGGCCTTTCGACAATTTGTAATGTTTGCCAGCATCTACAGGGTGCAGAATAAGTAATACATCAGCTGCGTCCATATTTGACTTATACCCATTGAGGTGCACAAATTGAATACGTGCAGCGATTTTAGAAAAAGTAACAAAAAAGCGACGTACAATGAATGAGACAACAAACAGTGAAAATCAAATATATAACCATCATACAAAAAAAAACAAACCTACCTTTATGAGAAAAGTCGATTTGAAATTCCTGAGAACGCTTATCAAAATAACATAAAAAAGCGTCAATTGTCAGACCACTATTATTAAAAACTGCCACAGATATTGTTGAATAACATTTTCTTTTAACTGCTACATGAGACACATTACCTTCTCCTGCCATTACTGTCGAAATTGATTAAAACAAATTAACAAAGAAACCACAGTGACTTGTATCCACTTTAACAAGAAATTTTGTTTTTGATTTTTTTGAAAGAAAGATTTTTTGTTACCACATGATGTCAAAAACAAAAGATTTTTGTCGTATCACATGTTCAGGGATAATATATACATAAATAATGTCAACATTAAAATTTAACTATTATAGAATGTATATTAAACGACATGATAGAATGTATGTTAAATAGCATAAAAGAATGTATGTTAAATGCCATTAATGTGTATAAACGAAATAAATTGAGTTCATATATAACCATAGCTTAAGAATAGAATAATTGTTAACATCCTTATTAATACAAACTCGATGATTTCCATAAACATCATGCTTGATATCAAATAATGAGTAAAATAAAAAGACCATCAAATAAATAGAATAGTAAATTTATTTATGCCAACAAGTTATATGTGCAGGAATACATGAACGAGACGCAATTTTACCTTTACAAAGTAAGCAAAAAATATCAATTAAATTAGCTTGCAAATGAGTATCTAATCTTGACTTTGCTCGAGACTTTAAATTAATAAATATACACCTTCCATTACAAAGTGTACAAGAAAAAATATTCGTATTCTTATGTTTAGCAATTGAAATATATTTATTAATAAGTTGTTTCTTTTCATGAACCGTTATGGCTCTTTTAGTACTAATTTCAACCATTATATATTTAAACTCGATACCCTTGTGTTTGTATACATGGTGATATGACACATCTCGAATATACTGTTCAAGAAAATTCTCGTCCACGCAATCAGCTCCTGAACTAACAGTTTTATTGGCTGTAGTTGATGTAACCTATTACAATAACCAAAAAAATTTAATTAGAATATGAAACTTAAACAATTCATATAAAACTAAATACCTGATATGTTTCATTAAATTCAGAGTCATACTCAAAATGGCTATCATGAATTTGTAATTCATCAGAATACTGCTGAACAACGTCCATTTTATCGACTATCGACCCAACTTGGCCATATAAATCAAGTGCATCATTTTGTGCCATCGCAACATCGCATTGATTACCAGCATCCAATTTAAGTATATCTTTTGGTGGCACCAAAAGAAAACATTGAACTTGTACATCATTTTGTGCCATCGCAACATCGCATTGATTACCAGCATCCAATTTAAGTATATCTTTTGGTGGCACCAAAAGAAAACATTGAACTTGTACATCACTTGTTAGCACTCCCTCACATTGGGCACAAGAATCCAATTTATTAATAACTTTCGTTGGTTCCAATAAACTACATTGAGCTTCTGCATCAAATTTAGTGATTACTTTGGGCGGTTCAAGTAACGTACATTGTAGCCCACAATCTTTTGTCGTTGTTTGAATATGTTCACCTACTGGCCCATCATCTTTCATAATATTTGAACTACTTGTCAATGGTTGCACATCACGATTTGAACTGTCCAAAAGAACAACTTCATCTTCAATAGCTGGACCTTGTTTAAATTTTGAGAGAAAAGAAAAATATTCCTACAAACAATAAGAAAAAATTAGTTTATTATAATTACAAAATATTAAAATAATCAACTTACCTCTTTACGATAAAAAGTTAAACCAGACTTAATTAATTCCTCCAAGACTAATGGAATCGTATGAGTGAAATATGATTTAAATTTGTCTTTTAAAAGATTTTTATCACCATCCAGACATACTGCCAATTCCATCTCGTAATCCAAGAGACAAATCCTCTCAAACTTAGGGCGATCGAATCCATAGACGATATACATGTTCCAAAAAAACATTCGAAGGCAATCCATATAAACACTTATACCTTCATGTTTCATCCATTTTTCGTAGATAACTGGAACAATACGCTCATAATCTTTTTTTGAAATATCAGGAGAAATATTTAAATTTTCACAAAAATGGATCAACTCATTGTTGGCTTCGGACCACGTCAAATCTGATGGATGCAGTCCACACGAACGAAAAAGCATCTCCAAATCGGCCATAACCTGAATGATAAATTATGATAATAAAAACTTTTAAAACAATTAAACTTTAAAAATTAAAAGTAAATGTACTTACTTTGACAATAGTTTTCAATTATTAAATAATCACCAGCACAATTTTAACACTAATTATTAACTAGAACTAGACTTATTAATTAGCCTCTACTGCACTCTAGGGGCATAAAAAGTTTCCATAAACCCCACTCACTTTAAATAGTAGAATGTATGATATATTAAGTATTATATAATGTAAATACCATTACAATAACAAAGTTTAACTGACGACCATTAATAAACTTAAATAAAACACATAAATTGAATGAACTGCCGAAGCTATGGCCATAATGCCCAGTCGTCGTCGTTGTGTTTTAATTACCTTTTAAATTTACAACTTACATTCTATAATCTTTAGAATGTATTTTACAACATATAATCATTGTCATCACGATTTAACGTCCGTCCAAGAACAAAGTTGAACCGATTTACCAATCAAGATTTTTACACTTAAAACTTAACCATTATGACATCAAAATTAAAATTTAATGTCCCATTAAAGTCAGTTTTGATCATCCAGTTACACAAACAATTGAATCTGCTTAGGAAAGGAATGAACATTTGTTTCTGTTGCTTTGATTGTTTAATGATATTTAACATCTTTCCAAAATATAAAAGCATCATCATTGGCAAAGATATGTTGACCTCTAACAGGCTTAAGTTGATAAAAGTCGCCAACAAAAATGACATTCATGTTTCCAAAATCACCATCTGTCCTACAAAATTGGTTACACCTTTGATTAATATAATTAAAATTAAGGGCACTAAGCATACTAATTTCATCAATAAATAAAAATTTAACAGATCTAAATTTCATTAACAAATATTTGAATTTAGAAGACTCAATCTATATAATCTATGGCCATAATGTCCAGTCGTCATCGTTGTGTTTTAATTTATCTTATGGCTTTTATCTTAAGCCAATTAGTCTTTTATCTTAAAGTTAATTACAACACAAACCCTTACTATTAGACAAACTGTTAAAGACTGTTACCGTTGATATCATTTTTTAGGTTAACTCGTTGATTATCCGTGTGTGATTGTGATTAATTTCTAAAAATAAAAATTGGAATAGTTAATTCATTTTACTTGCTTTAATTAAACTAACATTCTATAATCTTTAGAATGTATTTTACAACATATATAAATATATTTACATTATATAATATACTTATATACATATCTTCTAACATACATTCTAACATACATTCTAACCATTATAGAATGTAAATGTAAAATAATAGACTTATACATAATAGCAATAGATGAGCAGCAATGATAGATTATAATCCAAATCTGAATTTATGGTTATACCCAAAGACCATTTGATATAATGTAGCAATTCATTCATTTCTGTTCTCGTTTTTTTAGTTTGCGTGATGATCTCTTATACGGAAGTAAACCTGGAATCCATGATATATCTTTTCCATCATCATCTGTTTCACCATCCGAGGAAGAATCTGTTGAATAAACTTCAGCAGATTCAACAGAATTAGCTTTTTTTAACTTTACACTTTCGTTGTTTATGTTAAGCATAGAATCTATTCCAATAATTTCCGGTATTATATAATTATTCAATGCACAAAAATGACTTTTCAAGGCCCATTCATTTTCAAATGTGCGACCACATTCAGTTTTTTGACATTTAAATCTTTTGAGAATTAATGGTTGTAATAGTGTTTGTTGGTGTACCAAGCTGCAAGATGATTGTGTTAATTGCGGAGCGCCAATTGGTGTCACTAAATTTTCGTCTTCTGCTTCAAGAATAACTTCAATCACATGTTGTAAGTCACCATCTTGGTCAACTGTAGCTTCGGTTATAGTTGATTCATCAACAGCTATCTCAGCAGCATCAGCTATCTCTTGGCTTACGTGTTTGGCAAAGCAATTATCCTTCTCAGATTTAGTAAAATAGGCAACTGAACACTTTTCACATTCAATTAATCCATGAGTTAACGTTTGGTGAACAATGAGTTTGTAATGTTGAGTAAAGATGTATTTACAATCAAAAAACGAACATTGAAATCTCATTACACCGGCTTTCAAGACTTTATTAAATGTTGGTAAAGATGTTATTAATCTAGTCGAACACCTTGCCGCTCGCTCAGAACAATATGGTTTGACTCCATGTTTAGAAATTTTAATTGAATTCATTATAATTTAACATTAACTACACTTGTAAGAAAAAGTAAAATAAAATGAGAAGATCCTTTTTATTCTTACTTTCTAGTTCTGTTTGCTCAACCATCATTTTTTTGTTTAAGTAGTGCATATTGCATAATTTAATTTTTTTTAACATATACTGTTGTCTTATATGCTATAATGCTATTATAAAATAAATATAATAAAAATTATTTGAAAAAACCGCGTGAAATAGTAGCTGTAGGTGACATTGCAACTATTTTATGTATAAAGAGACTAAAAAGAAAGAGAAAACGATTTAACACAAAACACCAAAAAAATACACAAAAAACATAAAAATTGAAGATAAGGCTGTTTGAGCTAGCTTATCAATTTTAATGATAATTTAATAAAGTGAATACTACAAATTAATCTAATCACTCTGACTGAATACATAATAACCCCTATCCCCTTACGGGTCTGGGGGGAATAAGTGTTACCTTTTACCAGGGTGAAATAACTACATAACTGTATAATGGGTAAGGGTAAACGAGAACCCGTCAGCTTACTTTTTCATCTTCAAAGTCTCAGCTAGCTGAGTTGATTTTGAGCTGATGAAGAAAATCAAATCTAAATAGCTGAATTAGATTTGGTTTCATTTGAATTATTTCATGCCAGAATAAGATAGATTAGTTCAGGTTAAATCAGGTTTGATTTAACTGCCGTAGATTATGTTAGCTCTTAGCGCTGATACTTTCATACAAGCTAGCTGAGACTTTGAAGATGAAAAAGTAAGCTGACGGGTTCTCGTTTACCCTTACCGTATAATGAGCTAGTGAGTATCATGTACTCTGAACTCAACTGCGAACTGTTTTTTGATCGAAAAAGTGGATTTAGCTACATTGGTTAAGTCGCATTTCTGGGCTATATCAACAAGCTAAATCAACATATTGCCTATTGTAGTCACCCGTTACTTTGGTTAAACAAGGAGATTAAGAACTATCGGTTACGCGTTAGCTGATCTGATAAAGACACTAGCCAATACTCAACGGTATATTGATTTTGACCGATTTTCAAAGCGAATCTGATATCCTGGACTTGAGAGCCTGAACCAATCCTCTAAAGTATATTGAGTCTCGAGTTGTTTATAGAATTGATGCCTTATCAGCAATAATGATGAACGAGCATTACTCGAAAAAGATCAAACGAAGTAGATCAAACGATAATCCGAAAAATTATGAAAAGAATAGTGAAGTTGGCGCTTGTGAATTTATTTGTTATAACTGTGGAACTTTAGGACATGTGTCCAAAGATTGTCGTAAATTTGACCAGCAAACAAAAGGGTGTACGAAATCTGATTCGTTCGATGAATTTGTTAGAGCTACTTCAAGATCTCAACATTCAATTATGAACCTGTCAAATCAGATGAGTAACTCAATCACAAGAATTGATCCCATTAAAAACTTTCCTGCTGTAAAACTAACTCTGTGTTATCCAAGTAAGGAAATCATGCAAGTTGGAGATGTTATGATTGACACTGGTGCCTGTACAGCCTGTATTGATTATACTCTAGCTAATCGATTGAAAGCTTACGTACTGCCAAGCAATATGGAAATTCAAGGAATTGTTGGAGGTTCGCAACCTATCCAAGGAGCTGCTTATGCTTTGCTTAAACATGCTACAATTAAAAAACCTAAACTATTAAAATTTCAAGTTCTGATGAATTTTGATGCGCAAATGCTTTTAGGTCGTCCATTTATCGAAATATTCTTTGCGGGTATGATTAATAATGGTGGGACTTATCAAGTGAAATTGAGAGATAAAAGTGATGGCGACTGGTTAACACCTGAATTGTTATTGAGATTTTGTACTCCCGAAGAATCTATTAAATTATTTCGGATTCATGACCTATCTACCTTTGAAGCGATTGCTGCAAGACGGGCATTTCTTGATGCTATGTTATTTTATTACTCACGTTACGAAGAAGAAACATCTCCTGAACTCGAAATGGACTCAGACTGGCTGGGCGAGGAATATCAAAAAACTATTTAAAAAGCTATCGTTTACTCAAGTGAAGGATAGAGTTGCCCTCGGTGCTATTTTAATACTTTTCTGATTAAAAACTTATCCCTTGAAATTTTATTTTGTCCTATTGTCTTACTGTGTAAAAAATCCGTTCCACAATATTGTAATAAAAATATAACAATGAAACATTTTGCAATTTTGTTGATTATTCATACTATCTTGAACTTAATAAAAAATTGAATTATAGAAATAACTTTTCAAGTTGATCATGGTTTATCAATTATGTGTTAGCTAAATTTCATGAAAACTAATTAAAAATGAATTTTTCCTATTTCAAGAAAAGACTATTTTCATTGAAATAAGAAGCAATTAGATTTTGACGTTCTTGTTTATCAAAGACCATAACTTCACAATTTTTATCTAAATTGATTTATTATAGCACAACATATTTTTGAAAAATGTACCTTTAATTTAACGGTTAAAGGATGCTTGTGAGTCTTGTCTAACTATTCGTAGTTATCGATTGAAATGATCAGCTATCTACTGCTTCTAATACTGATTACTTGTCATGACAAATGTTTTAGCTAACAATGTGTCTCAATACATGTATTTCAATATATGGCAGAGGCTATCGAAATCAACATCATGCATTTCTTTGGTTCATTCTTCAACTCATTAAACTAAGGTTTCAAAAGTATGATGCACAACCTTAAAAATTATAATTGATTTTAATCTTTTTAAATCTTTGTATTTCTGTTAAATTGTCAATTGATCATGATCTGAGCGCACTATAAGTGTCATTCTGATGCACTAAGATCTGAGTTATGTTTAGTGCATCAAGATTATTCAAAAATAAAATGAACGATCAATTTTGACAATATATGAAAAGTAAAGAAAGGTCATCCATTTGATAATTTCACACACCTCTTAACGACATCTTTTTAGACCAGAAATCAAGCATTTAAAGCAATACGCTTCTCATTTCTCTTTTACTTTGGAAAGCAATTAAATCTAATGGTTTTTACTCCGTTTTTTTCTCATACGTTTTTTCTCCTTTCTTTGTTTCGCCTTTAAGGTTGCCAACATTGTTTGATTTTTTCACCATCTCAAAGATTCACCTTTTGAACAGTTGAAGACGTAACAACCTCTCTTTTAAAACCATCTTCAACATCAGTACTAGCTGTTAAATCTTAAATCTTCTTGCTTTTTGATCTGCACTCTCTCCTATCTATACAATATCTCATTTTTATATCCTGTGTCTGATACAATTTATTGCCTTCAACATGCCTGGTAAACGAAAGTTGAGCCAATTTGAAAGTGAATTACCCACAAAGGAATTTGATGCCCATCAGGAATCAATCATGGATTTTGTGTCCATCATGTTGAATAAAGTTGAAAATGTGGTTAGCGGTGCTGTTACATCAAGTGATATCACAAGTAGCTTGGCAACAACTCCAAATGGGCCATCTGGAGAAATTCAATTGCCTGCAACGGAAACTCCTAGCTGATTGAATTAATTTGGGGTGTTAATATCAAGACAAATCGAACAAATTACGAGCTTTCCTCGAAATATTTAACCTATTAATTCTTTCATCTACTACACAATATATTTGTAGATAAGTAAGTGTCTATGTAAGTGTATGTGTATAATAAATATATTGTAATAAAAAATTGTCCAATAATTAGGTTAGTTAATTTTTAATCACAACTCAATGATTTAATGAAATATAACAATCTAAATAAAGCATTATTTGGTTCCAATCGATCATCATTCTCAAGATGAACCTAAGAGTTAACTGTGATTTCATCTAGTCAGAATTAAAGACTAAAAGATTGTAATTATTATTGGAGTGTTCCAGTTTCTTTAAGATTCTTTACGATTTATGGTCTTCTCCTTTTTTCTCATCTTTATCCTTTTCATTATCTTTGTTAAAATATTGGTTAAGATCTATTCCGGTATATTCATTAACTAATGGGAACCCCTTATTCTTAACAATATAACCAGCAACACTTAGCATTTCTCCGGATTGCTTAGGATAGCAGACTCCAGTCATAACACCAGCACCCGTTGTTGTATACAATAACTTTTTGAACAAACCTCGTCGAGAAGCAAGTAAAAGACCAAAAAGTCCACTGCCGGAGATGGCTAATGCTTTAGGTACTGTGTTTTCTTCATCTGTGATATAATCTATTGTTGTCATAGAATGAGCTTTGGCTGTATCAATGATTTCTTTGGCTCGTTCGGTAAACCCATCAAGAAACTTTAGATTATCTTTAATTGCGATTCGCATGGCTCCGATGCTTTCCTCAATTATACCACGTTCTCCGGAATCAATTTTATCAGCTGGTGGATAAGGATTTCCATACAAGGGTAACTAAAGGTGGTTTGTTTGGGTAAAATAGCAGAGCGTTAGTTTTAAAGATCATAAATAATCAACTTTTGCTTACTTACCTCACTGATAGTAACCATTTTCACTTGTTTAGTTTTACAACAAGGTTTGTTTGTTGATTCTTGATTATCACAGGTCATGATTATATAGAGAAAAATTAATTCACTGATGAAGATAATTTGAAAATGAAATCAAATTTTAGCTGCGCTAAGCCTTAAGATATTGTATAGATGGAGCTACTTGCGGCTTTGAATCAAAAAAACTCCTTATTTTTTTGTTATTATTTTGTTTTGTCTGATAGCGAATCGTTTTAATTATTCCTCTGTTTTAATCACCTCTTGATCCTTTCAGATGAACAAATTTCCACCAACCATGTCTTTAAGTGAGGTAAGTGTCAATTTCTGTTGTTTTCTTGTATACTTGTTCTGCTCCACTCTTTGTATTTTTGTTAATTTTTCATCTAATCTAATTAGGAACTCCGGAGAGATCTCAACCATCTAATCAATACAACTGAAGGGTTGCAAGCCATATTGATAACTGATAGAGATGGAATTCCAATAATTAAAGGTAAATCTTCTAATCAATCCACTAATAAAAGATTTTCATCCGGTCAACATGTAACTGCCGTGCTATGAATCTAAATTCTAACACTTTTATTATTGATCGCAGGTATTTCCTTTGAATTCTAACCCATTATCATGCTTACTCATTAATCCTCCCTTGCACTATTTCTTGTCACTTTTGCTTTCATATTCACTTTCAATGTCTTGCAACGGATATTGACAATAAAATTTACGTCATCCTTAACGAGTTTTTCTTGTATCACCAATTAAGTTGCATTATGACTCGTAAAAAATTGATTATCACTGTTATTACACATATCTTCTAATTTACATTTTCTCTATTTTAATCTCTTTTTACCTAGCAACCACCGATAGACCTCCAGAGCTTTCATTAAAACCAAATTTCCTGCTTTCCACTGGAATTGCCTGTGAACAAGCCTCTAAACTTGGATCTGGACGATGTAAAACAATCACCTGTCTCTATGATACTTTCCAAATCATTCATTTCAATCATCAGCCAATAATGATCACCTTAATTGCCTCCGAAGAAGCTAATACCGGCTTCTTACTTTCCCTAGAAAGCCAATTCGAACCAATTCTTAGCCCATTGAAGAAAATTGTGCATGTTAAATAATTTTTCCAGCTTTAATGGAGCTCAAATGTTTCTCATTGTTTTTCTTGGCTTCTCTAACTCAATCTAACTTTCTCTTCAATCCAAAATCATCTTGTAATCTTCCATTTCATAACCTCACCCCTTTACCATTCTCTTGTCTATCTCTCTATCCTCGCCATTCGGTCTTTTTTGTCATCATCAATCCCTTTTCTTTTCCCGAGCCGTTAATTCTCAAACAAAAAATAGTTTTCACATTAATTATTGTTTATTTAAATTTAACATTTATTGATTAACTAAAAGATATTTATCTTTGTTAAAACCGTCGATGAAAATAATGCAATTACATATTTATATGCTATTTCAATATAATATTTAGAAATATATTGGAGGTAATGTACAAAGTATTACAATTGTCGAGTAGATCAAGTAGAATTATTTATGAAATTGGATTAATGACAATTGAAGTTTTAAGAAGTGATGATACTGATGATGAACAACAATTTACTTTTTTTGTGTCAATATTTTAAATGATTGGTTATCTTCAGTTACTTTTGTGAGATTTGTTTCATATCTTTCAGTTTCTTTTGAACTTGGCACTTACAATAATTATCTTCACTCATCAGCACATTGTTCAAAGTTGTCTATATATAAAAACAATTCAAACAAAGTTAATTAGACCATTTATGAAAAGATTGGAATAATTTCTAAAGCACTTCAGCAATCAATGATGATTAAAGGCTTAACTCTTGATCATGTCTTTTTTTGTAAAGCAAATAAAAAGTTGGATGATGATGAAAATGAAATGACAAGTATAAATGAAAGATGTAACAAAAATAAGTTACTCTCGGTTGAGGACCAAAAAAAGGAGTCTTGATTAAAATCAATCCAATGAGGAAGGCGCAAAAGGTAGAAGTTGAGAAATAAAGGAAAAGAATCAATCATCACTTTGACAACAAGTCAAATAATGAATGCAGTCAATGTGGGTGATTTAGTTGATTTATGAAAGATATCAACCAACGATGGAAGGGTTGACTTGTTCAAGATGTTGAAATTGATTCCAATATTGATGGACAAGACTGATGGATCAGTATGGATATTACAATCTGAAAAGGTTATTCTTTGTCTTCTATTTTTTGTCGCTTAAACGGAAAAATTGGAAGAATTTTCTGAAGATGTTGTTGTCATGGAAGAGTTGGAAGTTGTCGAGGCAACAGGTGATGGCGAGGATAGGAAAGGAGGTGGTACAGATGAGGTTGTGTTAAGAGAATGAAGTGATCTAAGCTCCGGGTTAAGTCGATGAGGAACCAAAGATGTAATTGAAAAGAGACGATCAAAATCTTTAGTGTCCACATTGATTACATGTTGAAATAAACATGGAGATGAGATGTCCTCTTTGCGAGGTAATCTGTACGAGTCTCGTTTACTTTTAGACTTTGGTTTGACATCTTTTTTGATTAATCTTTTAGGTGCAGACAGAGCAATGTTTAACGGGTCACAAGTTATTGCCTCGATATTACGTAAAAAGTCAGCCGCAGCTTCAGATGAGTCAAATGAAAGTCCAGCCATTTGACGATGATCACAGGATAAATAGAGTGTATGGAAACATGGATGGACAGCCTTGTAATCGGTTAAATTGTCAATAACATCGCCCCATAAATTAAAACCAGTTCCTCTTTCAGCGAGACAGATCTTCAGTTGGCGTTTATCTCGAGCTCGAGTTTCACCCTTATCAAATATAATCAAGGGAACACCAGTTCGCTCTAATGACCACTCATGGGAACGCGGAGATGAAACTCTTCCTTCATTTATTAAATCAGTTTTGGTAAAATACAGGTTGGCCATACATCGAGATACATAAACAAAGGTTTTATGGGCCAAGTAGAAGCGCTCAATTTGATAAATTTCATTCTCATCCAAGTAAGTTGTCGATGAACCGTTGACCGGTGATTTGATTGAATTATTATTGCAATGATTATTTAGAGCAGAAGTTGATTTGGATGACCGTAAGCGAGGAATCGATGATTTACGCTGTCCTAGAGTGGCACAACCATCGGAGGTAACTATCGTGGTGGTTGTTGTACCATTAGCGGTGATAACTGCTGGTGAATTGATGAAAGGAATCTCATATGGAGCTGAATTCGGTGGTTTTGGAGTTTGAATGTTTAAAGTTAATGGGTCTTCATAAAGGTGAATTTTAACACCACCATTATGGTAATTTTCCTGGTTCATAGTGGACAAGGTTTTGGTGGTTATGATCGGTCCAAAATTGGTCCTTTTTGTAATTTTATTTATTGTCTTTTGATTTTCACGTTTTATCTCAGATTTGGTTGCCTCCGCAAAAGTACTTGTTTAACCCAAAATGGCTCATCAAATCGCGGTAAATGGCATCATCGGGTCTGCTGTTTTGTTTTCAATTGTTGACGACAAAATTGTTATTGTCAATTAAATAACCATCCAAAGTAATGATAACCAAACAAAGGCAAAAACAATCAGAAGAAAAGAAAAAAAAAGGTAAATAAGTTAACATTATTTAATTGTTGATAACAAAAAGGTATAAAGTGGGATTCATCATGTAAGATGATCAAGTAAACTAGTTAAGTACAACACAAAAAAGTATAACATGGTAAGATGAATGAGAAAGAAGAGAAAAGATAGAATTTAGTTCATCATTGATGTTGAACTTGAATTGAAACAATTATAATACTATAATACATTGATGATGTATGGATGAACCAGTAAATTTGAAATCAGTCAAAGCAAGCTATACAAGTTGACTGACCTTAATTGATAATTAATTGGCAATATTTTTGATAAAAATTCAATGTCAATTCACTTTGAAGATAAAAGACACAAAAGAAAGTTGTAAACAGTTAAATTACTGGCTTAATTGTTGACTTTAATCAAACAAAATGATAGACAATCAGATCCACTTGAAATAACTATTAATGGTAAAATAAACTACAGCAAACTGTTTACCAATAAGGCGATCAATTTATTGTAGTAATTTTTACTGTTGTTGTGTGTTTTGATAAAGTATATTATCTTTCAATAAATGAGATCATCTTTTTGAAAACATTATAATGAAATCAACGATTTGAATGACGATGGTTTCGTTTAAAAAAGTTGTGAAAGAAATACAAAATTAATCAAAAAATGCATGATTTATTGGAAAATGTTTTAAAATCAAGGTTTTACTTTTTTGATTGAGAATCTAAATCATCAATTTGACTAATCATTCACGGCGTATTTAATTTCTCGTGATTTTTCCTGCTCAGATTATTCTTGTTGGGTGGTAATTTTCAACTGAAATAAATAATATTACCAGCTATGATCAACGAATTGAAAATTAGTGCGAATGATAGCCAACAATCAAGATTAATTCAATTATAAATAAATAATATTCAGTAATAAATATTAAGAAAATTAAGAGAAACAATCAATGTAAATGGTTGACTTTTGCAGGACAATGGGAAAAGGAAATAATCATGTCCTAATTTATTGGACAATCTGTTGATTGTTAAAGTGAAGAAAAATTGAGTGGATTGTTAACCTTCATTGATAGCAAAATGTGGATACAATTATTATTAAACAATCAAAACATTGGAATATAAGTTTTATTTTCTCGCACTTGATCATCATCATCTAAGCCTCTCTTGTGAATCCTGAAAAATCTGTTTAGAGTATACATTTGAGTAAACAATTTGTGAATCATTTTCGCTAGAAGAGGATATAGATGATGATGATGATGATGCTTACTTATAAAATGGTAAAATAAAGTCAAAAACACAGGTAAAAATGGGTTTTGATCCATGAAAATTTTCTCACCCAAAATTTGAAGCCAAACTCAGTAAAACTATAGATTATTATTGTTATTAAAATGATGATGATGATAATCTGTTGCCATTAAAGTGTAAATCATTGTGAATAGGCGTATAAGTATACAATATAAAGCCTTCCCACAGAGAGTCAACATTGCTACTGAAAGTTTTAAAAGCTGATAACCAAATGAACATACGAATGATAATGATAATAATAATAACAGTAGTAATGATGATTATGATGATTAACTAGTGGAAAGTGATTAAGTTTGTAAAATAACGAATGGCTTACAGTAAGATTGAGAAGAAGATGATGATCAAAGAGAGAAAGCTATATTCAGAAGAAAACGCTTCAAGGATGACTTAGAATAACCATAAATCACTTTCGTTTCGAATATATTTTCTCTCTTTCTTCATCATCTTCATTACCATGAAAAAGGAAAACCTTATGATGGAATGTAAATTTTAAGTGAAAGAAACAAAATTTAATTTTCTTGTTATTTTCATGAAAACCTTTCGCCTGGACATTGCGGTAACAAAAATTGTTTATTTTGATTTTATCTTTGGATTTAATTTTCATTTCAAGCTGCTTCGCTTGATAAATCAACATTATCAGTCTGATTCAAACTGCGACTCGAAATATGATAGTTAGTGATAAGACAATAATCAAGGAATTGTTTTGATTTTAATTAATTTATTTACGTGACGAAATTTAAAATGATCAACTTTTTGTGATTGCCTAAAGTGAATGGATAAAAAGTTTCAGTTTTGATCATCTTTTTAATACTAATCTAATTAACTAATTCAACTTTTAAACCCATTTTTTGGCTAATAGTTGGAAAGCAGTTAATCAAAATGGCCAACTATATTTATAAATCATAAAATATATCATTTCATGCGTCCATTGAACCTTATTTGATGAATTTAATTTAGAATTGAATGTTTCCTGGTTTTCTTTTTGTTCCTCAGCTTTTCCCAATTCAATTAATTATCAAATCTAAATTTTAAAATGAAACTTTCACAGAATTCTCAGAATTAACCTGTTTAATGAATCATAATTGCAGGTGAAAGTTGTGAACCATCGACTTGCAAGTTTTTCACCTCCAAGTATAACTAAACCTGTAAGTTCAAGTAAATTATTATCATTAAAGTTTCTTCTTCATCTCTTTCAATCGTGCTTTAATTAAACCCTTTGTAATTCATTTTCATTTTGTTGTTGTAAAAGTATTAATCAATCAACTTGCAGTAGGTTAGACCACATTGGTACAATGATTGATATTCAATAACAATAGCATGATGAAACAAACAGTGAGAGTGAACAATTGATGACAGCATTTTTAATAGACCATCATCAAGATTTGAAATTGTAAAAATTGTGAGTTAATTGTAGTTGATTGTAAAATGTAAGTCACATGAACAAACTGAACATTTTCCCAGTTGAGAAAAAAAATTGTCATCTTCATTATTTACTATTACATTCAATTGAATCAATGAATCGCAAACAACCCAACTTTAATTTCAACAATATAAATATTGTACAATACAATAGTAATAGTGATAATTTTCCCGGTTTAAACATTAAATAGCATTTAATTTATGACCCAAATTGCAATTTAATTAAATAATTCAAAATTAATTGCCGCTAAAAAGGAATGTTTGTCAATGAGAAGTTAATCAAAATTGTTTTTAAAGTGAAGCTCAAAAATTTGGAACCGGTATACTTGATGTAGAGACAAAACTATTACAATGACTGTAATGAGTAAAATTGGCTGAATTTATTGCAGATCTAAGTGAGTGTCATAGAATCCAAACAAAATGACCGAACTCATGAAATTCATCAGATAGTTTATTGTACATAATCAACCTTTGAAGTTTGATAATTTAATAGCTTTTATCTAAATTTCCTCAACTTTCCCTGGTAAAACAACCAGAAGATTGGGCAGATTCGGGTTAAAAGGGATTGAGCTTCAGTACAAAACAAAAATAAACTAATGTTGATAATAAATTCTAGGAATTTTGATGATCATGAGAATGGCATGAGAAAGTTGATCAATAATTAATGGGAGTAAATAAATTTATAATTAAAAAGGGTAATATGATTGTTGGTAGAAGAAGCAAATTAAATTTACTTGAAAGTTGATATTTTCACCAAATAAACAATAAACTGTCTTCTACAATTACACTTGATTAAGCTGATAAAGTTAAACATTTGATGCAAATGATTGTTTGTTATTTTCATTTGAGAGGTTGATTTAAATTGTTATTGATATATTGTGAGAATTACAATCAAGTTTAACTTCCGGAGACAATGAAGTTAACAACAATCATAATAGCCATAATTTATAGTTATTGTTGAACATTCAGGGGAAACAGTAAAGTAAATAAATTACAATGAAAAAGAAACCAAATTGTATGGTTTTTATTTTCTTAATCATCATTAGAAAAGGCGAAAGAAGATGAAAGATGATGAAAAAAAAGATGAAAAAAACTGAGAAGAAAACAAGTTTAGTAACAATTAACCTTGAGTTGAAAGTAAACAACTGATTGTTAAGTTGAGCAAATCCACAAACTTAACATTGTAATAAAAAATGTTCCCCTGAAAGTGAACAGAAAAATTTTTACATTGATTTCATGATTTAAAATTGATTGTGTATTAAAATAGGAGTAACAATTGGCACCATCAAACAACACAATAACAACTAATAGCTTCTTTATAATAATCATAATCATATCATCTTCTCACCAATCTTCACGCTCAAATTGACTCTTCCTCACTTTCAACAGTAATATTGCGCCAACAACTTTCATCCTTTTTTCCTTATCTTTTCAATCCTTGTTACTCATCATCATGATCATGGTAAATAGCATTAACAGCAATAACCAAAAATGAAAAAACATTAGCAACGCAAACAGCCAAAACAACAGGTAACAGATTTGCATCTCAATCTTGATTTGCAAGTTGAAAGTTACAGACAAAGAGGTGTGCAAAGTTGTGCAAAAAAACCTCAATGGTGAAGTTTATCTGAAACTTTCAACTTCGGAACCTGTTAGTTTGACTGAAATAAAACAACGGCCAACAACCTTGAGGTCAATAAAAGAGATGATAAGACGGAGCCTTTTTCATGGTGAAGAGTTTCCAAAGAAATGATAAAATTGTGAGTTAAATTTGACTCAATATTTTTATACAATTTGATGATCATTAACGATCTAAAATTATCATTGTAAAAATGAAAACAATTACTGAAGAAGTGGAAAGTGTTAAGTTAACAAATCCATAGTTTTTTTCATATGAAATTGAACAGAAGATAAAAGTGCCAATAAGTTCGAACTTTATTTTGTTCAGTTTCTATTAAATTTTTTTTCTTATTTCTACGAACTAAATATGCGCGAATATGACAACTAAAAATGAACTTAAATCTTACCCTGACCTTAACTCAACGTTAGCCTAATGTTTAGTATGGGCGATTGTCTTCATATGTTGTGGTCTGTTCTTGGAGTTATCTTGCGTTCGAATCTCGCCGAGTCTCGAAGTCAGGGCGACATACAATTACTGCGCCGTAAAAGCTGTCGCGGCTGACCATTTCACTTAAGCAAAAGTTAACTTAACACTGACTACTACTGTCTTGCCATTACTAGTCAATACATTGATGTTACCTTGAAAATGGTGTAATAAGATTGGAAAATAATGTAAAAATAATTTTCACATTTCAAAGTTGTTTTGTAAATCTACATTTCAATTTTATTAGAGTAAATTTGAAATTGTATTTAAATATGTTTGTTGATAATCATTTGCAATTGATGAATTAACCTTGAAATTTAATTGTTTTACATGTTGGCTTAATTATTATTGTAAAACGATCAGCTTTTTGATTATCACTATTTTGCCAAATCAAAATCAAAGTGTTTTTAACATCAACAACTGCAATAAATAGTTGAATTGTTTTCAATTGTTTCTAGAACAGTTGTTAAATTGTTGTAAATAGTTGATCTTGTTATTAAACCAAACAATCATTATTAATCTCATTACAATTAACTATTAGTTTGGTTTGTCTCCAGGGTGACCTGAAATAATCTGAATCACATTAATGTTTAAGACGATGACTCAAGGCTTTTTTACATTTACAACTTGAACAGTGATTCTGGAAATGAAAAGCAAAAACAATCACGATCATTGATTCATTCATTTTGATTGGGTTTTGTTTTAATAATTACAACATTATCATTATCATTGCTTTTTTTAAAATTCATTTTACTTTTAACCATTCAATCGAAACTCATTGAATTAACAATGAGAATCCATTAAGAACCACTTTTTTCAAGTTCACAATCAATAAGTTTATTAATGTACCATTTTTTGACTAATTATCAATACAATAAGTTAACTGTAATGATTTAACTTATTGGTTAAGGTTGGCAGTTAATTGAAAATTAAATTTAATCTTTCACAAGCTCTTTAATATCAGTTTGATTGGAGAAATAAAAGTCAAAAGCTAATGTTTTCAGGCAATCCAATCAAAATAACAGTTAATATTAGTAGTGATAATATTGAAATTAACAGTTACCTTTTTAGATTACAATTACTTAATACAAATGATTTTGACAAGTTGTAATCACAATTGAGATCAATTTGAATCGCAAAAACTTTTTTCAATTACATTTTTCTCACAACATTTAATTATGTCTTGCAATCAATTTTAATACAAATATACTTGGTTTTTTTAATCAAATAACGTTACACTAAAACAAGTTTCAGTATAAATTGTGTGAGTGTTTCAACATTTTTTCAGGCTAAGATGATGATTCCGAAGAATCGTTGGCGTGACCTGAAATTCGAGGATTTTTCTCTTCAACAGCTTATCTAATTTTGCGCTAATTAACTAAATCATTAATACTATCAGCTTGTGTTTCTTTATTGTGTTACATGATTTGATTAAATGGTTAAGCATTTGGTAAAGTTTTGCTCAGAAGCAAATTTTGGTAAATAAAGTCTCTTAGTATTCAAGTCAAATCAATTTTATCAAAATTTGGTTTAAACCATTTTAAATTCATTCACTCATTCATCTTCATGTGAAATCAAAATTAATGGATAGTTGTCAGATTATTATACATTATTATCATTGAATCAAAGAGCAAAAATTGTAAAGCAAATCCTCATTTTTGACAATAAAAAAGGTTAGGTTTCAATTTTCTGGTTTCTTCATTTGAAATACTGATGTTACCAACAGTTATGTGCTTCAAAAACAGTTCAACATTGATTGTTGATTAAACAATTAACATTGATTGTTACCTTGTTTTTTTCTAATTAGTACAATAGAGTGACAATAAACTAACAATTTTAATAAGGAAAAGGATTGACAATTATAACTGTAAGTTGCTTTAACCTTGTTGTTTACTTGTTTTCTTGTTAAATTGCTGGTTTATTTACTTAATTTCGCTCTAATTAACTTAACCAGCTTCTTTTCAATTATATTTAAAACAAGAAAAGGTAGAAATAGTTTAATTATAATAGAGTAATGATGTTGATGAACAATTAACAACTCATGGTTAATCATTTATTTCAATTTCATGTACTCTGGATAATTTAATATTACACATTAAATATGTATAACAGCAACAATTTGAATTTACCATGGGAGTGTCTGGTGATTTAATTGAAATTGAAATGGTTAAATTGGACAATTGAAATTGTTAAGCCTTTGGCCTGAAAGTATTATTCATTCATCTATTTTTTTGTATATCATCTTCATCATCCAATTATCATGAATGATGTTTGAATGATTCTCACTTGACTATCAAGTTGAAGGTAAAATTGATGTATTTCAAGTAATAAGCGTAAATGTATTAACACAAAAAATATCAAGGCAACTAACAATGAACTCATCAATTCATTTGATTCAATTCTGTTCATGTTGAGAATTTGTTTTCTTCATGGGTTGTTTCGCCAACATTTCATGTTTCAATCATCATCTGAACTTCATTTCAACTCATGTTTAGGCTGGAAAAAAAGAATCCAAAATATTCTTCATTATCTGGTTATCATAGGAAACAATTGTCTTGAACATTTTTCTTCCCATCTTCTTCTTCAAGGTAATCTGACCAGTTTCTGTGTAAACAATGAATGTTTCAAGATGAATAGTTCAGATTGCCTTTCAAATCATGAGATCATTTTGAATTGTAAAAGTTTTTGCGATTTTCTTCTTCTTATAAGCTCTTTATTGAAACAACTATGTGAAAAGATTAACTCACAGAAAATTAAGAAGCATCATTTCCGGATGGAATTGATTGTTCCATGATTTTCATGATTCAAAGCGAAAATTTTTCAAATTTTTATACCTTTTATAAACAGACTGTAAAAAGTACCTCATAAAAGGCAAGAAAAGCCGAGCCAAAAATATTCACCATCAAATTGATGAAAAGTTTTCAATCAACTTTAGTAACAATGAAAGCTCAATTAACATAGGAAAGTAATTGTTAATGTTAATCAATCGAGATTAACATTAACAAGTTAATGACCTGAAGCAAGTTGCAGTCTTTTCATTTGTTTCAAATTCAAATTGATTGGATAATCTTGTAGTTTTCAGAAGTTCATTGACCACGCTAAACTAAATTTTTAGAAGCTGTTTCAAAGTTAAATTCAATATCAAATTAAAAGCAGAATCAAGATCAAATAATGATTTAAAAAGGTGTAAATTGGCAACATTTGTCAATGTTAATATAATAGGATTTTGATGACGGAATTTTGATTCATTATGAAATTGTTTTTGAAGACATTCACACTGCAAAGGGTGACCTCATCTGTTTCATGATGATAGATGATAAAATGGTCAAAAGGAAGAGGGAAAAAAGAAGTAAATTTGATGAATAAACAACGTGAAAAGAAAGGTAATATTGTGAGAAAACAGTTGAAATTTTAATATTATATGTATTATTGTTGTTATCATTTTATATGGAAGCTGCTTTTTCAAGTAGAAAGCAAATGAAAACCTTGAATGCGTGTTTATACGTTTGTTTGAGAAATCTGATCTGATGTTTATCACGAATTTTCGTGTTGATTCACTGAAACGGATTGGTCTGAGCTCAATTTTACTATCATTATTATTAACATAATAACATCATCACTTATCAACAAATTTACAAGTAATTCATAGTGCAAAAAGGGTTATCATGTGAAAGTTTATTATTTTGGTTTTTGCTAACACTCATCTCGGATTCATTTATCATAATAATCATCAGCATTTTACTTGTGTTGATATTCAATGAAAACAAAGTCAACAAATTAAAAGCAAACAATCAAACATAAATAATAATAAAAGGTTAGGAAAAAAGGTGATAATGAAAGGTAACCTTAAGATATAATTATTGACTATAGAATGATAATACCATAAATTCAAGTATTAAGCCTATCAAACTGTGAATAATTTCCTGATAATTGTTGGTCAGTCGGTTTGATCGATGAAAATGTTAACTGTTATTACTGACCAAACATCAAGTCTAGAAAGTGCAAATATAATTTCAATTTTTCTTTCTGATCACTTAATTCATTTATGACATAATATCATGCATTGACTATTTCAAGCAATATTTTTAGCTCAAATCATTGGTTAATATACTTTATGAGGAAATACATGTAAATCAAATGATTAAATGGCTATTACTAGTTGACTTTTGTTTTCCTTATAACAATTCATTTGAATGAAGAGACTTTTTTATGGCAAAATTTTGCACATAAAATATTAAATGAAGAAGTGCAAAAACATTTTTTTTCAAATCATTCAATTGTTGCATGAATTATTATATTATTACATCCTGAATGTTGTTGTTACTGTTGATGGTTATGATGATTATGATGATCACACAGTGGACTGAAAAATTCATCCTGACGACACTAATGATGATGACCATGGCTTCCATTTTGTTCCCAACCTCAATTCAAATTCATCTTCTTCTCTTTCATTTCCTTTCTCTTTTATTTTCTTTTCAAACTTTCCTTCCTTTCTTTTTCCCATTCTGTCCATTCTTCATTATCATTATCATCATCATCAGGTCCATCTTTATCCTCTCAAGATTGAACCATGAAAAAAACAGATAGAGATGGAAATGAGAACTGAATCAAGACAAGAGGTAGAGTAGTAAAAGAATTATTAAAGAAGAAAACGAGAGAAAAAAGATGAAGATGAAAAAAAATGTTGAAAAGCAAACCAGGTCAGCTGATTAAATGGTTAAGATGATTATAAGGATGCGTAACGGTATCAGGTCAGTTCTACTGCATACCAATGTAAACCGATGACGGTTATGTTACCATAGAGATGTTTACCTATTTTCAGCTAAAGTCAAATTTAAGCAAAATAACAGTGACCTTTGGTATTAGGTCAGGTCAATGATGGTAATAAAAAGTAGGTGAATGATGAGAGAAAGAGAGAGAGAGAGAGAGAGAGAGAGAGAGAGAGAGAGAGAGAGAAGAAAATGTCTCAGAGAAAAAAAGATCAAATAAGAAATTGAAATCAGAGCAACAAAGATGATAATGATGATGAGGATGAAATAGGTAGGGCTAAAGATTGTTTATGGCTAGGATCAAAATTTGCCTTCGTTTTTTAGTTCAAATCTTGAAACTGGTTTTACAATTTACTCAATAGAAAGTAATAACCAGTAGTTAACCATTAATTTTTTTTTCATTTCAACTGCTCATCTTCATCATGATGGTTACACGTAACTTTTTGAAATAAGAAAGTGACTTTAAGGCATCTTCATCTTCATCATGTAACTGTGACCCGTTCATGGAACCAGTCTATTGCTACTTTGAAATGAGGCTGTCCGATAAATTATTGTTGGTCAAAATTATGCCCTCAAATTAATGAGATCAACAACAATTAACATTGATTTTACTACGAAAATGGTAATTTGTTTAAAATTTGATCCAAAAAGATGGAGAAAAAGGTTGAAATATTGAAATATTGACCAGTAAACATAATTTAATGATTAATGCACAATAAATGGGAATAAATTTATTGTTAATTTCTACGGGAATTTTGATATAATTAACGTCCATAGCTAAGTAACAATCTTGTTAACAGCATTGAAACTTAAATTTTGCTGTTAAAACTATTGTTTCACTATAACATGTATTAAAAATGATTCAAACCCTCATTATTTTGTCCTCAATTTTTTAATTCATAGCAAAAGTAATCATTACAATTAGCTTATTTTTTGTCTCTCTTACTGTCAGTAATTAGTTCACTTTTCATCATTATAATAACGGTAATAGTCGCGAACAAGAAAATTTGAAAATTGCAGTTAACAGTACAGTTATTTAGTTGGTTAATGGTCACCGGAAAAGTTAGAAATTTTTTATAATCTGGTTGAAATCTGGTTAATTGATATTCAACTCAATCATCAAATCTATCTTGACCATCTTTAAAGCAATTGTTCGATTTTACTTTAAATTTGCATCAACAGTTGTAATCAAATGAAATCAACTTTACGCAAAATTTTGATAACATTACAAATCAATGGGTCAAAATGAAATATTTTTTATTATTCTGATCTTCATTTATCATCTATTTATAAGAAAGTCTGGTTGGTTTTGTAAGTCTCAACAGTTTTAATTGTTATTCCTAATAACTTTTATAATTATTATTAGTTTTAAATTGTATATTATTATTATCTTGTTGATCCGTCACTTGACCCGATTTTTCTTTCATCTACATTAGTAATATAATAAGTATTAATGATGACAATTATGCTACAAGTGATCAATGCTAATCAAGTTTCCCTGTTAACCTGTTTTCACCACTAATCAAACCAACCAATCATCAAATATTTAAATGAAAACAAAACTCATTTTTACCCGGTTAATTAACTATTTTAATTGTTTCACTCATTAGCGGATATTTAGTGGATTCAATATCATCTCTATAGTGATGTGATGGTGATGACAATTATCACAATGCGTTAATTGCCATTTAAATAACTCTCAAATATACATAATTAACGATAACAAGAAGTGACAGAAAAAAATTATAAACACTGATTGCGTCCAAGGAACATGCATTGAAATGATCAAAATTATTAATCAACAGGAAAAGCCTAATCAAAATTAAATCTTGATGTTTGTCGATAGACTGACTTGCAATGTCAAATTGAAAAACTGCAAACCTTAATAGCAATGATTAATAGCCTGATGATTAAGCGAAAGCAAGAAAAATTTTACAATAAAAGACAAGACAAAGTGCAAAGAAAAAAAAGATCTTACCTATTGGTATTTTTTTTTGAACATATTAAACCATTGGCAGTATCCAATTAATTGATTACAAGCATAAAATACATGCAAATAATAAATGTCAAGGTACAACACAAGTAAAAAACCCAAAATGAAACAAATTAAAATAAATTGCAAACAATAAAACAAGGCAAAAAAGCAGGCAAAGTTAAATACGGTTGAAGCACAAAAAGGGCAAAATGGGTGAACCAAGATTTTTACAGGTTAACGGTAGCTTGACAACAATGATGAGTTGATTGTTGGTAACTTTTTCACTTGAAATTAGTTGTATTACACTCTCCACTGTTAATAAGACAAGCAGTTAGATTACTCTTAACTTAAGAAACTAACAAAATTCAAGTTTGATCATCTCAAAGAATCACATGAGCACACTTGAGCACAATTTGTGAGAATGATTAATAACAACATTTGCAATGTTTGAAGTTGCAACAGTAGTGACATCAATAGAAAAGTGAACGTTGACCAAAGCAAATTTCTCAACAGCGACATCTTTTATGCTTCGATAGTACTAATTATAAAAATCTCGTTAATGAATTTGTCTTTTGTTTTAGTTTTATTTAACAGTTAATTATATCTAAATCATCGTCATTTCATTAGATAAGGATAAGTAATAAATAGTCTCGTGATCAACAAGCTACAACATGATTTATTTTTAGAGGTAAGTTTTAGCTACCAATTTTGGATTAGATTACGGTAATTTACGGTTTGCTAATCTTTAATGTTTAAGGTTTAATATTTGTCTTTTTTTTCTTGCTTACAGTTGACATTACTATTGATGGGTAGATTGTAAAGGGTGTTTGGAAGATTTATAATGGCTATTTCCATGTACAAGATTAGAGACAATCTGGCTTTAGGTTGGTCTTATTGGATTAGTGCTAATGTTTAAGTTGAACTTGTAGTTAAAAAGGATTGGGTCAGTCTTTTGGTAATAAGCAAAAGGTTAGATTCACTGGCTTTAAAGAAAACAAGAGATCATTTAATTAATATTTTCTTTCATATCTTTTGATGGTAGATAATCATAATTTGGACTCAAAAGTGATTGAGTTTCTTTTTTTGGTAATTATAATCAAATACATGGCAAACTTGGATGTTCAAAATGAAAGGTTGAAAGTAATTTCAAGGAGAAGTTTTTGATTAAACGTTGGTTATTTAAGGAGATTATTCAATCATTAAGAAAGGACCAGTGTCAGAGAATTGGCTTCAATTTTTGCTTTATTTTCTCCCCCATCTTTGAAATAATCCTATCCGTTGACATCGACAGTTAGTTCCCCAGAGATTACATTTACACAATGAATTACCACAACAACCGTCTGGCTTGAGGTCACAAATAGCTCCTCGTTTTATACAACTGCGTCTATTATAAAAAAAGAAAATCGTGAGATGAAAAATGGATGAATATCAGATGTATTTCAAGGAAAGGCGATAATTAAATCAAGATAATTCTTACTTTTTTGCAAGAAACAGTTTAGCTAAATTGTCACCAACACCCTCCAACATTTCTGATGCCATATGACGATCTGTTATGTCAAACCACGACGAGAAAAGAGAAATGTAAAAACAAAGGTTATAAATTGCAATAACATTGACCTGTAAAATTTTGGTTATTTGATGATTTATCGAAGTTAATCTGTTAAATCATATTGTAATTATTGACTGACTAAACGAGATATGGCAATGACATGCATCCAAAAATGGTAATTGACTTCAAGTGTTTTCAAATTTTGATTGGTGCAAATATTTGAAACTTAACCTAAACCTGAATAACATTCAAGGTATTAGTTCAAAGCTTTTGTGAAACTGGACAACTGAGATACGGTAACAAAATGTCTGATTTTGAAGGTCACTTTGTGCTGAATTGGGTGAATTTAGTTTCAAAATTGTATGAATCGATTCAGATTGAGAAAACACTATAAAACCTATCAATCAATAATAAGTTTTATAAAAAGCATTGTTTGAAAGGTTACCTTATATTGGACATTTTATTTCTTCTGCAAATACATAATAATGCTAATCAACCGGAATTATTATTCTCCTTCAATCCTATATTTGACCCTATCAATCTTATTTTTTTAACCTTATGGTTATGGTATTTCGAACCAATAATGAAACTAATTTACTAATTTTACTTTTCTTTTCTCTCTGACTTTTCTCTCTTATATAGATCAATATCGACATTTGATTTTGAACCACAAAAAGTGTATAATCGATCCAATAGATCCTGTGATTAACAACTTAATTTTAAACCCTTCATTCGGTTGAATTGATCATTGAATTGGTTCTCAAGTATGGTCAAGTGTAATACCCAATAACAATACAGTCTTAATGCCATCAACTTTTATGGTTACATTGATAATTATGGGCCCAATCCTTTACCATTTGATTGCCACTCCATAAACATTGTAAACTTGATAAAAGGACTCATGAGGAATGAAAAAACCGTTGATGGTTCCAATAGTTACAGGTCAAGTTCATGTTTGGACCAACAATCTATTTCCATTTCGATAATAACACAAGCCATCATCTCCGTGATTAATGGGATCAAGTTTAAAGGTTAGACTCGTCAGATTGGACTCAAAACTATTGACAAATTACAGAATATTATCTTTTTCAATTTTACCAGATTTCTTGTTTTAAATGAATCAATTTAGTATTGATCTACTAAATATAGCTGAACATAATAATGTTTATAATAACAATCCAATCTTTTAACAATCCTGGATGCCATAAAATAAAATCTAAACAAGATGGAAACCAAAGACGGTAAAGTTATCCCTTAAGTAATAAGGAAGAAATTAAAAACCAGGAAAATTTCATCAAACAAAGATTGTCCAAGGAATGTCAACTGAATCATCGACTGTTTCATCCATACATTTAATTGGTTTATCATGTTGAAACTCAGAGAATCAGTTAAATCGTGGTCAATAAAGTCTTAACAATCATTGATGTCAACAATTTGATGGATATCATTTACCACCTAACAGTTAATGCCAATCCACTTATAACAACAAATAACACCGATGGACAACTACATGTATCAACTTTAATGTCAACAGGAATAAATTGAAGAAAAGGGATTTCATTAACATTTAATCAACGGTAATTGACTTGGATGAATATTTTATTACAATAAAAACCCGTTAACCGAGCACAGTCTTTAAAAATGTGTAACCAGTCAATCAAACCAGCATTAGTCAAGTCAAAATCCAGTTAAGATATTAAATTAAGTATTGATGAGACTAATTGTTTGAGGTAAAAGCCATTGGATCGAGCTTGGCAAGTTGAAAGGTGTTAATCAATACAGAGTCGATAAAGTAAACAATTAACCGAACAGTTTTTATTTCACAAGTTGAGATATTCAAGAGTCTTCATCCTAAGTCTGTTGATTGTGGTTATTATGATGAGCTGACATAGCAAATGACGATTTACCTCTTGAATAAACTCAAGAGTTTCACATGGAAGACTAAAAAAGGTTAATTTGTTATTGATTGGATGAAAATGAGTTCAATTAATCAGATAAAAATGAAAGAAATTAAAATAATTACAACTTACTGGTTATCAATCATTTCCAACATCAATCAAGCATTATTGATTATTTTCACAAAAAGCTGGTAAAAACTTTAATATTATTTGAAAATAACAACAAAAAGACGTTTAACGTTTAATTTGATTAAAAGCTTTACTCTTGTTTATTAAACTTGTTGCTCCCTTAGAAGCTTAATTTGGTTTAAAAGTAAGACAATCCTCGATTTTAATCACGTTGGTTAATCTTTTTAATGGTAAATAATATACTCTTAAGTTTACGAGTTTAATTTTAATGGATAAAAGTGAAAGTTATCTTCTTGTGGTAGGAAAAGACTAAATTGATTAACATTGGTTTAACAACTTGTGAGTAAGTCACGTTGAGATTCATTACTTGCATTTACAATTGTTTATCCAACCACTGTTAATCAATTCAACTAATTGTCTAGAAGTCAATTCAGTCAACCGTTGCCCGTCCGTCAAATGGCATTCACAATGTTAAATTGCAAGTCTTATTTTGGTCTTTGTTTTAATATTTTTCTATTTTCTTTTCCTCGATTCAGATTCAGTTTTTTAAAGTGCATTCCATGGAAAGGAGGATGTCAAATTTAATAGGGAAAATTGCCTACAATTAAACCATTTTTTGTTTTGCGTTTCTTATGTATTTTTTTATGCTGATTCTAAAAATAAAAACAATTTCTCGATCGAAAGAACCGTTCGCAAGATATTCACGAAAAAAAACAAAGCAAATCGAGCGTACGGATATGATGAAGTGGCATTTAAAAAATAGCGTAAAAAGTAAAATTGATACGTTTTTATAGTAATTCGCTAGTGCAAAGTTCATAATTGTTATTAAATAGAGGAATTATGATGCAAAATGTATGTAACATTGAAAATACTGTCAAAACAATATTTTTTTCAATTTTTGTCCATGTTCCAGGTTGGTGCACCTAATGAAACTCATATGGTATACATAATAGTCGATGCTGATAATGTATACAAAAAATTAAAGATTTAAAATCATGCAAAACTAGGTAAACACTGCAAAAGCTGTCTAAATCGGGAGTTGGTCTACTTTTGTCCATGTTCCAGGTTGGTGCACCTAATGAAACTCATATGGTATATTTTTTAGACAATACTGAATACGTATAAGAAAAATCATGGATTTAAAATTGTGCAAAACTAGATATATATTGGAAAAGCTGTCTAAAGCGGGAGTTGGTCTACATTTGCCCATGTTCCAGGTTGGTGCACCTAATGAAACTCATATGGTATATATAATAGTCGATGCTGATAATGTATACAAAAAATCATCGATTTAAAATCGTGCAAAACTAGATATATATTGAAAAATCTGTCTGAATCGGGAGTTGGTCTACTTTTGTCCATGTTCCAGGTTGGTGCACCTAATGAAACTAATAGGGTATACATTTTGGACGACGCTTCTTATATATACGAAAAACCAATAAGAAAGAATCATGCAAAACCAGGACAAAAGTGAGACAACACACACTTTGGACAGTTTTTGTAATAGAAATCAGTTTTGCATGGTTTTAAATCTAAGATTCTTCTCATTTATAATCAGTAACGTCCATTATATATACCACATAAGTCTCCTTAGGTGCACCAACCTAGAACATGGACAAAAGTAGACCGACGCCAGATTTAAACAGCTTTTGCAGTGTTTACCTAGTTTTGCACGATTTAAATCCATGATTTTTTGTATACATTATCAGCATCGACTATTATATATACCATATGAGTTTCATTAGGTGCACCACCCTGGAACATGGGCAAATGTAGACCAACTCCCGCTTTAGACAGATTTTCCAATATATATCTAGTTTTGCACGATTTTAAATCCATGATTTTTCTTATACGTATTCAGTATTGTCTATAATACAGGGCAAGTTCGCTAAAAGGTATGTTTTCTTTTGGCTGTTATTCAGCCCCTGATTGACCGATAGACCCTAGATTGTGTTTATGCGAGTTTCGCCGATACTTATTTGCCATATTTCAAGGTCAAGGTCGTACACGGTCATTTTTCGGGAATTGCTCAGGAAGATATTAGAGGTCATTTGAAAGTCATACAATAATTTTTGACCTTTGCAAAGCATTCTGACAAAGTTTCAACCTTCTGTGAACATTGATTATTGATTTATTACGGTTTAAATATCCAATTCACATTCAATAAAATTTTCGTTTCAAGTGTTCATTTTCAATTTATGTTTGGTTGATTTCATTGATTAGCATTCAATTTCAGCAGTTTTCATTCAAATTTAACATTTACAATTTTACTTATAGCTTACTTGCAAAATTATGGCACCCAGGTTCACAAAGAGCCAGAAAATCGATTTACTCGAAAATTATCTTATTGCACAGAAGTCTTGCACAGCTGCTTTAAGAGCTGTCAAGCTTCTGTGGAATAAGAGATTTTTGAAAATCGCCCCAACAACATTTCGTAACCTTTATCGGGTTTATCGGGAATATGGGTCGGTCGTGTACCAAAGAAAGAGAGAGAGAGTGGTAAGGACGGAGGAGAATATTGAGAGAGTGAGAGAGATAGCTGCAAATGCATCTCAAGAGGGTATCTCTTTATCTTCCTATCGAATTGCATGTCTAGCGAACATGTCCCAGACCACGGCTTACAAGATCTTAAAAAGAGATTTAAAACTCAAGCCTTACCATATCAAGCTACTTCATAAACTCAATGAAGGAGACTTTGATATGAGAGTTGAGTGGGCTGATGAGATCTTGGTCAGACTCCAAGATGAAAATGATCTGCTTGGAAGGATAATCTGGACTGATGAGGCTATTTTCAGTCTTGCACAGACTGTAAACAGACATAATTCTGTTTACTGGGATTCATCAAATCCGGATAGATCCTTCCAAGCAGACAATCTTGGTGCTGAGAAGGTCATGGTCTGGTGTGGGATATGGGCAGGCGGAAGAATAGGTCCTTATTTTTACGAAAGGAGCGTCAATGGAAACTCTTACAAAGAGATGCTCGAAAACTTTGTTTTTCCAAAGCTCGCAGAGGTAAGGGAAGATTGGAGGACATTCTTCATCTTCCAGCAGGATGGAGCACCTGCTCACTACGCAGTTGCAGTCAGAGAGCTCTTGAATGAGACATTTTCTGAGTGGTTCGGAAGAAGAGGCACAACGGAATGGCCACCAAGATCTCCTGACTTGACTGCTTGTGATTTTTACCTCTGGGGGCGATTGAAAGATCAAGTTTTCAAACGAAACCCTCGAACAGTGGATGAGTTCAAATCATTCATTTTCGAGGAGTTTCAAGAGCTCTCTCAAGAGGAAATCAGCAGAGCTTGTGTCTCTGTAGCAGTTCGCTGTCGAGCTTGCGTTGCTATCGAAGGCAGGCAGCTGAAACTGCACAAAGATTACAGCTAGGCTGATTTTCTCTGTTATGTAAGAGTTGCCAAAAGTTGACATGAGATGGAAAACTCAAATAAACCTCGCTTAATAGGCAGAAAATCTCCTATTAAGTGATGGCCAGTAAAAAGCAACTCCCCCTCCACGTGGTACTGGCTGGGTAATTCTAAAGGAGCTCTGCACAATAAGATTAATTATCCAACAATTTTATTGAATGTGAATTGGATATTTAAACCGTAATAAATCAATAATCAATGTTCACAGAAGGTTGAAACTTTGTCAGAATGCTTTGCAAAGGTCAAAAATTATTGTATGACTTTCAAATGACCTCTAATATCTTCCTGAGCAATTCCCGAAAAATGACCTTGTACGACCTTGACCTTGAAATATGGCAAATAAGTATCGGCGAAACTCGCATAAACACAATCTAGGGTCTATCGGTCAATCAGGGGCTGAATAACAGCCAAAAGAAAACATACCTTTTAGCGAACTTGCCCTGTATATACCCTATTAGTTTCATTAGGTGCACCAACCTGGAACATGGACAAAAATCGAAAAAAATATTTTTGACAGTATTTTCAATGTTAGACTCATTCTGCATCATGTTTCAATATAAAATATGAATTCTCACTAGCGAATTACTATATGAACAAAGCATCTCAACGTTTTATGCTATTTTTAATGTCCCTCTACCTCATAGCAGCATTCATGATTATCTTTGTTTTTTTCATGAATATCTCGCGAACGGTAGCTGTGATCAAAGTACAGAGTAATTTTTTGAAATCAGCGTTAAAAAATACATAAGAAAAATGCATCAGTAAACTGATCTGAAATTAGGCAACTTTTGACATCCTCCTTTCATGAAATTATCACTGAGTGATTAACGGACTAACTTGCTAGGACCAAATTCAAAGTAAACTTCGAGACAAAACTGGACGAAAGGAGCAAATCTAAATTATTAGGGTGTCAAGTATATTTTGCGATTCGTTGTGAAAAATGAATTGATTGTGACCTTTTGAGTTGAAACATTATTTGTCCTTAATTAATTAATTAATTTAAAGAAAAAACAATCAAATTAAGCTAAATGTTCACGAAGTTACAATCAGAAAAGAGCAGAAAAATCGTCAAAAAGTCTTTTCCAACAAGTTTTTCCTTACACTTGACAAGGAAAGCCAAACAAAGTTCCCAAGCTCGGATTGTAATTGCTCGATTGCACCTGATCTCGTACTTATCTATTATTATATATAAATACAGTTAAATTCCGTATATTTTGATTTTTTTGAGTGGTGACACCTATGCGAACTACAGGGGGAAACAATTAATTTTACAGTTTAAACAATTAGTCCAGTCAAGTGATTCCCCTTTAGCCTTTCTAGCCCTTTTTTCCCTTTATCTTTAGGGGGAAATCAATCGAGTGGACTAATTGTTTAAACTGTAAAATTAATTGTTTCCCCCTGTAGTTCGCATAGGTGTCACCACTCAAAAAAATCAAAATATACGGAATTTAACTGTATCTATCTTAACTTTTGAAAAGCTCATTCAAATAAAGAAAAATCTACTCTGAAACGAAATTCTAAATACTTTTGACGATTTTTCACCAAAATGCTAGCAATTCTTTCAAGTCAAAATTTAAAGATAGTTAAATATTAGTTACATAATAGTTACTTTGATTAATCAAATTTCAATCAATTCTTACCTAATCTTCAAATCGAACCGAAAAAAATATTCGACAAGCTAATACACTATAATGTTAAAAGCTAACAAAAAGTCGAGAAACAAAATGCTGACTTGAAATGGACGATTCTCAAACTTTTGAGAATCTCTACTCTGCTTTCAATGAAAGGACATACTGCAAAAGCATTGACTACCGAGGCAAGAGTATGGACTTTGTGTGTCTGAAGGGGAATTGCTTTTGATGAATGACACTTACCATCACCATTATTTCAATAATTATTATATTTATTACGGGCTAGAATATTTTAAATATGAATTGATTCAAAATTATGCAAAAAGAGTTATAGCTTTGTGTTTGATTTGTTGTCAGGTGAATTGTTATTCATTTTCATCATTCTTGTGACGAGATGATGGTTGGTAAAGATAATTTTTGATTCGAGGACGAGATGTTACTCTTTTTTTGCATCCAGCAATGCCATGTTTTAGTCCATAGTAAAATATAATAATAATAAATGCCAAAGTCCCTACTCGTAACTCGAAAGTTGAAGTGTTTGCCTCATGTTCTTGGTGAAAATTATTTTCGTTATTGAATATAATTAAAACACACCCTCAACTTATCATTTTTGA
Organism: Tetranychus piercei; assembly: GCA_036759885.1. NCBI lineage: Eukaryota > Metazoa > Arthropoda > Arachnida > Trombidiformes > Tetranychidae > Tetranychus > Tetranychus piercei. Next base: position 6,198,466 of record CM071878.1, read on the forward strand.
ACATTGTTCAGAATGTGTTGATGAGAAATTGCTGAGTTTATCAAATTTGATGGAAACTTGGTTATCTATGATACTGAATGCAAACAAGACAAGCTGTATCACTTGTTAGTCTATTTTGTAACCCAGTCTGACTTGGCTCAACATGATTAAAGTGATAATGATAATAAATTGAACAATTTGGTTCTCCTTGTTTGACCAGCTGATGACAATGTAAAAATGATTGAATGTCCAACTGGTCAAATAAGTGTATCACTGGGAGGTAAAAGAATCCAAGTCGAATAGAGAGAAAAGAGATTTCACTCATTCCATTCATATTATACATTTGATTCATTTTTGCACCTTCTTCATCATCTCTCTATCTCTTAATACATGATTACTCTTGAGAATTGTGAATCATATACAATTGCAAAATGATTCCAAGTGTGAAGAAAAATGTTGCTTGTAATTTGACTGGAATCTAATCATGATTAATACCGATGCAATTGAAAGGAAGCAAAAACAAAACAAAAATACAAAAACAGAAACAGAAACAGAAAAGTTTACCTGCAATTGTTTCATCATTTACCATTCATTTGATAACTTGATAACTGATTCAACATTTTATGTTTATTTCATATTGATAAATATATATTGATATTTGCCATTCCATCGATTTTCAGATGAATCAACAGAAAAGACATGCTTTTTGCTGGTCAATTTGCAGCAACATCAGCAAAACAGATGCATTTACCTTAAAGGCAACACTGAGCTTACCGAGCATTTTCAAAATGTTATCAAAAGAAATCCCTTTGCATACTGAATTAAGCCTCAAGCTGTGTTAACAATCATATTATGAAAACATTAATCAAACTATTTACGCCTTTTTTTAATCCTTTGAATATGCTTAGGCCTACAAATCAAGTGAAGGCAAATAACAATGATGATGGGTTAAGAGCAATATTCTGGTTGTTTTCTGGTTATTTTTTGGTTCACTTTTACTGGTTCCATGGATGAGCACATTTGATTAGTTTTCTGAATCTTTCTTTAACCTTATCCTAATCTGACCATTCAATTGATCTGTAATAATTAATTAAAGATGAAATGTCGATGAAAATGTTGGAAAAATCCTGGTCCTTTGAAAGGCTTGATTTACTAATGATTAGGTTGATTTTTGTACTCAACTGATTGTAACTCGATCGATACATTTAATACGATTATTCGAGTTAGGTAATTACCAGGTAACTTCACAATCGCATTATCAGTTGAAGAGTTGGACAAATTGACCACAATCAATAGTATTAGCGCATTAATGTTGACAAAAACTAAATCTGATTCATTTTGAATAAAACATAATTTGATACAAAATGAGGAAAAAAGATAAATTGAAATGAAATTCAGTGCAAAAACTAATAGATAATCAAATCAAATGTAAGCTGTGACAAAAGAAACATTCCATGATGAACTATCAATTCTTAATGGAAAGTAAGGTTACATTTACACCTACAAATGAACAATCCTAATGATGATTAACTTAATAGACAAATTGTCATATTTGATAATTTGATTAATGGCCATGTTGAAGGGAAACTGTTGAAAGGTTAAAGAAAGGTTTCAGAAGATTCATCTTGTCCAATCCCTCATTGAGCTGTCATATGAAAAGGCCTCTTGCAAAAGGTATGATCAGTGTCAAGTGTCCAGTTAACCGTTGGAGATTCGTTTCAACATGAAACTTGTTCACCTGATATCATTTCAAATTACTACCTTTGCCTTCGATCTACTTTTTCCAACCAGAAACCAATTTCTAATAATTTGATGTTTTGGTTTCATTGATTGATTGGAAAAAGTTGATAACATTAAACCAAAGTTAACATGTTGACCATTTCATTTTTAAAGGTTACGATTAAGAACTGTCCATGAAGCTTTATATTTAACTGTAATTTGTTTACTCTTTTGCTTGTTTGGCAAGTTTAACTTTGAAAGTTAAACATTATTAATACATTGATCAACTGCATTGTAATTAAATCATAACAAGTAAATAAAGGAAAAAATGAAACATTTTGTATTATTTTGATCCGAATCAGGTCTATAACAATTTTTTGGCTCATTTAGATTAGATTGGTAAAGAGTTATAGCCATTTCAACGATTGTTTAGTCTATTGTTTAACAATTGTTAGTCGATATATCAAACTGAAACAACTAATAATTAAAATGATCAATATTGAGGCATAAAGTCAAATCTAAAAGACTGTTACGCTCAAGGCATATTTAGATTAGCTGAGCTGTCAGAATTAAGTGAAAGCCCAAGGAAATTGTTGAGAAATGAATTGATAATTGAAGGAAAGATCTTGAAGCATTTATAGTTTCAACCACGCTTTCTTCGACTTCATATTGATAATCAATCTCGCAATTTTCATTCCTTTTTTGTATCAATAAAAATATTCAACTATTTTCATGAAAATTTTCTCCAAGAAAATTTTTAGTTCATCGATATTTAAGTTATTAAAGGCTAAAAATAGACAAAATTTTAAACTCAAAGTTGTAAACCTTTTCTAATAATTTTCACTGCCAATATTTGAATGCCTAACTAAAGGTTAAAATCAATTTCAAATATTCCAAGTTACTCTCAGAATTATTGAATTATCATTATCATTTCCAAGTGTGATTGAATGAAAGTTGATCAATTAAGTGTCTTAAATGTACTAAATAACGGAAAGGAATCAACCTCCTTGGAGTGCTTATTATCTGAACAACTGTTGAACAGCTTCGGTAAACATGTTTTCACTGTTTAATATCAGTAAATGATTTAATATTCCCAGTGATATAATTATGGTCTCAACTATATTAATATTTTAATTCTTATCTAATCAATTTCTCTCCATTTGATTAATTTAATTGAGAGACAAACTAATTAGTTATGATTTTACTCCAAGTCCAATTCATCTCATGTCTACTATCAATTTTCTTATCCAATTGACTGAATGTAAACGTAAAATGTTCATTCGACTTTTAAGACAACCTGTTGAGCGTTTATTTTTAGATCAATAATGAATAATAACGATTCACCCATGAAAATAAAGAGTAAAGTTCCATATCATTCAAAAATCATTTCAACTTTCACTGCCAACTCATCGTTTGCCATAATAATAAAATCATAATCCAATTTATAGATTTAAATTTGGAAGGAAAATTTATCGATGAAATTGTTTTGTTCAAAGTCTCAAAACTATCTCCATAACCATAACTTAACACATAATCAAATAACGAAAACTCAAGTCATAAAAACCATCCAAAGCAATCGAAGGTAAAGTTAATTTTAAGAAACTTAGAATTGAATTTTGAATCAATTTTACGACGAGATAATTATTATGGCATTATTGCTGGTTGCATTATTGATGGATGAAGAAGAATGAGAAATTTGTTTCGTTCTTTATCAAACCCTGAACTGTTCAATTCTCAGGTTAACAAAGGCTAACACGGAAAGTAAGTTTTGAGTTAAATTCTTCACAATTTTCATTCTAATTTTAATATAAATGTTCAAATTAAACTCACAAATCTTATCAAAGAAAACATCTAATTGTAAATATCATCCGAAAGGTTGAGTGAATAATTTTTCACCCTTCATGTGATAGTAAAAGATGAACTATTTGGATGAGCTTTTTTGGTCTGTTTAAATGTCAACAAGTTGACTGAGGCAATCTGGTTCAACCAGATAGTGTCAATCCAAGTTATAATAATAATGATGTTAATCGGCATGAAAATTATGTTAAAATGAATAAACTGTAATCACAGTTAATCAAAGGATAACTTGAATGAAACCAAAGGAGCAAAGATCCTGCACAGTCAATCATGGGTTGAATGTAGAGTTGAACCAAAAGAGCAAAAGATTTTTAATCAATCATCAAACTATTTTTAATTATCATCCTTAAACAGCCTCAATATAAAGGTACCTTTACCTTTAATTGTTGGTGAACCAGAAAAATTTGTTCATTTGTTTACTTTCATTCCTTTTTCAGCAAATAAAATGACTAAACGTTGAATAAGAAGATTGATTCAAAATAGTTGATTCTTTCAAATCTTTTCTTCTGCTCCTTTCCAAGTTTGATACAATGATAAAAACATTTATGATTTAGACTCGAACAGGTAAGATCATTGATCTTTCTGCTTGAACTTTAACCTTGTTATCATGCAAGTGTTTATAGATTGAATTTTGTCTCAAAAGTGATATTTTGAAACAAAATATTCAAACAATTCTTGTGTTTACTTGAACTGACTTGAAATGTTTTATGAAATTGATGATCTTGGACTGAAAATGTATTCATAAATAAATGATTTGTTTCTCGAGTAAAATCAACTCAGAGAAATAAAACTATTGAATTAAAGTTCAGATAATTATCACGTTTAAAACAACAAAACCTGACTGTCAAACTGTTCAGAAATAATCTAATTTACAGAAAATCTTTTGTTTCCTGATTCGCAGCTTACAGATTTTTAACGTGAAATGAAATTAACAAACTGATTGCAATTGTTGAAAGAGGATGGAAATGGTGTGAAACCTCTTCAATTAATAGCTGTTTAATGGCAGTGAATGTACATTTCAATCAATTCACTTTTTGGTAAATCGTTTGTACTGAAGATTGAATTCTTGAAAACTTTAAATGATCATAAAATATATGGATAAATATATAATTGATGGAAACTATAAGATAATTGTTTCTGTTCTTGTTATTGAAATATTCACAGACAGTTGAAGTGGACATTTTAATTTCTCATGAAAGTTGTGATAAGCAAAAAGTTAGGTGTTGAAGTGTTTTTCAACTGTTATTTCAAGTCTCAATGTGTAGGCTTTTGGCTGTTTAAAGGTGGAAAAGGTTAATTTGAGTCGAATTGACTATTGAATAAATTTGAAGGAAATTTCAATTTCTGCGCTAAATTATCATTAGAAATGGCAAGTTGAATGGAAAGGTTTAATGGATTATCAGCGAGTCAAGGAACTCGAAGGTGAAGATCAATAACAAGACAAGATAATGATTAAATGCTAATTGAAATGGACTAATGGATACAAGATAAATGACCTCAGCTAAGATGCTTTAACGAATCGAGACTTTTGTTTTTTACGATTTTTTGTTCATCGTTTTGTTTCACACTTTTCATTGTATATTATTATGGATCGAGCAAGGTTTAGCAAGAAAAATGAAGAACAGAGTAAAAAGCTTTCAATGGTTAATATCTCATGAGAATTGCGAGTAAAATTGAAATCAATCAAAGGTAATAAGCTTTGGGTTAAGTGAGGAAAGGAACTGATTCAAGATGATTAACTTGGAACAACATATTCACTCATTACCGAGCCATGAATGATGAAGGGTTTGGGTTGGAAGGAAGGGTTCAGTTACTCACCACTGGTGCTGTAATAGCCTTCTGCTTGTGCATTGACATTGAAAAGTGTTGAGACGATCACAAAGGTAACCAAGATGAATAGTAAGGAACGATATCTCAGTGTTTTCATGAAGGGTTTAACAATCATTTTGGATGATTCAACTGTTAAATGTGAACAATGTTTCCTCGTATATAAATCCTCCATTTGAATCACAATTGAATATGCAACTTGAATGGTCAACTAATTAATATTGAACGACTTTTACAGACTTTGCGCTTAAATTTGCTTTTTTTCAATTTAAAAGATTTTTCTCTTTTCTCTTTTCTCTTCTTCTTTTGTGTTAACAAATTTAACAGTATTTTTAATTAACCAATCTAGTTAATATTTACATTAATCACTTTATTAAATGGTAAATGTTGAATTTCCGGTGAAAATTGAAATTGTTCATGAATCATTTAAAGCCAGGTTCAACTGTTGAATAAGTTGCTTTGGGTTTGTCTTTGGATGCAACTCAAGACTAAACTCACAATTCCAGGCGAGTGGTCTATACCAGTTATCATTTTCATGCGCATTTCAATGTGATGTTCATGGTGATGATAATGATGATCAGCATCAATATCAATAACACTTAGAAGAAGAAGAAAAAAAAATAGAAACTTTTATCCTTTTAAAATTAGTAAACCTTAAAGTGAACAATGAGAATCGACAAATTTTCAATATTTACAAATGATAACTGAAAGTGAAAACATATTGATCCAGATTTTAGTTCCGGTTTTTTTAGGTAAACAAGAAAGTGTCTCATGATTTTATCGACTTGAGTTGATCAGCAAAATTAATGAAACATCAGTAAAGTTCATCAAAGTTAATGTTGATTATGAAATTTGCTATTATTCATTGAACCTTGCTTTTACTCGCTACTTCTTCACCTTTTCACTCACCTTTATCATCATATATTGAACATAAGGTAACATAAACAAATATAAGATCAACTCTATTGTGACAATAAATGAGACTCAAGGGTCTACTTAGGTGATCATCAAGAGCAGGATAAAGATGAAGAGCAACTAATGTATTAGCTAGCAAGCTGAATGAGAATTGATAATAAGAAGGAAAAGCAGGAACAACAACAAAAAAGCTAAACAATATGTATTAAGTAAATAGCTTTATATTTGAACAAAAAAAGACTAAAAGTTGATAATTTTACTCCCAGTTAACAGCGCCATCTTTCGCTTCTTTTTGAGATCAACCAGTTTTCTAACTTCATTTTCAGCCTTTTACCTGCTTCCTAGACATGGTGATCATCATGATGGATTGAAGACACAGGAGCAGACTCAGATTCTTTACAATCATCTTTATATTCTGACAGAGTAATTTTATTTTTGCTCAGCAAATAAAAATTTGTGCTTATTGTTTGAGATCAATCTTACAGAATCTGACGTTTCTTCTTCCGTCAGCAACAATTGAAGCTAAAGTTTGGCGAAAGAATAAAAAATCAACTTTTTTTTCTCAGTTTCTCATTGTTTTCCTTTCCTTTACAGTACTAATTGTATTCAATTATTTAGCAACATTTAATATCTTCAACATCAATTGTTGCAGTTTGTTGACTTGAAAATAATAAGAGATAAAAAGTTTGGCGAGAAAAAATAAGAAGAAAACAGTAAAAAGAAAAGATAAAATTCTGAACTTCAAGTGTAGAGAATAAAAAATCTCAAGTAACGTGATCAAAGTCAAGTTATTAAAAGTTGAACTCTTCACCATCGTCTTCATCATCATTATCAGTGTGAAGAAACAATCAACTTTAATTTGGCCCAGTTTCGAGTGAACCAGTCAACCTTTTTATCACCAAATCATCGACGAATCATTATCGACTGGCAATGGCTACTTCTGATAGCTCAAGGCTTACAACTTCAATAATGGCTTATCCATTGGTTGGTCAATCTCGTCGTACAATTTTACTTTTAATTGTCTCAATCATCTTAACAACTTTAATTGACAGTCAAGTTGATGCGTTTTATAACACAAATGGTAAGTTTATGAAAAATGAAGTTGAACCAGAACCAGAGATTTGCTTCTTAAAACGCTTTTTTCAAATCCTATTTTAAGCTTTTCAATTTATTCCTCTATTTATAATCATAATCAATAAACTAAATATTGTCAGGGAATTAAGTTAATGTTAACAGTTTAACTATTATTGATCATCTTTATTGTTGCCATCAATCTAATCCCATAACAAATGTTGCATTAAGACTCAATCCTTTGTTAAATCTGTTTCATGTTTCAGGTTTGGTTGAGCTAAATTAATTTGATTCATTACTTTGGTTTAATTTTTCAATACTGTAATTTATTTTAATCATTTCAGTCAATCTATTTGGCTATTAAATTAATAAATTTCCAGACTTTTGTTTTCCGATGCCTTTTTGCTGGTCAATTTCAACTCAAATGTCAATTGGATTAGCTTTTTGGGTTTAAAATTTAATCAAAACTAGTCTATTGAATTGGTTTCAATAAAATTGCAGAAAGAGCATTAAATTATGATTTAATTTAACCGAAAAGTAAATAGTTGAATGTTAAAGATTTATCGTATTTATCAATGGTAAACAAAATGTATGTTGACTTTTTTTACTTTCAGGTAAATAACATTTACTCAATCTTCATTAAATATTAAGACTGACCAAATTGTTCAATCAATTTCATCTTATTTTCTTATCATCATGACCATTATCAATATCATCACTTACCAATCTCCATCAGAATCTCCATCAAAATGTTCATATTTACAAATGTATTTCTGATTCAACTAAATACACTTGTATTGCCAGGTTACACATTAATATTTAATTTGTTTTCCTCTTTCATTATTACTTGATCAAGTCAACTATACTTGGTTAATTTGAATATTGAAAGTGTTATAAATAGCGAGTAAATTAGAGTTAACATTAACTGTTAGCATTAACTGTTAACATCTATTTTAGTTTTTTGTTTTTGGCAGAAATTTGTTTCTTGTTCATCCATTCATTCAATATGTGAACAAATGGTTTGAACATTTTACAACAATTTGTATTGTTGATACAGTTAAAGGTTTATTTCATTTCAGTTTCAAAGTTTCCCTTCAAATAAAAGTCATTTCAATTTTGCAAACATTATTTATTGAGTTTTCAATTTACTGGTTAATCTTATTGTAAAAAATGTCTTAGCATTTTGTTTCAAGGTGCTCGGTTGAATGTTAACAATTAAATAAACGTTAAACTGGTTAGGAAGGTTGAAAAATATGGGAAAAAATTCAGGTGAATGTGATAGTGTTTGGTAACACATTTGATTGAAAAAAAAGCTTGATCAAGATGCTACCAAGTTTGAGACTCAATTTCAGTTTCTCAGTTTCTTTTGAACCAAATTTTGATCACATTTTGATCACAATTTGATCACTTTCAAATCACAGTTTGATCAAGATTTGATCACAAGCGAACAACAATTGAATTACAATTGAATCACATCCGAAATGAACTAAGATGTTGAACAAAAATATTTTCAATATCGTATTCTTTGGCTACTTCAGTACTGATATTATTAATAAGAGTAAACAAGTTGCAAGGCTTAGATTTTTTCAAAGCTTTAAATCACTTTAACATCAATTAGTGTTTTGGTTAATTAACATTCCATAAGCCGATTTCTTGATCTCCATGCTTATTGTTTCGACTATAAGGCAGAAAAATGTAACAGCTAAATCCAATGATTAGAACCCGATATTATGAATTTCAATAATTTATACCGATTGACTGGAAGAGGAAAGTTGATTATGATTTCTTATTAACTCTGGAGTTGTAATGCTAGAAATTTTAATACAATTTTAGGCGACAATCATTGTTTAGCTTAATCCGCTGAGATCGTATTTGCCTATTCAAACTAACAGTCATTGAGAATGAATTTAATAAAATTAATCAATTTTTTGATGATTAGACAGTTAATTGAATGTTAAACTGATTATATAACTACAATTTAATGAATAATCAATGAGTTAACAGTGAACTGGATGTTTGGTTAACCAGTTTAATTTGTTCACTTTTGGCTAACTTTTGATGTAACCTTTAATCTTTTAGACTAATCATCTTGTTATTGGATTTATTCAACTCTATCACTTAAACTGGTTGCTTAAACAATTAGCTTAAGTGATCAAAGGATTAGTCAATTTAATATTTAAATGGGAACACTTGAGTTGCTATTTTTAGACCAAATGATAAAGGTCAATGTGAATGTCTGGTACAATTATTCAATAAGCATCAACTACACAAAAAGTAATCATAGTTATCCTGGATTTAAGAGAGGTTGAGTGAACATTCATGGATAAAAATGATGAGCTTTAACATTTTTTGATGACTTTTGACAAAGTTTCAATTGCTTCTTTGAGGGAAAAAGCAAATTGAAAGAATCAAAATTTTCATCTCATTTGACAGGGCAGTTTGTGAAAATTGTTGTCAATGTCATATTGTTGATGTTAAATTTGGTATCCTTTTACTTTACAAGCGACTCAGTTATTATCTTCACTTGTTAAATCAAAATACTCGCAACAAAATCTCTCTGTTTTTTAGATATAAAGATGAAATAACATTCCTTCCTATCCAATGTCCATGAATGCTCATGCAATTCAATTGATTCTCAACAGCTTCCTTTTGTATTTACCAACATATTATTTTTTTGGGTATCACATTATTCTTGCTTCTTGCACTTTCTTTGCTTTTTGTTTTCACTTTACTTGGGTCTCAACTTGAATCTTTACTTAAGCCTGGGCCCTAAACAGATTGAATTGACGTTTATATCAATAAACAGAAAGGTTGTTATATGTGTTAACATTGTCTTCATTTGTTGATTCCAATCAAGAAGCAAAAGGGACAAATCAAAAATGTTGCTAAAAAAAGGATCCAACTGCTCCAATTGTCATCCTTATCATCTTCTGGTTATTTATTTGTCGCTCTTTCAATAGCTTGTTCATTTCAAATAAATGAAAGAACAATAGTTGTTGAGACCATTAATTGATTAACTTAATTTGATTAACAAAGCAGCTAATTGAAGCAACCAAAGTGTCATTATACTGACTCCACATCTATCTAATAGGCAGCAACAAAATATCAGACGAAACCAAAAGATGAAAGCTTAAATAACAGGATTTTTGTAAAACTCAAGTATTGAATTAAATTTTTGTCCTGATAAAACCATCCAGTGTTTGTCATCATCGCCTAATTTCAATTTAATTAATGAATTGGGAAATATTGTTAATATTATTACTTATAATCAACTAGTTTATATTTGATTGCAATCATAATTACCTCAATTTCAATGATTGTCACGTAACCAAATAGCCAACTCCATGTGTTTACCAAAGTAAACCTTGTCCTTTCACTTGGGTCAACTTTAATCCTCTATTAGGCTCAATTACTTTAATTGTCCAATTGAAAATAATACTCAGACAAAACTAAATTAAATGACTAAATTAATTGTAATCCTAGATATTGGGCAACAGTTATCAATTATAAAGCAAACAAAAGCAAAATGTTCGCTCTATAACACATGCAAAATGTCGATGCAAAAAAAGAAAGCATAAAAAGCATCAAAAACAACAACAATCGATTGATTGATTCGCTTTCATTTTATTGAATTCACTTCAAAATCTGGTTTAATTTTTTCAGCTTTTTGCTTTCTGCTTACCTTTTAAGCTTATTTATCCATATTTATTTACCCTTTTTCATGTGTAGGTGAATAATCAATTTGATTGATATCTTGGTTTACCCTTTAAGACATTACAATGATTGATTAACCCAATCATAGTTTTTTGGTTCCTCCTTCAATTCCCATTCCAATTCTTGTTTACTCTTTTAGTTGATTATCAAAGATGACATTATGTGATCAAATTGTCAATATATCGATGTAAATTGAGATCCAAAACAATCAAATGATACAATTTACAGCAAGAGGAACACAAAAAAATTGATAAATGGGTTTTGTGTAATTGTGAAAAATAGTCAACAAGGTTGAACCTAACCATGCTAAAATGATAAAATTTAGATGATATTCTGATTCTGATTGAAATTTGTTGATTTAGTCGAAAAAATTATTAAATTGTAAAAGGAAATGCAATTAGAATCAAGCAGAAAACAGAACATCTCAATGGTTTCACTTTGCATTTTCATTTTAAACACTTCTGCTTTACTTTGAATTCAGATATTTTAATTTTACATTTGTCAATTGGTTTTCAATGAAAATCTGATTCCGTATCAAAAATTAATGTCCAAGAATGAATGACAATTAGATGATCAAAAAATTATCAAATTGGTAACATTAAAAGGTCATCAACTGATGTTTTAAACATAAGCTAATCAACTAATCGGCTATGAAACTCATTGGGAATTGAATGTTATTCTTTTAATAAACTCAATGTTTTAGCTTATTGCTGTTCAAATCAATACCATTAACTTAATCAAATTTTGAACAACCTGGAACAGCAATGGAAAATTATGACAAAAATTGCTCGATATATGACAAATTATAACAACATTATGGCTCTTTGTTTTGTTTTAGTGTCTCATCAATTTTATTAATAATCCATTAATTTCAATTTCCATCAATTAAATATCATATAATATCAAGCAGCATACAACTCGTAAATTGAATTATAATTAAACTAATGGTTATTAAATCCATATGAAAAGGGTTTATCCAGCAAAACGAGACACTTTTGTGCAATTGATGAAGCTTTTTAGTCGCCTCATTAACGTCATAATTTTTCAGGTTTCTCACTTTGTTTTATTCATTATCATCATGAATTTTCACTCTGCTTTTCAAACTGTTGAGCCAATCAGATTTTTCGGAAGCAAAATGACGATGAAAACCAATTTGATGAGCCAAGGTAATAAATTGCAAAACAAAAGTTTCATGTTATCAAATTATCGTCCTTATTCACCTTCAGTCTTCAAAGTCTTCACAGCCATTTGAGCAAAAAATAAACAATCAAACGTAAATAGGATAACTTTTACTCCAAGCTGGCTTCATATTTTGAGCAATTTATCTCTTCGTATAATCAATGAAATTGTTTCTTTCAATTCACATAGCTTCATCTTCATCGAGATTCCGAGCTTTCGTTCAATGAATCGTTTATTTCAATTGAACGAGAAGTGATAAAATTTACTCCAAGAAGTTAGTCTAAAGCCAAGATTGACTGGTTGAATATGCACTAACTTCCCAGCTGTTAAATCATGATTCTTTATCTAACCAAATTTCCAAAAAACTCAAAACTTTCTGTACCAAAAATGGAACCAAATTGAGGACAAATAGCAAGGCAGTGCAAGAAGCACTTTCCCTTGAGTGACCTGACAGTTAAAAAACCAACAAATTATCTTTCAAGATTGAGTCTAAGATTAACCCTGAATAACCTTGCAACTCGAAACTCATATTCATCAAATGTCTGCTAATTGAATAACACGTTGAGTGTTAAATCCCCTTGAAGATGGTCTTGTAACAAATTACAACCTTAATCTTGATTATTTGTTATCATTCCGTTCCCATTGCAACCTGAGAGTTGTTATATCATTCTTATTATCTTTATCAGTTTATTGTTTCCATAATCTCATCTGAGATCACTTTTGCTGTTGACGTCTAAACTTATTAAAGTGATATTCTTGCTCCAACTCTTAATCTGATAGTTTTTATTGAATCATTTTTGGCCAACTTCACCTTTCTTATTATTATTGCCACTATTATTTACCTTTATCTGCCATTTATTAGTTTCAATTGTTATCTTATAAAAATAATAAAACATTAACCTGGGAGTGATAAAGGCTAATATTGGCAAAACAAGGCTCAAAGGTTCAACTGCTTAGACTGCCTTTTACACAAATGAATGCTCTCAACATGATTCAGATTCATTTAGAAATTTTCACTTTTCTTTTTTTCTTCTTTTCTTTTATATTAGAATAACTTTTATCCTCATTTATCTCCTTTTCCTGAATCATCTACATCTTCACTCCTTTCATTGCCTTCATCATCCTTATTAACCACGTAAACTGATCTCAAGAGCATTTTTGTGTGAAAAATTTCATCATTTGTATTCAATTAACTCAATCATCAAAAGAGTTAAGTATTAACGTTAGAAAAAATCAGATAATTTAATTTCCATTCACTTCAAGTGAAATCCTTAAGTCTACAGTTTAACTTGTGAATCGTCTTATATTTTCATTTGGTTGATCCTTGATTAATCGATCATTCTGTTTAGTCAACATGCAACCTCAACAAACGATATTCAACTGAACCAATTAACCTTCATTATCATAGTTATTGGAAACTGGAAATTATTAAAATGTTACTTTATTTTATATTCAAAAAAGCCAAGATGTTAGAGGAAGGAATAAAAGAAAATGATATTTTCTTGAGTTTCCAATTTTTCCAATTCAATTGAGTTTAACTAACAAGTGATCAACCATGAAAAGGTCATGAACACGTTGAACCTTAATCTTTAGGAAACAGGAAAAATATCATCATTTTATGTCCATTCAGAGACAAGAATTTATTTACTTGTTAAAAAGAAGAAAAAAATTGAACAAATAAAAGAGGAAAAAAGATTTGATTCAATTTCATATTAAAATATGTAAATGCTCAGTCTTGCATGAAAATAATATGACATTGAAATGAGCTGCCGCAATGGAAGAACTGTAATAAGCAAAAAAAGATTTAAAATATTGGATTTATTTTTGCCTCATTTCTATGAACTAAAACAAATTATCAAATGTGTTTAATGCTCATTGATTATCGGTAACAATTGGCATGAAAATAACCTTTTGACTTCATTTAAATACATGAAAAGTTATCAAACTGAAATGGATTCTGAATGTGTTCAAATGAAGGAGTAAATTAAGATATCAATATTTTATTAGGTTAAGATTTTGTCAAAAAATGTCAATTTTCAGCTCATCAGAATACCTTTAGGGAAATCAGATCAATCTGAACTTTAAGCACATTTCTCACCATTTGAGTTCAAATTTCACAAAATACAGTCTAAGAGGAAAAGATATTCAACATTTCCTACTTTATTATTATAGATTTTGAATTTCAAATTGTTAAAAGCTAATCATTAAAAGTTATTCTTAAAATATATTCCATGAGATTTAGTAATGATGTGAATAAGCAGAATGCTAAATGAATTGACAAATTCCGTTTAGCAAATAGATCGATCCCAGCTTGGAGTGAAATTTACGATTCGGATTTTAAAGCTGATAAATACATTTACCAGAGTTACTATAGTTAGGATGATAAGATTGATAAAGATGAAGGTTTTTTCATTTCTTGTTTGGAAGGAAATTGTTTCCTTTTTTGTCCTTTTCGTTGATTAAATTGTTGGTCAAATAAAACTTTCAATTAAGTTATCAATTTACCTTCCAAAATTCAAGACAATCTGGTAGTTGTACATTTTTGTTTCTGATGTAGACTTTTCAATCTCACAGATGCTTTATTTTATCATCAAAAGTCATTTTTGTGTTAACAATTTTACTTCTGATAAAATACTTATTACATTATTGTATTTAATAAAATGGACTTTCCTGTTTCTATTGTTATTATATTTTTTATTATTGTATTGGAAGGGTTTGGCTTAGTGAAAGTAAATATGATTTAAATGAAATTCAGTTTCAAATTTTATTTTACTTGTTGATTGCTGTTCTTTTTGCACCCTTTGATTAGAAATTGTAAATCGTATTAGCTATTAGCTTTCACATTGTATTACTATTAACATTAACCAAAGCTAGTGACTAAAAATAATCGGAAGTCTATACATCAGAGAAACTGAATTATCAATCAAATTTGTTGTTTTCTGGTGTAACGTTTCCTGGTTAATCTTGAAATTGTTGAAAGGTTATTATTATTGTTGGAGAAAACGAAGCTAATATTATTGTCGATAACAATGTCTACCACCTTTTTTTGATATGAATTTTGTTATCATTTATTTTCGTGTTTATCATTGAGTGTTTGTTAACATTCAATCATATTTAAGATATTTTAAGATGACAACTAATATTGCTTTGTTAAATATGAAAAGGTAACCTTTTATAAATAAAGAGCATTTATGGATTAATGTACGATAATTCAATAGTTAATGGGTAGCTTCATTATTATTGATTAATGTATTTCAATTTTAGCGCCTACAGATTGTCAGCCAATCATGCAATCTAGTAAAAGCGGCAAATGTTTCAACTGTTAACATCTTTTTAATCTGGTTATTGCGTTTCTTTTTTATTTTATTTCTTGCTAATTAATTATCTAGATCCAGAAGGCTTTGATGATTACATTCTTAACAACTTACAGTTGGCTGAAAGTGAGGCCAATTACATGGAAAACAATCTTCCAATTGTAAAGACACCATCAGGATCAGTTGTCACCATGAAAAGGTCATGCATAAGAAGATCTGGAATTTGTGATGCTCGTCCATCTGATTGCTGTTTAAATTCAGTTTGTCGGTGTAATTTGTGGGGTGCTAATTGTCGCTGTCAGAGGATGGGATTGTTTCAAAGGCTTGGAAGAAAGTGAAGAAGACCTTGCGGTCAACCCAAAAAACGAATCCAAAACCGACTCCTTTACCAACTTTCAAACGTTTCTCCTTTGTTTCAATAGTCACCTCGTCTTTGGATTTATGTTGTGTATGATTATGATTGTCAAAGTTGTCTACAATTAACATATTGAAACTAATTTACACGCTGATACACATTGAAAAAATGATTTGAGACATTTTCACTTTCATTATAAGCCAATCTAATCTAAAATAAAACTACAGCAACAAAGTACAGAAAATGATTATTCAACCATTTTTAATGGTTAACCAAGTCAATTGTTGAATCATTTATATTATATTTCCTGATCTTATACAATGAATTTTAATTAAGGCAATCAAAGCGTTTACAGTGGAAAGGTGAAAAGTGAAAATTAGAAATTTTGTCTCAAATCAATTTACCTTCAGTTTTGTGGCAGTTTGAATTGCAATTTGAGTAACAGCCATGAATCAAATCAACTTTGTAAAATTGTCTTCCGTGAATGTGATTAAGTCTTGCTCTTTCTTCATCCTCATCAACATCATCTTCATCAGCTTCATCATCCCTCTCTTCAAGCTAATGGAAGAGGAGTTTTGTTTCTTTCAAAAAGATGCATAATCATATAAAGTTGCCATTTAATCATGTCTTTCAACATTCCTAACATATCTTTTCATTTCATGATTTTTTTCTCTTCTCTTTTTGTAACAATTTTCTTCACTTCTCTTCTTCATCCATTCCTCTTCCATTTCACTTGTGACACTTTTCATCTTCATCATCTTGATGCAAGACTTTTCATCACTTGTCATAAACAATATCCACTGCTTTGATTCCTTTTTATCCTTACTTTTGTTTCTCAAAAGACAAGCTATTTCCTCCATTTTACCCAATATAAACTGTTATTACTGACAGAACAATTAATTTTAGAATGAAAATCTAATTTCAACATAATTATGGTTAAAAAATGAATGTATAAATTGTTGTTAACCTTTTCAACCATAAAAATTGCCCTTTTTGGTTGTCAATGAACAAATACTAATACCGGTAGTTAACAATGTATTATTAACAACATAATTAGATAGATATCAAGAGAAAAATAAAAGTTAATCTAACAATCAATTTAACAATACTCGGTTTTATCCTTAATTAAACAATAATTGCTCAACCTAGGGCTTGGGAATAATCATTTGGCCCAATTATTTGGATTTGGTTTTCGCGTTATTCAGTCTCGACATTATGATTCAATTTTAAGCTGGTAAGCTTTATAATATTAAAATCTTTTGATTGATCACAATTTGATTGCGAACATGTTTAACATCAAATAAATACGAGTGTGTGTTTGTGGTAAAAAGAATAACAATGAGAATCTGAGATAATTCATCTCCTAACGGGATTAAGATTTTCTTGTCTTGATGAGTGATTGATTTAAAATGGCATCTTGTTCATTAATCTTGTCATATCTGAATCTTTAAATCGCGTTACTTTTAAAGGAAAGAGAAAATAATGAATAAATTGTTAACCAGAGAACAATTTATTTCCAAACTTGATTCCAAGAGTCTTCAACTAAATCATCAATTGAACCAAAATCATTTTTCTTTGACCAAGCGGGTAATAATGAAGATGATCCGATCCAATCACCCCAAAGTGATTTATGGTCTAATGATATCTCAGGTTGCCCATGAAGATGATGATGATCATGGAGATGATTGTCCTCCCAAGTGTGTGCTGGCAACAAGGAATCGTGTTTATCCAAGTGTGTTAATACAGGATCAGCTTTATCCCAACTGAGAAGGTCCAATGAATGATGAGAGTGTGAATGGTGAGGTGCATGGTGAGAGTGTGAATGATGAGGTGAATGATGGGAATGTGAATGGTGAAAATGGTGTCCATGTTTGACATGATGATGATGACCATGGCCATGATTGTTATGGCCTAATGTATGATGAACCCACGAGGAAGTGTGAGGCCAATTGGTTAACGGCCAATTTGAATGGTAAGAAGGAATTTTGATAGGAACAATAACAGGCTTCCATGGACCATGTGACTTCCAGCTGTCTCCCCCGCAACAACCGCCACCTCCAGTTACAATTATGTTATCTCCTTTGCCTTTTTTACCTCCTTTTGTAATTATGATGTTTCCCTTGCCACCACCACAACCACCGGAGGACCAACCATGGCCACAGCCACCCGAATCACTGATAACCACATTGGTTCCACCATATTTTTTGCCAGCAAGTAGGTGGACGAGTAAACTGATGAGTATAAAACAGGACAACATTGTATAAATATTTTTACGTTGTTCAACGATTATTGATTGATTTATAGAGTATATATTCTAGTTAACTAGACGAGAGAACATTTAAATTCATCACAATTCAAAAACTTGACTTTGACTAATTGGAAAGTATATAACGACAGAGGCTGGTTCAACTTAACTGTTGAAAGTTTGGGACAAAAGTGAAAGCACATTTACTTGATCTAAGTTGCTGCTTATTTTCACGTTATTTTGATATTTAACTTAACTCCTTTTGAATTTGGCTAATCCACATATTAGCTGATTAACTTATTATTCATTTTACTACGATCAGGTTAATGTTTTTTCTCTATTGTCAATGTTCGTCGGGTGAAATCGCTTTCTGGTTAAATTGTTTGTTAACAATTGATTTACGAAATGATGGAGATTTCATATTTGAAATTACTCGTTTCAACGCAAACATTTACAACAAGTTAATCTTTATAATGTTTAAACATTAACAATCGACTTTCATAATATCCATTAAATGGTCTACTTAATAAACATTTTTACTTCACAATCAAAATTTCTAAGATATTTGGATCATTAAATATGAAATTGTAATCACAAACTCTAGACCATGTGAGAATGAGATTAAATTAACCCGGAAGAATCAATCAACTATTCATTTAACTTCAACTACTCATCGAAATGGAACAGATTTGGAATAAACTTAGTGGAAAATAATTTGATATCACAATAAGCCTAAAGTCGATCAATTAGTAAGCGAATTTTTCAATGCTCATTGAAAAATTGTTTACATAGCAAGTGATTAAATTCAGCTGAAATTGAAACTGAAATTTATGAGCAAAACTGCACGGAAACAGTTCAATAAAAACCAAGTTGATTCAAATTTAGCAGCGGTTATGAAATTAGCTTCCCTTTTCATCACCTTTAACTCTTTGCAATAATTTCGCTTTGATAATAATAGAAGTTACAATTAATGAGTGTAATTATTGATTGATTGATTGACTGTACTTATCATGTTTTATCATGGCAAAACTTACTTTTAACGCAAACATGTATGTTTAAAACAAGTTAATCTTTTTATCTCAATAGATGGCTCTGTTCAGCTCGAACCAGTGCGAAAATTGCATCTTATATCATATATTAATAATTTTCGAGTTTATAATGTTTTTGATAATTAACCGTTGAAATAGTTAGTTAAGCATGAACCGACAGAATTTTTTATTAATTCTTCAATCAAAATAGTTCTATGAATCTGAGAGAGTAAAAATTTAAGCCAAGTTATTGGAAAAGAGTGAGGCTTGCATTAATGAAAGTCAAAAAAGGGTCTCTCCAACCTCAACCTGTTCCAATGCTGCAACCAATTTGTCTACATTACCAGCTGGTTCAATGGTTTATTGTTTATCTTATTATGAACTAGGAAGCTAATCTAGTTTTGATATAATCAAGGTCTAATTAGTAATTACAGTGAGACTAAAAATATGGTAATTAAAACGCTGATTAGTCTAATTATTGATAAAAGCAGGTAAGATTTTCTCTCTATTTGATAAACAAGTAAATTGTACTTTTGCTCTTTATTAACTAGATTCATTTAATTCAATGTGAATATTAAATTTCAAGAGTATCAGAATATATGTGTGTTCCTGATCCTATATTCTTTCTTTAGGTCTCTACAAGAAAAACGCAAAGTCTAAGAACTTTATAAAAGATTTTCTCGGTAAACCATTGCCTGCAGTCAGAAAGATGACTCTCTCACCAAAACAGCCTGCCATGTTTTTGGAAACGTTTCCTTTTCAACCAATGAAAAATAATCATTGAAATTTGAGTTATCGTCGTTATTAAATCATTTTGACCTTCTAATCTATCAATGTTAGTTGCTTTGAGATTAATATAATTCAATCCCTGCTTTGTTTTGGTTCCAATTTGTTATCGCTTGTTACCTAAAAAAACTTTCATTTTGACAACATGTCTGTTTTGGAAATACGAAATCCAACCATTCGATCATTTGTTTATGGATCTTTAAGCGGATCATGTTCAACTTTATTGTTTCAGCCTTTGGATTTGATTAAGACTCGAATGCAGAGTCAATCGTCAATTGTTTTAAATCAAGTTGGAAAAACAAAAAAACTAGGGATGTTTCAAGTGATGGTCGAAGTTATCAAGAAAGAAAGATTACCAGGTCTATGGAAAGGAACTATCCCGGTATGTATTAATTTTGTAGAAATTTGATATTAATTATTTATTATTATCATGAATTGAGGGGATTCTTAATAATCTTGCAAGTGGAGCAACGTATTCAATTCTACCTATCTTTCTTTCAGTCACTAATCCGTTGTGTACCAGGTGTTGGTATATATTTTGGAACTCTAGATTACTTATCAATTAAACTTTTAAGACATCCTAAGCATCCAAAACCGATTGAAGCCATGCTGTTGGGATTCACATCTCGCACTGTGACTGTTATTACTCTTTTACCTGTGACTGTTATAAAGACTCGATATGAAAGTGGACTATTTTCTTATGCTAACGTTTGGATTGCAATTAAAAATATTTATCAAAACGAAGGATTCAAAGGATCATTTCGTGGCTTATTACCAACCCTTTTTCGTGATGTTCCGTTCTCGGGGTTATATTATCTGTGTTATTCGCAACTAAAACAGACATTGATTAATGATAAACAAAATTCCCCTGAATTCTTGCCTCGTTCATTTAAAACTTTCTTATGTGGATTAATTGCTGGTCTATTTGCTGCTACTGTCACTCATCCTGCAGATGTCGTTAAAACCCGAATTCAAATTGAACCTCAAAGATATCTCAGTATAAGTCAAACAATAAAGATTATTTATAAAGACGGTGATGTATTTCGAGGCCTTACTCCTAGAGTTATCAGAAGAACTCTCATGACTGCGCTTACATGGACTATATTTGAATTTCTCATACAAAAATCTGATAAAAACTAAATGTCATAAATTAATAATACAAATATCATTATCACGAACAAAGGATCATTTCATCATAGTCTTGAATGTACCATTTTTTAAATGTTTGTCAAGTCGAACAAAAATGAGCTTTCATTAATTTAACACAATAAATTTGATAATCACGTGGTTTATTCAAACGTACAAACCCAATTGCTTGTCTCGAATTAAATTTACATAGATTGATTGAGAAAGCAAGCTGAAGCAGAAAAATTCTTTAAATTGTAACAGTGAGTGAAAATATCGGGAAATGAGAAAGAAGGATGCGAAATGCTGTGTTATTTATAATCAGCTATCATATCAAGATCTTTTTATCTTTTATACCATAAACACAAATGGATCAGTTTAATTGCTTCATGAAAATGGTGTTAAACATAACATTTGCTAGCAATTTTAGGTCGCTTTGAAACCTTAT
This sequence comes from Tetranychus piercei, assembly GCA_036759885.1. Lineage (NCBI taxonomy): Eukaryota > Metazoa > Arthropoda > Arachnida > Trombidiformes > Tetranychidae > Tetranychus > Tetranychus piercei. The sequence continues at coordinate 6,220,028 of CM071878.1, forward strand.
GTGACGTCCAAAGATACGATTATTCGTGCTACAAATAGACAGTCCAAAGAAAATCTAATGCTGAAGTTGTCATTCGGATGTTTACTACTTTAGATGGACGTGCGTTTAACACTTTTTTTTGTTTTATTGTTTTGGATCAACGACCCGTATCAAAAGCTCTCGTCAGGACTTGCTGCTTAAAGGAGTAAAAATAGTTTATTCAAGTATCTTATAAAAACTAAATGTCACATAACACAGGTATCATTATCAAGGTCATTTATCGAAGGGTCATTTTATCATGTAATTTTTATAGTATTCAATGTTCTATTTTCTTAAATGTCTGTTATGTCATTTCATGTTGAACGAAAATTAAGACAATAAACTTGATGAGTCACGTGATTTATTCAAACGTACAAGTCTAATTGCTTGTCTCAAATTACATTTACAAAATTTGATTGAGAAGGCAAGCTAAAGCAAAAAATCCTGTAATTTGTAACAGTGAGTGAAAAATAGGAAATGGGAGAAAAGGGATGAAAAATGTTTTGGTAGGAGTCATAAATAGCTAATATAACTTAAAGACTATTTGTAGAGTTGCTGGTACCACTAGATTAGCACCGTGTTAATAAATTTGTGTGAAGCATAATCCAATGGCGAATTTCAAATATTGAAATGAGAAAGAGCAGGACGTTAAACTTTCAAATTAGATGAAAGTGAGAAAGTGAAGAAATGACAAGATAAATGTTAATTCGATAATAAAGAATATTCCATTGGTTGTATACGCAGTCTTTTGAATCACTAAATTGGTCAAATCATTATTTTGTTGGCCGTCGAACAGGTTCAGAAGCAGTTGGAGGAGGAGGAGGTCCTTTCCGATCCAACTCGTCAATGTAAGACATAAGAAGATGACGTCTTTCGTCTTCAATACAATCCAAAATAAGATATCGTTTATCATTCTGGAGTATGGCAACAATATCTTGTAAATGTTGTTCCGAGTCTTCAATCATTTTCTTGGATTTATAAGTTATTATTTTGGTCTCTTTTAATAATTCTCTAAATTGATTTTTGGCCAAAGTCAATTTGTCCTTCATGTACTCTTTAAATTCACGCTCACATTTTCTGTCACTAGAAGAAAATTTGGTATATCTGGGATCATCTTTTATGGATCGTCGAATATCTCTCCATGTTGAAGTCAATGTTATTTCCCGTACTTCGTCTAAAAGCTCGCGGAATTTTTCTCGCTTCTTTTTATAAAGATTGTCAATGTGATCATTGAAAAGTTTTTCTTTCTCATCACGATCTAACGAATCGACTAAATCCCAACGATGATCTTTCTTCAACATTTTTTTACCTTCTCTCCAAGAAACATCAGGATTACGGATGAGATCGGCCAACAGAGCATTAAAATGTTCCACAGCTTCGGCATGCTTATGCTGCTCCCGTTCCTTGTCTCTTTCTCGTAAATGAGTTGAAAGTTCACGAGCAACTTCCTTTTCACGTTCTCGTAAACTAGCCTCGATGGCTTCTTGTTTTTCTTTTTCTCTGGCTTCTTTGCCATCGACATTTTCATCCTTACGGTCACCTCCAGAGCCACCGTTATTTCCATCATTTCGATGTGATGAAAGACCACTGACATAGCTTTTAAAGGTATCTTCCCGAGCACTGCTGCTGTCCAGCGCTTTATAACGTGGATCATCTCGGATCTTGTCTTTAACATCAAACCACTTGGAGTACCGGTCCAAGTTTTTCTGCTCTTTTAAAAGCTCAATAAAACCTTGTTTGGCCTAAAATAAAATGATCAAGAAACACATGAAAAGATTAGAATAAATGTATAAGAATTTAAAAAAACTAAAAATAAAGTGAACTCATGAACTTAAAGCTAATTCGCTTTTCGATGTAAACGTCAGAGGATCCTTATAACAAGACAAAGAGATCAAAGTTCGAATTTTACTTTGCAACCTTCATTCAAAGTAGACCAAGATCTGAATTGGAGTATTGTTTGTTAATATAAGCATCAAGAATAACCCAATCAATCTAATATTATTCAAAGATAAGAAAGTTTTGTTCTCTTCTAGAAAGAGAGAGAAAAGAACAATGAAAGAAATCCAGAAAATGAATCAAAGATCAAAGAAATAAAGAAATTAACAAAATATTAAGCTAATTACTGTCCAAAAATGGTTTGGCTTAGGGTATCAATGCTCCATGAAGTCATTTGAAGTCTCTTTTCCCTTGGAGAGTTTACCTTAGCTGTGAAATGTTAAATTTTGCTGTGAATTAAATTATGAATTAGCTGAGATAAAATTGATATCATTTTAGAATGATACTTGATTTGTTAAAGAATGATTAAAGTGCATAATTATTAAACGATGTTGAATTTTTTTGGAAGAGAAAGGGAAAGAAATTCATTATTATTAATTAGTAACAGAGATGTTGATGTCGATGAACAAACTTTGAGCTGTAAAGAAAACAGATTGGTAGAAAAATAAACTACAATTACCTTTTCTCGTTGTGCGGCTTTTTCCTCCTTCTCTTTGCGTCTCAATTCAGAAATATAATCGTTAAATAGATTCTCACGATCTTTTTGTTTGTCAATAGCCCTGTATCGCTCATCCTTAGAATATTTGTGAGCAAAATCATGGAAGCTTGTTTTGTAAGTAACATTAGCTTCTTCCAGTAATTTTCTAAACTCATCTCTCTGTTGTTTAATCCTTTGACGCTTTTCCCGACGTTCTTCTTCAGCCTTTTCCTTAACATACTTATCAAATACTTGCTTTCTCTCCTTCGATGTTAACAATAGATATCTCGAATCAAATACAATTTTTTGTAATTCTTTTTCCCACGTCGAGAAAGCTGAAACCTGAAGAAATAAGAATAAGATCACTAATTGCAAACTACGCAAAGATCAACTCAACAATTGCGATTTACCTCCTTTTCAACCAACATAGATCTGAACATTTGAATCCTTTCTTCTAAGGGAATGGTTTCTCGTTGTTTAGCAGCGATTATTTGAATATCGGTGGATGGATCTTTTTTGTTTTCCTTTTCCATTTCCTCATCAGCTTTTCTGAATGAGCCAAAAAATTATGTTTACATTCCTCTGAATAAAGATAACACACAACATCTGTATAAACAATAAGAATAGTCTTACTTTTGTTTCTTGACGACTTTTTCCTCTTCATTTTCAGCCGCACGTTTCTCCTGTGGAGGAGAAGCAGATGGATCATCGGGTTTAGGTGGTGCTTTAACCAATTTGTCTACTTCCGGCTTGTTTTTGAGATCAGGTGGTCTTTCCCAAACTGATGTTTTGGTACTAGGATTATAAAAGAATACTTTGTTATCACCAGTCCAAACGATGCACCTTGAAAAAAAATATTGCAATATTAGATTTAGAGCAAAATTTGCTGCTGATTCTTCAGCATATTATAGGCAATTCATCAAGTTAAAACTTACCAAGGAGTTCCAGAGACAGGTGTACTCGAAATAGGTTTCGATTTATCTCTGGGCTGTTCAGGCTTTTTAACCGCAGCGTTATCCTCTGAAAGTTTTTCCTCATTGGAAGCGACATTGGCATCAGAGCTTCCTTCAGATCTTACCTCACTGTTTTTAATTGATTGATTCACTAGATTAGCTTGATTGGCTTTGGCTGCTAGCTCTTCTTGTTGCGCTTTCACCTTATTGATCGCTTCTGTAGATAGAAAAATGTTTAATATTGTTGTTAAAATAATCCTTGGTTTTGTATGAATCAATTACCTTCGAGGTCTTCAAGAGCTTTAGGTTTATCCCAAACTGATTGCTTTGTTTTCGAGCTAAAATAGTATGGTTTGCCTTCCGGAGTTTTATATTCAGTCCACTCTGAAGCAGCAAGTCGTATTTCAGGATCTACTTGTAACACCAGACCTTGCCCAGTTGGGTCAATAATGACGACGTCAGAACTTCCATCTGATCTTACCTCACTGTTTTTGTTTGTCTGATTTTCTAAGTTTGCTTGATTTGCTTTAGCTGCCAATTCTTCTTGTTGCGCTTTCACTTTATTAATCGCATCTATAAATGCAGAACAAAAGAGTTAGAAGATATATCTTGGTAAGCTTCAAGAATCCAAATACCTTCGAGATCACTAAGAGCTTTAGGTTTGTCCCAGACTGATTGTTTAGTTTTCGAGCTAAAATAGTATGGTTTGCCTTCTGGAGTTTTATATTCAGTCCACTCTGATGCAGCAAGCCGTATCTCAGGATCTACTTGTAACATCAGATTTTGTCTAGCTGGATCAAAATTAGCAACATTACCTAACATTGGATGTGCCCAGAGCGCAGCTTGAGCAGGGTTCAGGGCAACAGATGGTGGAACATTAAATGGAGGAAAATTTGATAATAACATAATTTCAACTAATTAAGAGTTAAATATATCAAAAGAATCAATGAAACTAAACAAGTCAATAAAATGAATTAAACCATGCCACACCCTATGAAGAGGATTATCGAGACAAAGAAAATCTATAGATCAGACATCTAGGGACAGGATGCAGGAAGTTAAACATCAATATATCTTGACCGCGCTTTTTAAATTCAAAGTCTTGAATTTAAAAGTTTTGCAACCTTTAATCAAGTTATCAGAGAAATAATGAAACAGCATCTAATCAAATCAATTAAATCATTATTTTCTCATTTCTTAAGATCAAAATCACATTTAGTTTTAAATTCACAAATTTGGTAACAGCAAATGGCGATGACAAAAATAACATCATTCAATTGGTCTGATACAACTAAATTTAGCGTTGACAATTTAATAACTGACTTTCAATCTGTTATGATTTATAAACTCTTCAATCACATAGAATGACGTTTTTCTTGATTGATCATCAATAATGTACTTTCGTATGTTTTTTCTCTAATTTCATGGGAAAATTATTCAAACTTTGATATTTCTCGTATTTGGCGCTGTAATTTTTGTGGATATTTCAACCAGCTGATAATTTAAATAGACACAATTAACTTCAAACACATTGTTAGTAAACATTGAACTTATTCTGAAGTTTTTTAAATACACTCAAATCCTTAGGGAATCATTTAGGTGAATTGAAGTTTTTTTAAATATTGCCTGATTGCTTTTTAATATTGTTTTTTATACTTTTAGCTATTCATTGTAACGGTAGTAAAATTTACTTCATTGTCTACTAAATATGAACGCCAATTGATTTTCATCATTAATTTTTTCATTTGACTTTTTTGTAATTCATATATTGAAATATGAACAAAAACTCACCTTCACCACCTAATAATCAAGCCAACCGTCCACCATCTCGATCATCATCCCGTTCATCCGCAACCAAGCCTAGTCGTCTACCTGGAGATAGTGTGCTCTTTGCTCCTGTTTATCAAGAGGAGAAGCTTGAAAATCTTCATAATAAACTAAAAGAATCTACATTTGAAGTTTCTTTGATGAAAGAAAAACTTTTGGAAAAGGCTAAAGCTACTCTTAATCTTAATAGACTACCTCAACCAGGATCTTTTATACCTTTTTTTCATTTCGACGAATTCAAAGATGTTCATTTATCTTTTTTGCAACATAACCCACCCTACACTCCATGGTATTCTATAACTGAAACTTATTTTGGACAAGGAGTTATTGAACTCCATAAATCAGTTTATAACATACTTTTGGAGCACCAAAATGAAAGATATGGCCCAGAACAAAGTGAACAGATTAATCCTACTGATCATGACTTCCTGATTGACATTGATCTTGATGATTCTTATCAACCATCTTATACCATCACAAATTTACACTAAAAAGTTACCTTTGATCATTTGTGAACATCAATTCAAACCTTCTGTGAAACAGGAAAAATTAGTCTCTTGAGTTAATTCAAAGTTAATCATATTCAAATTTGTTCGAATTTAATTTTTGGAGATCGCTTTACATTACACTAGAGTACTCCGTAACTTGGTAGAATTTCGTGTTGGCGCCACCTATTGGATTGACCATTTTAATACCATTTTTGTTCAATTATTTAATTATTTTAATGAGAATTTCTCAAAATTTAGTCAAAAAAGTTAAATTGGCATGTTAACTTTACTGGAAATGGTTTTCTTGCAGAATTAATCAGCCTAATCTCCTAATAACTAAAGGTCTTTTTTGTCTATCCAGCTCTTGACTCATAAAAACGCGAAAATGTTCTTTTCTATTGAATAATCAAATTATCGTGTTATTGACTTATTCTGATTTATTTGACAAAAAATTTTCACTTTTTCTAGTAAATTTGACTCGCTAATTCAACTTTTTGTACTAAAATTTGAGTAATTTTGGTTAAAACAATTAAAAAACCCATTTAAATGGTTAAATCCAATAGGTGGCGCCAACACGAAATTCTACCAAGTTATGGAGTACTCTAGTGTATATATTTTATTTTTTAACAGATCGGTCAGATTGAATTAAATGTAACTCATTATTATTGTGTTACTAATAAATATCAACTATTATATTTAGATATTACTCCAGAAATACAATTATTAAAATAATCTACACTTTATTAAAGGGTTTGTGATCGATTATTGTGCTTTTTGTTGATTGAAGAATCTAATTATCGACATCACTTAATATTTCGTGACATTCAGGATTCAGCCCATTTCGAAGCTCATATAAAATAGCTGAGCGATTCAAGTCTTTTTGTCAGGCTTCTTAACCTCATAAGTCAAAGATAAAGCACATAATTATAATTAAAACTGAACCTTGCGTCTTTCATAATTTTAACTCGAAATGATTTTAGTGTAATTAATAATTGGTTTATTAAATATCTTTCTCGTTCTAAACTTTCTGGTGAACCTAATAAATAGATGGGGCTGTTTTCCAGTTTAAGCATATGGATCAAAGAGTAACTTTGATCCATATCAAAGAGGAGCTCCTCTTTGATATGGATTCAAACAGATTTACTCTTTAGATCCAAGTGAGTCCATTACAGTTTCCATTACTAGTTGTCATAGAAACTGAGGGGAATGAACTGATTTTATCTAATTAAGCAGTTAAAAAATTTGATGCGTTCCCCACTGAGTAGTAACTTCATCTTGTAAGGAATGACTTAGAGTGGAATCTTTCATCTGATGCGATCCTATGCTATTAGAGTCATAGTAGTTTTTTGCACTTTAATTCTTAGTTTTCGCGTGTTTCTTCATGAAAATAGTTACGTCTATCTTTAATCAATTTGAACTAAAGAAATCAGAATTTCATTTTATCGATGAAACAAACTTTAAATCTTTTGAGTAATGTCCGTTTGGTCATTCTCGGGCCACCTGGCTCTGGCAAGGGTACAATAAGCCAAAGAATTGTATCCAACTTCAATTTATCTTATATTTCTTGTGGTGATGTTTTGCGAAATAAGATTGCCGCAGGAACAGGTTAGTTTTAATATTTTTCTCAAAAATGATCCTTTCATTAACAATATTTTGATGTCAAATTCCCAATTTTTTCGATTTCAAAACCGATTTTCACTTATTCTTAAGCTCTTTCATTCAAATCTTTTTCTTGTTCCTTATTTTTTTAGAGGAAGGTAAAATTGCCGCTTCCTACATTGCTCGTGGTGATCTAGTCCCCAACGAGCTGGTCACCAAATTGATGGTTGATGTCATTAATGGGGAATTTAAAGGCTGTTCATGGTTAATGGATGGTTTTCCGAGGACTCTACGACAAGCACAATCTTTATTAGAGCGTACCACATTGAGCAAGGTTATCAATCTCAATGTACCAGATGATGAGATAATTAACCGTATAAAGCATAGGTGGATTCATCTGAGCTCCGGTCGTATTTATAATTTAGAATATAATCCACCCAAAGTGCCTTTTAAAGATGACTTTTCTGGTGAAGATTTGATACAGAGAGAAGATGATAAGCCTGAGGCCGTGAAACAGCGACTTGACACTTACAATGCATCTACATTGCCTGTTCTTGAATTTTTCGGGTAAATATTGTGGTAGTTTGTTAATCTGAGTAAGGTTGAAGCTTCAATGTAATTACCGAGATACTTATTTTATCTAATCTTCAAGATAAGAAAATCACGTAGTCATTTTTTTCTTAATATATTGCTTTTGCAACCTGCTTCGGACCAGCTACATTGAACTTTTGCTTTTACTGGTGTCAGTTTCATTAGCATTATTTCCTCTTTCATATTTAATGTATTAATTTTTAATGATTTCCTTCCTCTTATCTTTTTTTATATCCAGGAAAAAAGGACTTCTCATCGAATTCACTGGAAGAGAATCTAATGTAATTTATCCCAAGATTCACCAATACTTAAAGGATTATCTTGATATGAAATGAGACAATTCAACGAATTCAATGAATTAAAGTTCCTTTGGCCAATCAAAAGCACATAAAAATATTTTTTAAGAGATGAAAAACCGATTCAATCAAATTTGTTTGTATTAACCATCATTTCTGGTTATAATGAAAATTAATTTTAAAAATTAGTATGAAAGTGCAAAGATTCATTACAAAAGCAGTAAAATTTCGTTTTAAATGATTTTCTAAGAATTTTATTTTTTAACTAAACATCACAACTCATTCACAATCTACATTCAAAAACATGTATTTTTTGTGTTTTTTTTAGCTTGAGCTTTCCCTCTAAATAGCTACTCAAGACTTACAGTTCTATCCCAATTTCTCATAACAACCAATCAGTGTAAATTATATAAGACGCACTTACTTCAGTGTATCAAATGTTAATGCTTATGCTATCAAAGTGATAAATTGTGTAAAATTCGATTTGAATTTGGCAAAGTAAAATTGAGAATGCCCTAGTGTTAATAAATATTTAATCTTGATTTTATGACAATTTTCAGTTCATTTCCTCGCTAAAAGAACAAACTTCTTTACTCTTTGGCCTTGAATTTTCATTTCCAATGCTTGAATTCATTCACCCAACTATTCACATCGATTTTAAATGTGTAAAATAATTTACTCTATTGGACTTACACTCAAAGAGTAGTATATTACTCTTTGCTTATTATTAATGTGAATAGCTGTCATGTTAAACAATTGTTGAGTTAATGAAAGATGACTTACAATGCAAGTTGTTGTCTATCATAAGGAATGAAATATATATTGGCACCTTCTAATTCAGAGTTTCCAGTTAGCGATTTTTCCATGAAATGAAGCATGAAAAATTAAACAATTCAAAATGGTGAAATTGAAACGCAACAGTTTAAATTTGATTGTCGAGAAAACATTTAAACACATCAAGGCTTCAAAATGCGAAATTTGCTTTAAACATTTGAATGTGACAATGTGACAACACATTACTTCAAATCTAATGTGCATTTATTTTTAATGATTTTCTCAATATTATAAATGAATTTGTAATTTTATTCGTTTATAGTTAGTTGAAATTTAAATTAATTTGTCTCTTTTGACACAATAAAGATTTAATTATGATTTAAAATTAGCGGTTTAACGAAAATATCTGAAAATTGGACAAGAAGGTAAACTGTTGAGCCATCTGGTGATTACTTCGTAAAATGGTTACGAATTTGTCAATTTATTAATTTATTAAAATCAAATTATTTTATTGATGAGGTCAGCTTAATGCTACCAGATCAACCATACCGTTAACTATTTTATTACCTCAGTGAATACTGATTTTAATTTGTTCTCCAGTCTATTCTCAATTGTCCCTTCAATCGAATGTCATTTGGATCAAATAACGACTTAACAGCTTAGGAGCTCTTCCTATGGTAAGCATCCTTGACCAAATTTTATATTTCGTTTGTCTTATTTTCTCAAGACGTTTCTTTAGTTATAAAAAAATTATAATTATAGTAACGTTACTACTAATTTTATTATAATCGAATGTCAAGAAAATTTAACGTATTTTCGTTTTTGTTTCGTTTGCTAAAGTTTTTGTTCATTATGAATTGAGATCTTTTAATGTGAATTGACTGTATCTAAAGATGGATTGATAAGTGGAAAATATCAACAATATATTAATAATATGAATATGTTTATGATGAAAATGAAGTAAACAGTTTAAGTTATAATTGATAATTAAACGAATTTTTAGAATCGAATTAATTACATTTAAACAATTAACCTTGGGTGTAAATGCATTTTATTCAAATTAGTCAATTAATTATTTTAATAGATTGCCTTGTTTTTATTATTCTTGGTTATAATAAACCAAATAAATGAAATCATTGACAAGAGGGATTTTGCTAAAGACAGTGATGGATAAGCTAACCTTATGATTAACTTGAGATCATAAGCTTGTTTACAAAGATTCAAAATCTTGTAATCATCAAATGAGATAATCAATTGTGATCTAGGAAACGATTCCGTTCCATCATCAGACTTTAATATTGATTTTATCGGAATATCATATACTTTGTATCAGTGTTTTTATTATTTATAATCAGCTATCTTATCAAGTGCTGATAATCTTTTATATCATGGATTCAAATGGATCAGTTTTAATTGCTTCATAAAATGGTCTTAACCATTACATTTTATAACAATTTTAGGTGGAGGTAAAACCTTTTGTGAGGTCCAAAGATACGAATATGCGTGTCACAAATAGGCAGTCCAAAGAGAATCTAACCAACCCAATGGGCTGTTTACTAACTTAAATACTTTAAATCGGTTTAAATAGTCGTGCGTCTAATACTAGTTTTATTCTTTTCTATTTTCTTATTTAGATATTTAAGTCAATACCTCTCTTCAAGTTGTTCAAGATAACCAAGTTTTAATTTTCATTGTTCGCCACTCTAAAGATGTCTAAATACTCTGTTTTAGACAAGTATTTGTCAGCAAAATTGCCTGATGACGCTGTGAAAGTTACCTACGTTTGGATCGATGGCTCAGGCGAGCACGTTAGATCGAAAACAAGAACCATGTCAACGGTTCCAATGTCTCCTAAAGATTGCCCGATATGGAATTTTGATGGCAGTTCCACAGGTTTGTTTTTGTTTTTATTTCTTTAATTATAAATTACTTATAGTTAATTTACATTCTTTACAGGACAAGCTGAAGGAAATAACTCCGATGTGGATTTACTTCCAGTAGCTCTTTACAATGACCCTATCCGAGGTGGTAACAGCAAATTAGTTATGTGTGAATGCAAAACAAGCAATGGAAAACCAGCAAAAGGAAACTTCAGATATTCTTGCTTGGAGGCAATGGATAAAGTTGATCGTGATTTCGAACCCTGGTTTGCTATCGAGCAAGAATTTATTCTTCTTGATTTAGATGACTATCCTCTTGGATGGCCTAAAGGCGGTTTCCCTGGTCCACAAGGCCCCTATTATTGTGGTGTTGGTGCTGGAAGAATCGTGGCTCGCAAAATAATTGAAGCTCATTATACTGCATGTTTACAAGCTGGAATCCCTATTTCCGGAACAAATGCGGAAGTTTTGCTTGGCCAGTGGGAATTCCAGGTTGGACCCTCACGAGGTGTTGCCATTGGTGACGATTTGTGGATGGCAAGATATTTGCTGCATTCTATTGCAGAAGAGGTCGACATTAAAGTTTCTTTCGACCCAAAACCGGTTCCAGGTAATTGGAATGGTTCAGGAGCACACACAAACTTCTCAACAAAACAAACAAGAGCTAAGGATGGCCTAAAAGTTATTGAAGAATACATCGAGTCTTTGAGACTGAACCACTCCAAGCACATTGGAAAGTATGACCCTAGAGGAGGTGCTGACAATGCACGACGTCTAACCGGACTTCATGAAACTTCGTCAATAAATACTTTCTCGGCTGGTGTTGCAAATAGAGGCGCATCTGTCCGAATTCCGAGATCTGTTGCTAATGATGGATGTGGTTATCTTGAGGATCGACGACCCGCATCAAATGTTGATCCTTATGTTGTCAGCGAGGCTCTCGTCAGGACTTGCTGCTTAAAAGAGTAATGTTGATTGTGGCATGAAATTTCAAGGCCAATGAAGAAAAATGATTGATTTAATGGTTTGAAATGAATTAAAATAAATTTAATTTCTTGATTTAATGATAAATTCAAAGCATCCGCTATTACAAGGCGAACCAGGCTGAATAGAGATTGACTTTGAATAGGCTGATGAAAAGTTTCTAATGTATCAGAGAGAATTGAATTAAGCAATGTTATTTGTCAACCACTTGTCACCACATATCTTTATCCTTGTTAAATGATTAAGATCTAATAAATTGTCTGATTTACTTTATTCAAACTTCATGGCAACTCTATCAACTGGTGAAACAATTAGAGTTAATCTTTAGCTCAATATATGGTTAATCATAATCAGTAACATTTGAAATATATAATCAAATAATTTTAAGCTGTTACTATCCATAAAATTGCATTGTTTTATTAATATTTAACGTTGCTGCACAAAATTATTACTAATTGCTCAATTACTATTATCTTTATATTAATTTCTTAAGTTCTTTGTTGATTTAAGATCTTTAATTAGAATATTAAATAATAATAATCCACAATATCCATATATTAATCTTTCTAGCTTATCTTAATTTCTTTCACATTTGATATACCTTTTGTTCAGCTAAAGAATAACTCAAGCTCTTGTTTTTTATTGAATGTATTTTAATGCTTACTGTGACAGATTAAGTAATCATTAAACATAATAATCAGTTATTTTTTCCTACAAGAATCGTTATGCTTGATGAATTATGATACATTAATCGTTAGATAATGAGAAATTGGAGACGAGAAAACACTTGAACTCATTGAAGATGTTCAGATAAGTATAAATAATAAAAGCCTATTATTTATTTAGTTTTGGACACAAATGCTGCTGAAAATTTAATTGACTAATGGAAAAATTGATTTGGAAATTATTTTAAAAAGAAAATTTAGCGAATAACAGATCGTTTGATTTCGAGTACTAAATATAATTTAATCTTTGGAATAAGATTATCATAAATACAACCAAAGCAGAATCGAAAATTAAGTTATTTTTTTATAAAGAGCTAATTTAGGTGCAAAAGATGTCTATCAATTGAAAGAATAATAAACAAATTTGGAACTTTTAAGCATATTCATTAAAAATAAATGTCTAGTTTAAATTTCTGTATATTGGCGCTTCTGCAATCATAAAATAACTGTTTTGATAAGAAACTATTTCTAATTGGAAAACAGCACCATCTATTATTGATCAATATTTATTAATAACTTCCATGTTTTGACAATCAATTAGAAATCGAAACAGTTTATAAGAGAAAATTACCACCGTTAACTCATTATATCAATTAGTATCGCTATTTTATAACCAACCACAATTATTAAACAGTTAATGAAGTACAGAAACAGTCACATTAGCTAGAAATAATATGCTAATAAGATACAAATACATCATCAACGATAATCAAAAATCGTGAAATTTAACTAAGTGGTTAACCAGCTTTAAATTGATTTTTGTTTACAGATAAAAATGAATAAATGAAATAAGTTTGTCTCACATCACTGCATCTCACATCACTTTACTTTGAAAGCAATGTTTTATCCTTCGTAAAATTCAAAATAATAGTTAATTCAAGGAAAAACAACTCAAATGACGATGACGATGTTTACAATTATGATGATACAATGAATATAATAAATACTGTGTTTCTTGTGATCCTTTACTAGCCTTCATTAGCCATTACTGAATTCATGGGCGGAAAAATTAGCCTGAGAAACTAAAATATAATTCTCGGCGATAAGAAATATTAAGTGTCAATCACGAATAAAAAGTTTCTATGGAATTAAAATGCCCACTTTAATCCCCTATAATTATAAGTTTCGTTTATCATTCCTTTCATTCCTTACGAAATGAGCAAGTTTTAATGAAAAGAATGCGTTTATTAAACAAGACGAAAGTTGTGAAACCACAAGTAATTTGATAATTACACTGGTCATTACATAAATTAAACATTCGCAATAATATCTTTAGATTTTTGAAAAAGTATGTCATGGTTATCATCGTAACTTTCTAATTGAAAATATTGGAAATTTTTGTCATTATCAGGACGATGAGTTTTGTGGTTTGAAAATGGAGTAGATCGATTTTGATCACCTAAATTGAGTTTGATTGGGTGTTTAAATTGCAGATAGATTGCATAGAAGATAATCACGATGGAAACCGAAGTATAGATGTCAATTGGAATGGAAAATATGATCCAACTAAGGCAAGCGATAAGAATCAGTTCAATAGCAGACGCAAATGTTTTCAAAATAGAGTTGAGTTTTTTCAAGAAAATACTTGTAACGATGCCACAAGCAGCATTATTGATTATCACAGTAATTACGGTTGGCCTCATGAGCGAAACGAATGACTCGACTGTTGGGTACTTTGATTTGGAACTATTAAATCCTTGATCAAAATAGACTAAAGCACCTATATTACATATTATGGAATCGATGTACATAAAAATATTATGCATTCCAATATTCAGTTGAGCTCCAGTTTTTTTTAGCAAATATTCGTTGAAAACTCCAGCAAAACATGAACATGAAAGTTGAAATAACAATAAAAGAAGATTTTTGATTACAGAATCAACAGCTAATTGGTATTGATTTGGAGCTTCTTGAGATCCTAAGTTTTTAATGGCACAGCCAGTGGTTAAAACAATTAGAGAAAACCATTGCCATTTGGTTAGCTTTTGACGAAAGAAACATTGATAAATTATGCCAGTGATGACTACTCTGAACTGTAATAACAGGTTGTAAGTTGTGGGATCAAAATTGCGAAGATTTATATAGATTAAGTTATTATATATACAGTAAAGTGTAGATGGGATGAAATATAATCCAAGAAGTTTAATATTGCATCTAAGATCAACAGCAAAATTGGCGATTGAACTGTCTTGAAGGTACCATAGAACCGATATTATTAATTTAACTAGTTCCGTAACTAGAACAGCAGCAATTGTACTATAGTCATAGTTATTATTGGATGTTTGGGAGGTTTTCAGCAAAATACCTAGAAATAAAAAAAATAATTAGTCTCATAATAAATTAAACATTTACAATTTTTTAATATTTTTTCTTAGCTAATTCATCATAAAGTTTTCTGAAGTAGATTTTCACGCCAATTCAAAAAATCGTTGTATCTGAATAATCTACATAATGATTGTAATTATTGCTGATGAATTAACTCATCGAACAACTACTGTATCGCATAAGCGTGGAAAAATTGCACTTTGCCAAAACTGGTTGATGAAATTGATTAGTTCTAGCTGTACAGTAAACTAAAAATTACCTTGAAATACAAAGAGACCAATGTATGCAATGAAAGTAATCAATGTTCCATAATCAGGAAAAGTTTTTCTGAAATTGTTAGAGTCTTTCATTTTAGTCTGTTCAATCCTTGATCATAAATAAGAGTTCATGTTGAAAATACTAGAGGCTTCTGCTTCAATTTGAAGGAGTATCGTAGAGTTAAAAATTGTTCACAATGATGGACTCCAAGAAAGCCATAATGGATGATTAACATATATGCTAATATCTAAACGATAAAGAAAAGAAATTTGACTCAGATTAGAATTAGAAATTGACCATGATAAGATGACAGAAAATTTGCCAATGTTTTGAAGGAGCCAGTATCAACACGAGATTCGAATTGACTCCGCACCCTCAACTTACCTTAATAATTTTTTAAGATATTGCTGATTTATGTGATCAAAAACGTAACAATTGAACTTAGGTAGATAAACCAAGGATAAAGATGACCAAGAGAGAGAAAAACAGCAAGAGGAAATCCAAATATTAAGATTCAATTTTTCCTTTAATACATAATAAACAAATCTGACTTTAGACTCTTTTCCAATATCATATCTTCTGAAACATTAGATTATATTCAGCTAACAATGAAAAAATCATGGCTTCGTGATACAGCAGCATCAACTATTAAATTATGTTGTCACACATTTATATTTATTCATTGGTTGATTAATGAACTTAGCAAAAGAAAATTATTTACAAGAAAATGGTTAACTTAGGTTATTTGTATTGCTTACGCACCAAGTCTGAGTGGCTTTTCATCCACCCCCTTGCCATATGATTCTTGACTAGCAGTGCTTCAGTTTCATAGTTCATTTTCTATGTTTATGCAGGGTTTTTGTATTTACAATTTACAAATTAGCATTCAACACCAACATTTTTTCCTCAAATTTCACAGAATTCTGCAATTAATCTCTCAATTAATCTTTCCATTAGTCAGCCACTGAACAAAAGAAATCATCTGATGCAATTTTATCATCACTTACTATGAAAGGTAATGTTTTCATTGTTAATGGAGTATACCAAAAATTATTACTTATCCTATGGAGATTAATATAATAAATTTTTATCTTCTTAATCTTTAGGTAAAGTTAAAAGTAAACCTAAATTCTCGGAAGCACCAACAGGCGATACACCGCCATCGGATAACAATGAATCGGAAGACATTAAAGACAAAATGGACGAGTTCAATATTCAACTGAATTGGTGTTTAACGAATCTTAAGGCTATTATACGAGGAGAAAACGATAACAGTGGCGGAAAAGTACCTGAACGCAAAGTTATTGAAGCCGGGCGAGTTTACAGCCAATTATCAGATCCGAAGACGCCATTTGTAAAAAAAAGACAACTTATGGCTAATTATTTCGGAGATTATCGTAAAAAAATGTCTAAAGAAGAAGAAAAGTTTAGATCTAAAAGCAGCCAACTTAAAATTGCCAATTGTTTATCGACTAATGTACCAGCTAAGGCAATTGTTTGTAGAAAGAGGACAAAATTGAAAGAGAGTGTTCCCAGCGAACCTTTCAAATTCAATTTTTCATGTGATTTGTAGATTATATCTTTATTTTTTGTAAATTTCAATTGTAATAATTTTCAAAGTTTCAGTCATGTATAAATATGTCAAAAATTTTGTTATGCAAAAAATGAATACTATTTTATAGTGTGCTATTATAATTGAGCTTGCAAATTTACATCGTTGTCTGTTCTATAATTACTATGTTTATTTTAATGTTTCAGTCTGTACATGGTTATGAATAATATGAAATTGAGTCTCTTATAAGAGAAGGGTCCGAGAAAAGATCACCTCAAGAAGAAACGAAATTCAATGAATGGATCAGTAATGTCTTTCTCGTCGTTCCCGTTATTATCTTTGATATCTCGTTCGATCTTACAAAGTTTTAAATCTCGTCCAGCCTTTTGAGTCCGAAACTTAGTGATGCACTCACAAAGGACACCATTATTATTACAACGATGATCAAAAGCGCAAGATGACTGCCTTTATAAAAGAAACTGATTAACATCCAAAAGTGGAAAAGATTAGACACAAGATTAAGTTTATTTAGGAAAACAGTTTTGACAAGATGGGAACATTTTACATTTTTTGAAGATTACTTACCTCGGTACCGAGTCATAGACTTCATAAGCGTCCATGTAGCCTTTGGAGCCATACTTTCGTGATGAACCAGTAACTAATCGAGTTTTCTCATCAACAGTCTTCATATTTTCAATAGAATTAGATTTAACAATTGAATTAGACTAAAAGATTTAATACACTGTGATTAAACTCCCTTTGTTGTACAAATCAACACCTAAATTATATCCAGCAATAGCTACCAACATTATCAATATATTTAGGAGAGTCAATATCAGCAAATCTTTCACAGGCTGATTTGACATTAAACAATGAAAATATAGAGTCCAAATCTCGTTGTGATTAGCGTTAAATGAGCTGATTAGATGGATTTCCAAAGCACTTGCATTTGATTAGGAGCACCCGAATTATCACCATCTTGATAGGAAAATAACAATGAAATTGAGTGCTTGAACAATTTTATTTTATTTATGCCATATAACAAAAGCTTCTCATTAGGGGACAACAAATAGCAATATCTGATGTAAATTGTTTTGAGTAATAATGTGACTAAAAACCAGACCAATTATTCAATTTATTCAATTGAATCAACTCTCATAGTCATTAGTGCCGGATTAGTTTCATTTTTAATTCATCACCGTTTTAATCTTGGATTGTGAAAATAATTTTAACTTAAGATTTGAAATAGGATTTAGTCATTTTAATTCAGACTTTTATTCTCATATAAGCATGAAATTGACCTGAAGAATCAATGATTCATATAAAATCTCTTGAATACATAGCAATATCATTGATTGAGTGAAAATTTGTGAGAAAATTGCAGATAAACTCAACTTAAAGGGAATTAAGATTCAATACTTTCACACAGTTCCATGGTTGAACCGTAATTTTGCAGCGGGACTAAGTTATCTTCACTTTCATTTCTTTTTTCTCACCAAATCGGTTAATACATGTAGTTAAATGTATAAAGGATTGTGTGAACCCTGAATGAAAACGCTTAATAGATTTTATGAGCTTCATTCATTTAAGCGCAAACACTTGCTTCAATTTCAAAATCATCTCACAGCAATAATTCGAGGTCGATATCATAACAAGACAAATCATTGTCAATTAGACAAACCAAATATTAAACTAATTTCATTGCCTTGATTTATTTTGATCCATCTACAATGGGTGAAATGATTAAGGAATTCAAACTTAGGTTTAAATCTGGTATTACTAAAGATACAATAACTCAGCTCGGCTCAGTTAAATGGTAAGAAGGGAAATGTGTGATTCACAAGATAAACAAACAAACCAAACAAAGTAAAATATCCGAGGATAAATAAAGATTTGCATTAAATACAATCATATTATTTCGGTTAAACGGAACATTTTTTGATATATCAATTTAGAATTGTCCAGGTTTAAAACCGCAAGGTAATTTTAATGGCCCTCTGTTTCTACACTTTAAGTTCTTCTGCCATTTTGCACACTAAGTTGAGTGCCATTTATCACGCTCAATAATTGGTGAAGAGATTCTCATTATCTATCATAATTGACTGTGATAGTTGTCATGTCAACTCTAATGGATTCAGTTTTATCGTTGTTCAGTAATTTTTTAACGAACATTTTTCATGAGATTCAGTTGTGAAATGGTTAAAAAACTCATTAAACTGATAAGTTATTTAAGTTTATCATTTTAATTTCTAGTGAATATTGATATTAAAGATAATCGAGGGAAAATGGATGAGTACAGTCAATTTATTCCGTTTAAAATTGCAATCAAATATATAAGTGCAGATGAAATCACATGACGATTGAAAATTGAATTCAACAATTGGTCAATATTTTAGGTAAGCCGATGTTATATTTGACAAAATCTTTCCGCTTAATGCTTTATACGAAACACAATGAGATTTCCAATAGACATTGATGGCAAATTACTTTAATCATTTATTCGGTGGTAATTACAAAATAGGGATGAAAATTTCATGGGATGTCTAGGAAGTTAGTTCAATTTGATTCAGGCTTAAACATAAGGTCCACAATTTCTTCAAGAATTTTTTTATCAAATTTCCGTAAAGATAAATTCAAAATGAATTCTTTTCGCTGCATTGAAAGTTCGATAGGCGAAGAAGTCTTGAATGTATTTTCTGAATATTAAAAAAAATTATAACTTTAGATTATTCCAAGCAAGGCGCAATTCTTAAATCTTTAGGCATCTTTTTATGCTTAAAGGTGAACTTTAGATACTCACCGATTATATATTTGGACAAATATCTTGCAACAGGAAGATACGTATCAGGATCATAACCTAAAAGATGTCTAATATTGTAATTGTTTTTCTCAAATTCAACATTAATCCAATGTGGGCCAAAATTATCAGCATCAGATATGACATATAAATTGAGCCTAGGAATAACAATGAACATAACGTTTACACCATTTGATAATGTTTTCCTTTTAGTAATACTTCCTCCACTAATCATTTCATTTTCATGAAGCCTTAAAGACAGCTGAGAAACATTAACAGTAGACATCTAGCAATAAAAAACAAAGATAATTCCGATGAAAACACTTAATCATACGGAAAAACCACAGATAAACAAAACGAAAAAGATAGGCTTACTTTCAAACTTGTTTTAACTAAAAATAAAATTTCGACCAATAATTATGGGGATGAAAATTACACTCTAACGATTGAAATATTACTCTAATAAAGGATCAACCAAAAGCAGAAATAAAATCTGAGAATTATAATTAATAAACAACTAGATAAATGTTTAAAGTTAAGATTGACAAACAACAAGTTATCTAACCAATGGTAGTCATCTCCATGTCAACTCATTTAAAAGAATTGAAAATACATAATATGTATATTTTCTATTTTAATAGCAGATACAGATTTTGCTTATTATAAAATAAATGATGCAAAAAAATTAAATGTCCGTTAATGTTGTTTCCAATTATAAATTAAATGAAATTCAAATATTTCGTTAGATTAGAAAGGAAATGAAATGACGGTTGATAAATAGTAAACGTTCCCTTGAGTTGATCTCCGCGGACGTCACCCCCTCCTTCCCCCATCTTACAAAGTTGAATTTGAATTTCTTTAAGATGGCGCTAAGATGATTTGTCTCTGTTTCAAGCAAAAAGTCTGTTAAAAGACAGGTTAAGTTGAGAGTTGCGTTAAGTGTATAGCAATGAGACTGACCTCTTCCTTTTTGACTCAAACCTTCTGCGGCTGCTTGGGTTGTTAGCCTTTGTTGCAAGTTTAGGAATCAACTTTACCAATTCATGACCAACCTAAAGTTAATCTTTTCATTATTATCATTCCATCTTTTATTTTTATTTAATTTATGAATCAAAATGGCTGGTTGGGTTTGGTTATTTGTGATTTTTTATGCCCCTCTGTGTATTTCGTCTAGTACTCGATCTATCAAAAATTACGATTTTAAAGAAAGTGAAGGTTCCATTACTGGAGCTACTGTGTTCACACTTGATAAAAAGCAAGATGCTGAGCGTTTTGAGCTTGAAAGCCCCAATAGGTGGGTTACTGTAGAACCTAATGGTGATGTTAAAGTGAAAGAACCATGGGATTATGAACAATTAAATAAGGATAAAACTATCGATTTTTGGGTTCTTGTGAAGCGTCAAAATTATGACACAGAAAAACAACATGTTGTGATTAATGTGCGCGATGTGAATGATGAACCACCTTATTTTGTCAACCGGCCTCTCCCTATGCAAGCCGTAGTTCAATTAAATGCTCCTCCGGGTACTTCTGTGTTTAAACTTCAAGCCCGTGATCCAGACACAGGTCACAATATCCATTATTTCTTAGTTCGTGATCGAAGTAAGTATCTAAAAGCTTAACCTATCATGCGCTTCCTGTTTCACCTATTCATTTTTTTAATGCTTCTCTATGCAATTTTTCTTTAGCTGGCGGACGTTTTGAAGTTGATGAAAGATCTGGAGAAGTTAGAACTAGAGGAAATGAACCATTTATGCTTGATCAAGAGTATGCCATTTATGTAAAAGCTGAAGATCATGCGGGGACAATCAACGATCGACAATACCAATCAACTAAAGAAGAAAGACTTTCAATCATGGGAGGTACAAGACCTCCACAATTTTACATGCCAAAATACGACGCTACCATTCCAGAAAATCAAAGAAAAGATTCCGATATTATTGAAATTAAAGCCAAATCTTTTGCTGATAGAGAAATTCGGTACACGCTTCGTGCTCAAGGAAAAGGAGCGGGTACTTTCAACATTGGACCAACCAGTGGCGTTGTGAAACTGGCTAAAGAATTGGATTTCGAAGATCTCCGCCAACCCAAGCAATACTCATTAATTGTGACTGCTACCGAAGACTCAGGTGGATTTTCAACCACCGTCGAATTAACAATCAAGGTAACTGATGTAAACGACAATGCTCCTAGATTTGAGCTTCCTGATTATCAAGCTCACAATGTCCATGAGGATGTCGACGTAGGAACTAAGATCTTGGAGGTAAAAGCAACAGATCCTGATACTGGAAAAAACGCGGAAATTGTGTATTCTATTGATCGCAAAGAATTTAAAATTGATGACAAAGGTATTATTTATTCAAATGGCAGACTAGATGCGGATGTCAACAACACTTATCAAATGGTTGTACGTGCAACAGACAAAGGTGATCCCAGTTTAACTGGGACTGCAACTGTAAGAATTTACACGGAAAATAAAAACGATGAACCACCCAAGTTCAGTCAGGATGTCTACACTCCGAATGTCGATGAAAATGCTGGTCCATCTACTTTAGTGACTACTGTAGTAGCTAGTGATAAAGATGGAGATGCCATACATTTTGGATTTGCCAATGGAAGTAATAAGTCAGGTGTATTTGAAATAGAGGAAAGAACCGGAGTCATTCGTCTTCAATCAAACCCTTTTTCTTTGGACAAGGACAAATACGAATTACATATTACAGCTCGTGATGACGGATCATGTTGTAAAGATGGATCAAGGATGATTCACACGAGTACTGCACTTGTTGTTGTGTTCATTACAGATGTTAACGATAATAAACCAGTTTTCGAAGAATGTGGTTCTTATGCTCCAACAGCTCAAGAAGGTGCTCCAGCTGGCACTCATGTTATTACTGTCAAAGCAACGGATAGTGACAAAGGACACAACGGTCAAGTAAGATACTCAATAGTACAACAACCTAATCAAAAAGGTACCAAGTTTACTGTTGATGAAGTATCTGGAGAAATAAAAACGAATAAAGTTTTTGATCGTGAGGGTGAAGACGGACGTTTCGTTAGTATTACCGTCAAAGCTGTTGACAAAGGAGTTCCGCCTTTAGAAGGTGTTTGCTCGTTTAAGGTTGAAATCACGGATATAAATGACAACCCGCCATTATTTGATCGTCAAGAATATCGTGAAAATGTTAAACAAGATACTCAAGTTGGAACTAATATTCTCAGAGTGTCTGCCTCTGATGACGATGCTGATAACAATGGAGCTATTCTTTACAATCTCACTGCTGGACGTGACCCTTCTGACTTAGATTATTTCTACATCAGTCCTGATTCTGGTTGGATCAGACTACAGCGCCCACTTGATCGTACAAATTACAATTTACAAGCAATAGCAGTTGATAAAGGTATACCACAACACACTGCCACTGTCGCAATAATTATTGAAGTTGTAGACCGAGCAAACAATCCACCAGTTTGGGACCAACCTGTATATGGACCGGTGTCTGTTAAAGAAAATATCAAAGTTGGAGAGACAATTCAATCTGTGCGTGCTTCTTCAGGCATTGTAGATAACCCTACAGTTTTTTATACACTAATAAGAGGAAATACTGAACAAACGAATAAGCACAATCATTTTTATCTGACACAACGGGCAGACGATGAAGGAATATGGGCTGATCTTAAGGTTAATTATCCTCTGGACTTCGAAAAACTGGCCCACTACAATCTAACTGTTCGTGTTGAAAATAACGGAGTTCAGCAATTAGCATCCGAATGTACGGTTTATGTTGTTGTTGAGGATGTTAACGATGAAATTCCTTTATTTACTGAGAGAGAGCAAGAAACTGTTTTAGAAGGTATGCCAGCCGGAACTAAAGTTACTCAAGTTCATGCTGTTGATCGAGATGGAACTAAACCATTCAATCAGGTGAGAATTGATACTGGTGATTTTTTATCTTGTTTCTTTGTTTTCGCATCATCAGCTCATTCACTCTTTCTTTCATCATTTTATAAAGGTTTATTATGCAATTGAAAAATCAAAAGATGGATCAGAGAGATTTTTCACAATTGATAAAGAATCCGGAGAAATTTTTACAAAAGATGAATTTGATCGTGAAGAGAAACAAGCTTATGCCGTTTTAGTCAGAGCTTATGATGGCGCACCCTCATCTAGGCCAGGAAGCAAGCCAAATGAACCAAACTCAGGTAAGTTTCATTTGATTGTGACATTTTTCTTACATCACCCTTGGGCAATTTTTCATTAATTCATTTTCAAACCTCTTTTTTTATGAAATTTCACCTTTAGTAACCAAATACATTCGTATTGGTATTGGTGATAAAAATGACAACCCACCCTACTTTGACCAAGCCTTGTACGAAGCGGAAGTCAACGAAGACGAAGATATTCAGCACACTGTTATCACTGTCACTGCAAAAGATAAAGATGAATGTAAGCATCATTTTACCATATACTCATAAATTTTTCTAAGAAACTTTTAACGATGGAAGTTTCGCTTATCATTGAAATATAAACTTAATCAATTTCAAATTATAAACCCACAGCATCCAAGATTCGTTATGAAATCACGAGAGGAAATACAGGTGGTGCTTTTGCTGTTAAAAATGAAACCGGAGCCATTTATGTTGCAGGACCATTGGATTATGAAACTAGAAAAGAGGTAAGTGTCTGAAACTTGATTTTCTTTCAATTCATTCTGCCAATCTTGATAACATGAGTTTTCTTTAAATTATGGTTATCTGTAAGGTTATTTACAAGATAGATTGTAAGATTAGTTGCTTGCTATACAAGCCCATATACTCATGATTTGCTCCCACATTTCATTCCTAGTCACAACGCCAATTAAGGTTAATATTATATTCAATTATATTGATGGGTAACTTTAGGAATCTCATTACTCATTAGTGATTTTAAATATCATTCACACTTTCTTTACTACAGTACTAATCTTTTAACTTTCTGATTACTCTTGTATACGGAAACTGTATATTTTAACAAGACAAAACAATACAATGAATCAAATCTAATGTATTTATCTATTTCCCTTACAAAATGACTCATCATTACTTTTTTAGTATAAACTCCGACTGGCTGCTTCAGATAATCTCAACGAAAATTATACACAAGTCGTTATCAGAGTTAAAGATGTAAATGACCATCCTCCTGTGTTTGATCGTCCAATTTATGAAACTCAAATCACCGAAGAAGACAATACTAACCTTCCTAAAAAGATCCTTCAAGTCACGGCCACTGACGGTGACAAAGATAGACCACAAGGCATTGTTTATTTCTTAACGGGTCAAGGTACTGAAGATAAAGGCCTTTCTGATCGAAAGTTTGAGGTGAATTCAACCACTGGTGAAATCTATGTTTTGAAGCCACTAGACCGTGATTTACCCCGCGGTCGATCTCAGTGGAGATTCACAGTTTTTGCTGAAGATGAGGGTGGAAATGGATTAGTTGGGTTTGCTGAAGTTCTTGTTAACCTAAAAGACATCAATGACAATGCTCCATTTTTCCCATCAAATATCTATACTGGAAATGTCACTGAAAATGGTACTGCTGGTATGACAGTAATGACAATGACTGCTACTGATTATGATGATATAAATGAAGGTCAAAATGCTAAGTTAAGGTATTCAATCGAGCAAAATCAAGTGAATGAAAATGGTGAATTAATTTTCAATATCGATGAAGACACCGGAGTGATTTCTACAGCAGTCTGTTGTCTTGATCGTGAAACAAATCCTGAGTACACAATTAAAGTCGTTGCCATTGATGGAGGTCATTTGAAAGGGACAGGTACTGCTACAATTAAAATAAAAGATATCAATGATATGCCTCCTGACTTCACTAAGAAAGAATGGTACGTTGAAGTTGATGAAACGGAGGGAGATCAATTACCAGAGTTTCCTATATTAGTTGTCTCCGTTAATGATGGTGATCTTTTGGAGACAAACCGGTTCAACTATAAAGTTGAACCTGGCCAGTTTGGGTCTGACAAATTTACAATGGTAACAAATAATGATGGTACAGGCTCCTTGAAAGTTGCCAAACCACTTGACTATGAAGACCCTCGCCAGCGATACGGCTTTAATATAACCATCATTGTCAGTGATCATGGAGGTGAAACGACAGATCCATCACATATTAGCCGTGCCAAAGTTTTTATAAGACCAAAAGATATCAATGACAATAAACCTGAATTTGAAAAGCCTAACATTGAAGTTACTGTAATCGAAAATAGTCCAATTGGTCAAACTTTGACTAAATTTGCTGCTACTGATGCTGATCAAGGAGGTAAATCAAAAGTCAGCTACATGATTGATCGTTCATCTGACAAGAAAAGACAATTTACCATTGATCAAGAAGGTATTGTCAGAATCCAAAGAATGCTTGATCGTGAAGATATACCTAGACATCATGTTAAAATTTTAGCTGTTGACGATGGTTACCCGCCAAGAACTGCCACAGCCACCTTAACCGTAATCGTTGGTGATGTTAATGATAATTATCCGAGATTTTTGAAAGACTATCGACCTGTAATCATGGAACATGAGCCTCCTCAAAAAGTTGAAGAAATTTTAGCTACTGATGATGATGATCGCTCTAAACACAATGGTCCACCTTTCACTTTCAGAATGGATCCAAATGCACCAGATATGATTAAAAACTTTTTCGATCTCACTCATGATCATAATGGTGCTAATGGTGACGGTATGGCAATTGTCCGATCAAAGGTTAAATTTGATCGGGAGGTGCAAAAAGAATATCAAATTCCAATTATTATTAAAGACAATGGAACACCTTCAATGACTGGAACCAGTACATTAACTGTTATTATTGGTGACATCAATGACAATAAGATGAATCCTGGTAGTAAGTCTATCTTTGTTTACTCCTTCAAAGGTCAATCACCGCCAACTGAAATTGGTAGAGTTCATGTAGAAGATCAAGATGATTGGGATTTACCTGACAAAAAATTCTTATGGGAAGATCATATTGCACACGAAAACTTTGATCTCAATGCACACACTGGAATGATTATGATGAAAAATGTTACAGAAGGATCTTACTTTTTAAGATTCAAAGTTTTTGATCGAAAACATACGCAAGAAGTGCTCGCGAATGTCACAGTTACAGTTCGTGAAATACCAGAAGAAGCTATTTACAAATCTGGTTCCTTGCGTGTTTCTGGTGTGACAGCTGAAGACTTTGTCCGTACTTATGACTGGCAGACTCCTACTTACCAGAAGATCAGCAAATATGATAAATTCAAAAATGCATTGTCTGAAATCATGAAAACAAAACCAGACAACATTGATGTATTTAGTGTGATTACCAGACAGGAAAGACCACCCATCACTGATATAAGATTTGCCGTTCATGGATCACCATATTATGAATCAACTTATCTCGATGGTACAGTGGCTGTAAATCGTGACCATATTGAAAGGGAAGTTGGAATCAACATAACCATGGTTGGAATCGATGAGTGTCTAATTGAAGGTCTTTGTGAAGGCAGCTGCACCAATGAACTGAAAATAAGTCGAACCCCAGTTTTAGTTAACGCTAATCGAACTTCATTTGTTGGTGTAAATACATGGATCGAACGAAAATGTGTTTGTGGTGCTCGTGATTTTAGTGAACCCGAAACTTGCCGCAAATATCCACCTCCTTGTGCAAATGGAGGTAGATGTACCGATTCATCTGTTGGTGCTCTGTGTAAGTGTTTGAAAGGATATGATGGTCCACAGTGTCAAGTCACAACTCGAACCTTCAATGGACATGGTTGGGCGTGGTTCCCACCTCTTCAACAATGTCAAGAATCACATCTGAGTCTTGACTTCATGACTCCTTCTCCCAATGGACTCATCTTTTACAATGGACCAATTGTTAGACCAGACGTTGGTGTTCAAGTTGTCTCTGATTTTATTTCCCTTGAACTTTATAATGGTTACCCTCGGTTGTTGATTGATTTTGGCTCTGGTACAACAGAGGTTACAGTGCGGACATTTGGTGATCTCCATGACGGTGAATGGCATCATATTGACATTTTCTGGGATAAGGAAACTGTCCGTATGATGGTTGACCATTGCTCTGGCACAGCAACCGATGTTAAAGACTCACGTGAACCACTACATATTGATCGATCCAAGTGTGAGAATATTTCACATATCGTTCCTTTTAATGAATTTCTTAATGTCAACTCTCCTCTACAATTGGGAGGTATCTACAAACTGCCCGAAGATTTGGATCAGTATTTCAATTGGATGTACAAACCTACCAAGATTGGCTTCACTGGGTGCATCAGAAACTTTATCCATAACAGTCAAATGTATGATCTCGGTTCTCCCGGTAGCCTTTCTAACAGTATGGTTGGATGTCAACCAGCCAAAGATAGATGCGATAGCAATCCTATAGCTCGTAACTGCCAACATGGTACCTGTGTGGCCTCATACCACAACGCTCGATGTGTTTGCCAACCAGGTTACTTCGGACCACGCTGTGATAGAGAAACTCAATCAAAAATGTTCCAACATAGTAGCTACATCAAGTATGCTCTTTCCTTTGAACCTGATCCCTACAAAACTGATATTCAACTTATGTTCCGAACTCGTCAAAAAGCTGGTGAACTTTTCCGTGCAACTAGTAAACATGGACGAGAATATGTTATTCTTGATATTAAGGACAAAAAACTCCGATTCCGTTTCAATTTGAATAGTCTGAAATCATCAGAAGAACGTGAATTATGGCTTCCTAATATTACTGTTAGTGATGGACAATGGCATACAGTGCAGGTTTTACGTTTTGGTAGCACTGCATCAATTGCTTTAGATGGCGGTGGTGGACGACGGTTTAATGAGATAATTGATTACATCGGTCTCCATCAACTAATGACTGTTGAAAGGCAAAATGTTGTTGCTGGAGGTGATGTGCAATACCTTGGACCAGGTGTAACAATGGTTGATAATGATTTTCAAGAAGGTTAGTTCATTGACTCAATTCAACCAATCCTTTCTTTCTTATTTAATTTGATTATTTTAGTCGTATTAATGATTGTTTACCTTATATCAAACAGATTTAAGGTCATTATCAAATGTTAATACTTGGCTATTATCCTCTTTTATCATGAAATTTGAAGAGTATAACTAATCGAATGCTTCATTCATTCATTCATTTTTTCTTTTATTCTTCCTTTTTTTCATTGTATTGTATTTTCACATCATATTATTGTTTAGGTTGTATGAATGACATAAGACTGGAACAGCGTTACTTACCAATGGAGAACGGATCTGAAAATGCTGCTGTAGTTGAATACCGAAGCCTTATTGATGGCTGTCCATCAAACAACCCTTGCCATTCAGTAGCCTGCTCTCGCCCGTTTGTTTGTTATGATCTCTGGTTACTACCTGATTGCTCGTAAGTCTCATTATTCCAAGATTACCTTTTTAATGCTTTATTTTTCATGTTTAGTATTGTTTAATTTGTTTTGTTTGGAGAGATACTTGTATGGACAGAAACCTTTTATATTTCACTTTTCAAAAAAATAAGTCAGCATCGTTTCTGTCTTTATTACACCCATTCTCAATCAACATTTCCTTCTTGGAAAAATCTTCCTCGTTTCTGTCTAATCTATCGTTTTGAATTCAGTCAGATAATAGAAGCGATTTCTATTGCTTTTGTAGCTTGCTCTAACAGATGATTTATCATTATTATTTCCAAAACTACAGAAAACATTTACTGTGAGACTACAAATTGAGATTGTAATTGTCCCATTCTTTTTTTGCTGTTAAGTCTTTAACACAACGAAACTCATCCTCTTTATTTCATGATATTATTATTTATTTATTTTACTTATTCTCACTTATTTCATCTTTTCTCAATATTTTTTTAGCTGTGAACCTGGATTCATTCGCACTGAAGATCAAAATAATTGCACAGATGCAAATGAATGTCTTACTGACCCTTGTCTTAACGGCGGAACTTGTATAAATCGTGATAAAGGCCAGGGATTCTATTGCATCTGTCCAGAAGGGTTCTCTGGTGATGTATGCAACGCTTTGCGTCAAGAGAAGGTTATGCGATTGAGCAATGCTGCCTTGGCT
This sequence comes from Tetranychus piercei, assembly GCA_036759885.1. Lineage (NCBI taxonomy): Eukaryota > Metazoa > Arthropoda > Arachnida > Trombidiformes > Tetranychidae > Tetranychus > Tetranychus piercei. Next base: position 6,249,693 of record CM071878.1, read on the forward strand.
ACTATTCTTATTTGCCTTCTTAACATCTTGAGTAAGTGTTTCTTTTGTTTTAACTGTCCACTCTATAGCCATTATTACTGCCATCTTATTAATGATAATTCTTTTCCTGTCACAGTTTTACTATTAGTTATCTTCGCTTATTCCCGAACAAGACGGACCGATCAAAAATTTGGCCATGGAGATATGGATGATGATGTGCGTGAAAATATTATTAATTATGATGATGAAGGTGGGGGAGAAGATGACATGAACGCTTATGATATAACCCCATTAAGGATACCTATTGATCCTCACGGGTTAAAACAAGACCCTAAAGGGACGCTACTTAAATCTGGTCGACAAAGGCAATATCCCCCAGGCGCTCACTTAGATATCGGGGAATTTATTCAAGAAAATCTTAATAAAGTCGACTCAGACCCTAATGCTCCGCCTTTCGATGATCTTAGAAACTATGCTTACGAAGGCTGTGGTAGTAACGCTGGATCTCTTAGCTCACTGGCATCTGGTAACGAAGATAACGAACAAGATTTTGACTATCTAAATGGATGGGGCCCGAGGTTCCAGAATTTAGCGCGAATGTATGAACGAGGAGAAAGTAAAATAGAAGATTAAACCAGTAACTAATGATGATAAGTCATTGATTAACTTCAAATTGCCATGACGTCTCTATTCAAAAAATTCTTTTTATGTGTAAAATACTTAATCATGCTCTCATTTGTTTTTTTTCATCCAATATAATAAATTCATCTTTTTTGTAAATTAATCAATTTTGGCTCCCTTTCATTTCTCAAAATAATTGTACATTCTTTCATACTCTCTTTAATCACTAGCAATTCGAGTTTAATAAAAAATAAACATTTCTCAATTTTTAATTTATAAATTTTAATCTCTTTTATTTTTGTAAACCACCGATCAATGATCCTATAAACCATTTCCTTTTCCATGAAAATATTCTAATTAATTAGAACAGTAACAGTTTATTTACCCTGAAATCATTTAATGCATCTCTCAGATTTCAAGGTTTCATTGTCAAGGAATTACAGTGATAATTTGTACTCTTGCTTTTATTTCATTTGATTTTACTAACAATAGATATAAATACTAGAAATAAACAGTTGAAAATGATATTAAACCAGATCATGATCAAGATGAAATTATAAGCAAGAGTTTATTCAACTCACAAGATTGATGCAAAAGCTATCGCCATCTATGATATTCATTAATGAAACACAGAATCTTTATCACAGCTGATAACCATTTGGTGTATCGGTCTTGTGTTTTTATGTTTAAAAAATATGTTTTGGGTTATTTTATTGTGCTTTAAATTTAACTCGTAGTTTATAATGTCATTAGTTAGCTGTAAAAAGCTTTTGGATTTATCCAAACAGCTCGTAAATCATCTTATTTTACCTTATAGAGGTGCTAAAACGAAGTTTCCTGCTTATTTTCCTCCTAGGCCATTTAAATTGCGACCTGATAAATTAGATGTTGGAATGTCCGGTGCCTCATATCAAACTACAATTCAAAGAAAACGCCAGGTTACTGATCTTAACGTCCCTGTTTTTGGTGATAAACCTGTTGAATCCTTAAAATGGACTAATTGGAAAATGTTGCGAGACGTTAGACGAAGATATGTATACTCTTACCATTTCCCGTTGAGCAATAATCTAATTTGTTTGATGAGAAATAATATCTTACCAGCAACCATAAAGGTATCTTCCATTTTTTCAAATACTCAAGCTGGTTTTGTTTAACGATCGATTTTTATTTATTGTCTTTTATCTCCTTGTTTCAGGAATCAGCGCTAAATGAATTGGGGACTCTTCCTCGTGCTAGATACAGTGGTTTCCTCGTTTGGAGGTGTGGAATCACGTCAAGACCCAGAGGAAAGTATCTCAAGTTCAAAATGTCCCGTATTGTGTTTAGAAACTTAGCTGATTATAACTTCGTATCTGGAGCTATGAGATCTTGCTGGGGTCCATAAACTATTTCTTAAGTTAATATTTAGTATGGCGCATCTAGAATTAGTCTGTTAACTTTAATTAAATTAAATATTTGTAACTCCAACTTTGCATTTTTAAATTTAATTTAATGGAGGTGAAACGACAGATCCATCACATATTAGCCGTGCCAAAGTTTTTATAAGACCAAAAGATATCAATGACAATAAACCTGAATTTGAAAAGCCTAACATTGAAGTTACTGTAATCGAAAATAGTCCAATTGGTCAAACTTTGACTAAATTTGCTGCTACTGATGCTGATCAAGGAGGTAAATCAAAAGTCAGCTACATGATTGATCGTTCATCTGACAAGAAAAGACAATTTACCATTGATCAAGAAGGTATTGTCAGAATCCAAAGAATGCTTGATCGTGAAGATATACCTAGACATCATGTTAAAATTTTAGCTGTTGACGATGGTTACCCGCCAAGAACTGCCACAGCCACCTTAACCGTAATCGTTGGTGATGTTAATGATAATTATCCGAGATTTTTGAAAGACTATCGACCTGTAATCATGGAACATGAGCCTCCTCAAAAAGTTGAAGAAATTTTAGCTACTGATGATGATGATCGCTCTAAACACAATGGTCCACCTTTCACTTTCAGAATGGATCCAAATGCACCAGATATGATTAAAAACTTTTGGAAAGATTTATTTCAAGGATTTCAATAGATTCAGTGTTTGAATAAGACATGTTCATCTTGAACCTTGAATTCACAACCAGCTTATTCGAATACTAGACAGTTCGAAATGTCTTAAATTGGAAAATAAGAAATTAGATTTTCAGGAGTTGCAGAAGTTACTCAATTGCAGCAAAATAATGTGCGTTTCTAATCCTCTAATAATATAAGGGAAAAGTTCTTTTCATTGAAAATGTGATTTAAAAAGTTCTACTTTTGATCGCGTTTTTTCAACCTTAAGTCCGAAATTTTCTGTAAGGCTTTGAAAATTCCATATAGAATCGAGTGTCTTGTATCGATTGGCACTAGAAAATCTCGAGCTTAAAACAGGCATAATCTGTTACCGTCCTTTAATAGCTTTATTTATAAAACTTAATAACATAATAAATTGTAATAAATTATAAAAGGCAAATCAATAGCGTTCGAGTCGCAGAGAAATCTTCATTTCAACTCCATGGAGATAAGTTTAAACGTTTATACTAGTATTATTGTACATGTGTATTAGTAGCATTGGCTGTAAATTAAGTGTGCTAAAAGACTTGAAATAACTCCGAGAATTTGAATAATGAAGGGAACGAAAAGATAATTAAAAGTGATCGGACCATTGACGACTTGCTCCTTGTGATTTCCATCTGAACATTAAGATGGTGTCTCGAATCCAGTCAAACATTTAATCCCCAGCTTTTTAACTCTGTCGTGATCAAGAAGGCCAAACTCATTAGCTGAATGCAATCCTTTAGTAATTACATCATTAACTGATTTTAGATTAAACTTGTTGATCGCAATACTCACCCAGTGTTTGTAGACGGGCATTTGAGATAAAATAAGTGGCTTTTTATCTTCTTCATCTTTCGCATATAAACATCCATAAGTTTTCACAGAAGTATAAACTATATCATCAAAAATAGTAACATACCTTTTCTGTTTGAGCATTTCAAATATACCATCCATACCTTGGCTACTAAAATCCGTCAAAATAGCCCTTTCCACAGATTTGCGAAAATATATATCTGTCGAATCATTTAGTAAATTATCACAGTTTGATGGATAAAGTAAATATGGTGTAAATATATTTAAGAACGAAAGAGTTGATTAAAATGAAAATGGCGAAAAGAGCTAAGAATGCGATCCAAAATGTAAAATTAAATGAAAAAATGAAGTCGAAAAAGATGAATCTGCTGCAAGAGTTTCCATCTTACTCGAGTATGAGAAGCGGCAGTTTTTTTGCCATAAAAATGGTATCACAGATAAATTTTGGTCAATGTGTTTCCACGTATCCAGACTAATTATTCCAATAAAATCTACTTCTCCACGTTGGATATAAGATACAAGACCATTGCATGCACCTTGATCAGCACAAATACTTTTTTGTGATCCGCTCATTGAATGGAATGTTACATTCGTTTTGTTAATGAGAAAATAATACAAATCCAGTAAATAAGGAGCAATAAGTCCATTTAATGTTGAATTTTTAGTGACGAAATTCATTGGCGGCATATCAACGATTCCAAATCGAAGCGGACGCATAATTTTTCTTAAATTTTACTTTAACAAACTCTAATGAACAATCAAAAGTATTAGTTTTACTTAACAATTAAGATTGATAAGTGATCGACAAATAATATTACCTTGAAAGCTCATTAATATTGAATTGAACAACAAATTTGCCTGTACACCTCGTGAAATATCGAACTCTCTGATGTATTAATATTTCAATACAATTGAAGATATTGATAGGAAAATCTGTTACAAATTCAATAAAAATGGATCGATTTCAAATTAAAATGTCATTGTTATGGTTATCATTTTCAATAATGACCTAACTTTGTTTTGGAAAAGGATACAGTTTTTAAAATACACGACTTTTAAAATTTGAAACATCAATGTTATTATATTAATTATATTAATATTAAATGTTATAATAATTGCCATTTACAGAATATTTATTTTTCCCCGAATATTTAGAAATCTGATTGATTATTAGTCTGAAATTCTTTTTTGATTAAAATATTCGCTGCAAAATTAACTTTACATGTTTAAATTTACTTTATATTTACTTTCTTTATAAAATCTAACTTGTTCATTATTAACAAGCTAAATCATTTGCTAGATAAATAAATGCGGAATCTAAAGATTCCACACAATATATTATACAATATATTTTTTCTGTGACAGATGTGATATGTTTTATCAAAATCAAACAGAAGATTGTCCGACTCAAAAGAATAGCTCATTTTAAGATTCATCAAATGTCACCAAGAACGATCCTATTGCGCCAATCGTGAAGTGTTTGGCCATTGGACTGCCCTATTGCAATATTCAATCATTTTAATTGAAAATTCGACTTTTGACCGCGTTTTTTTGACCTTAAGGACGGAATTTGCTGTAAGTTTTGACATTCGTTATAGAATCGAATGTCTTTTTTGAACCCTGTCACCTTCCTTTAATTGCTTTATTTATAAAACTTAATAACATAATAAATTAATAAAAGGCAAATCAATAGCGTTCGAGTTGCAGCAGAGAAATATTCATTTCAATATTAGTATTATTATTGTATTAGTAGTAATGGCTGTAAATTATGTGTGCTAAAAGACTTGAAATAACTCCGAGAATTAGAATAATGAAGGGAACGAAAAGTTAATTAAAAGTGATCGGACCAGCGATTACTTGTTCCTTGGGATTTCCATATGAGCATGAAGATGGTGTCTCGAATCCAGTCAAACATTTAATCCCCAGCTTTTTAACTCTGTCGTGATCAACAAGGCCAAACTCAGTTGCTGCATGTGACCCTTTAGTAATTACATCATTCACGATTTTAGATTAAACTTGTTGATCGCAATACTCAGCAAATTTTTGTAGGCGGGCATTTGAGATAAAATATGGTGGCTTTTTATCTTCTTCATCTTTATTTTTCGTGGTTGTAGTTTAATCATGGCTTTCACTCTATGTAAATATTAACCTTAGAACCCACTTAGTTTCGGCATAATTTGAGCGCAAAAATTTCATGTTTTGACTTTATATATTGTATGTATGTATAGATATAGATTAATTTAAAATATTAAATTAATAATAAACAATATTAGCTACAATAATTGCCATTGCTAATTCTAGCTATCATCAAATATGAATGCTGAATAAAATATAAACTTAAGCATAACCTGATGATCCAGGTCCTAGTGAAGTTTCACGGACCGTTGCTAAAGCTTTAACTGACCTAGAACCTTTGTACAGATATAACGTTATTTGCGCTTCACCTTATATCAAGCCTCTTCTTTTGCTTGGACAATTAGTTCCTAGAGAAATTTTCACATGGTTTCACCAAAAAATGTTCGAGGTCGCAAACAATCAGCTGGAAAAATCGAAAGCTCACTAAAGTAACTGTGACAAATCAAACTCAAATCAACAAATAATTATCTTTTACAATTGAAAAAAGAGAAGAAATATATTGTATATTGTGTGGAATCTTTAGACTCCGCATTTATTTATCTAGCAAGTGATTTAGCTTGTTAAAAATGAACAAGTTAGATTTTATAAAGAAAGTAAATATAAAGTAAATTTAAACATGTAAAGTTAATTTTGCAGTAAATATTTTAATCAAAAAAGAATTTCAGACTAATAATCGATCAGATTTCTAAATATTCTGTAAATGGCAATTATTGTAGATAATACAGTAAAACCTCGCAAAGGTTGTGAGCGGTCTCGCCGCCTAGCGGAATCCTTATTTAACTAGCCGAAATGGGTGAAAAAGAAAGAAAATTATAATAAATGATCAAATCCGCTAGATGGTGCGTTTCTTTTTCATACAACCTTTGCGAGGTTTTACTGTATTGTTTAATATAATATTTAAAATTACCGTATCGACGCGCATAGTGGCGCCGTGCTTCAAAATGAGAATGTCAATCTTAAAGGCACAACTTTGGTACAATAGAGGCACAAATGCACACAAAACTCTAGTTTCCCACAGACTCAGTAGCTCCAAAGGCGTTTATACGATGGCGTACTCTTTTATAAGCACGGTGCCACTATGCGCGTCGATACGGTAATAAAAAAATAATAACATTGATATTTCAGATTTTATAGTTAGGTCATTATTGAAAATGATAACCATGACAATGACATTTTAATTTGAAATCGATCCATTTTTATTGAATTGGTTACAGATTTTCCTACAAATATCTTCAATTGCATTGAAATATTAATCAGAGAGTTCAATATTACACGAGATTCTACAGGAAAATTTGTCGTTCAATTCGTGAGATTCACTGTTAGTAAGCTTTCCAAGGTAATATTATTTGTCGATCACTAGAGTTTGTTAAGGAAAATTTAAGCAAAATTATGCGTCCGATTCGAGTAGGAATCGTAGAATCTGTGCCATTGGTGTTCGTTACTAAAAATTCAACATTAGATGGTATTCTTGCTCCTTATTTTCTGAATGCGTTTTATTTTATTATCGACAAAACGAATGTAACATTCCATTCAATGCTCGTACCCCTAATAAGTTTTTGTGCTGATCAAGGTACATGCAATAATGGTTTATCTTATTTGCAACGCGGAGAAACAGATTTTATTGGAGCATATAGTCTGAATGCATGGAAAAATATTGGCCAAAATTTATCTCTGCTACCAATTTTATGGCAAAAAAACTGTTACTTCTCATATTCGAGTAAACTGGAAACTCGTGCAGAAGATTCATCTTTTTTCGACTTCATTTTTTCATTTAATTTTACATTTTGGATCGCATTCTTAGCTTTTTTCGCCATTTTCATTTTAATCAACTCTTTCGTTCTTAAATATATTTACACCATATTTACTTTATCCATCAAACTGTGATAATTTACTAAATGATTCGACAGATATATATTTTCGCAAATCTGTGGAAAGGGCTATTTTGACGGATTTTAGTAGCCAAGGTATGGATGGTATATTTGAAATGCTCAAACAGAAAAGGTATGTTACTATTTTTGATGATATAGTTTATACTTCTGTGAAAACTTATGGATGTTTATATGCGAAAGATGAAGAAGATAAAAAGCCACTTATTTTATCTCAAATGCCCGTCTACAAACACTGGGTGAGTATTGCGATCAACAAGTTTAATCTAAAATCAGTTAATGATGTAATTACTAAAGGATTGCATTCAGCTAATGAGTTTGGCCTTCTTGATCACGACAGAGTTAAAAAGCTGGGGATTAAATGTTTGACTGGATTCGAGACACCATCTTAATGTTCAGATGGAAATCACAAGGAGCAAGTCGTCAATGGTCCGATCACTTTTAATTATCTTTTCGTTCCCTTCATTATTCAAATTCTCGGAGTTATTTCAAGTGTTTTAGTACACATTATTTACTAGTATAAACGTTTAAACTGATCTCTTTGGAGTTGAAATGAATATTTCTCTGCTGCAACTCGAAGGCTATTGATTTGCTTTTTATTAATTTATTATGTTACTTACGATATCGTTAGTTTTATTAATAAAGCTACTAAATTTAAAATTCAAAATCTTATTATCAATCAAGTTCAGTTGAATCTGATCATGTCAACACCCAGCCAACAATTTTCCGAAAACGCCTTTTTTATAATTTTTCAGACAAAGTCTTGTCTTAAGCCAAATTAACCGAACTTTGATAAATGCTGATTTATCGCAAAAAATATTGACATTTGTGGAGTCCTTCTTGAATCCTCACCGAACAGAAAATGAAAATATCGAACAAATTAACAAGTGCGAATTGCTCAGTGATGGGCGGTATGGGTTCAGGTAGAGTCCGGTTTGTTTTCAAACAAGAAGTTACACGTGATTAGACCAGTTTGGTAGCCAATCGTATATCAAAGACGCATTTTTTATTGGAAAATATGGCAAGTGCACTTGTAATATCGCTCATGGTATTTATCTGATGAATCTTGAGCTAACTAAAGCTTCAATAGTAGTAAAAAAAGCGATGTTGCTCCCATCCTACCTAGGTAATCTAGATGATAAGTATTTAATGTGTTTTACAGATTTGCGTACTTTAATCCAAGCAAATATATTTCAGAGGAAAATCTTCATCCGACATCCTCCGTGGTTAAATGAAAACGTAGTTAAAATTGCTTTTGTATTTATGATTTTGATTGAATTAAATATTATTCAAAGCAAGATTTCTGTTTTGTGTTGTCTTTATAATTAGTGATTAGTAATCAATTGACACAAAATATACTTTTGTCAACTCTTTTATGTACCTTAACTGTGCTTCACTTGACAACAACAACTACAGCAAATTGGATATCATGTTTCGGTGCTTCGTGTCCGATAAAAAAATATTGACTTTAATTTGAAATACTATACTGGGTCCGACACAGGTAATGATGGTGAAGATTTAACTATTTATTGCGATCCTAATCAAACAATAGGAGTTGAATTGGGCGAATCAAAAGTTTTATACACTTGTAGTGTTCCTAAAACTACAATTTCTGAACATAATTGCACCCGGACCATTGTTGACTACCAAACCCGCCCAGAGATCAATGGAACTGCTATCTATTTAAAGGGTGAATTATACTGTTCCTGGTATATGACCATAAGCAACTGTACATTTCCTTTTGAATTGATTGATCCACCTCAATATTATACCTCAAAACGTGGATACCAAATCTTTTACAACTTAACCCAAACTGTACCTATTTCTGCAGCTTCAGTTATCAATACTAAGCTCTTGAATCAGTCACTACTATGCTTAAAAATTACTATGACTGGAAAACCGATTCATGGTATCTGCTTAATGGGGAAATTGATGGAGATGAATGTCGCTGGTCATTATCTGATGCATTTCAAGTTCGTACTAAACAGTAAAACTTAAGGAAACGACCTATCAATATGCAGATAGTTGAAAACAATAGAATTGTTTATTTTGATGAAGATAGTTTCAGAATAGCAACACCTGCTTCTGCTTCCAGCTCATTAAAATCGTCAGATCATTGTTAACTGTCGTCTTATTTTCTGTAATTTTTGTATAATCGAAAGTACCTTGACTTTATGATCTTGTGTTGACTTGACGAAATGTTTTCATTTAAACAAATCATTCGCCAATTTATTGTATCCAACTTTCAACTTGCAAAATCACTTCTAATCAAGCTTAATTCTGTCGTCAAATTATTAATTATATTTTTAATGTCATATTGTAATGTTTCAATATTTAGCCCAAGTTTGTTTCGATCAAATTGTTAGTCCGTGAACAGAAAAGATTGTCAAGTGTTTAATTAGCTGTTAATCACTTTAATGAATATGTTCTCGTTAACAGTCTCTTCCTCTATTCTATAGATTCAGTGTTTGAATAAGACATGTCCATCTTGAACTTTAAATTCACAACCAGCTTATTCGAATATTAGACAGTTCGAAATGTTTAAAATTCAAGTTCACACTTTGTCCAGTCCAGATTGTCTTATTTCAATGTGTAATGGAATCAAAAGCTACAGAAAAATTGAAATAAGCGAAAGAGCAACTTTATCCAGTAATTATAATCATTTTCATTTGATAGAAGCTATTTAGTACCACGATGCTACTATTCACGGCTGTAAGTATAAGCTCTTTGTGAGATTGTCTAGTTAATTTCCAGGTATTGACTTTGATCAAAATTTAAATTACAGATACTTTCCCTCGTTCATTTGGTCCTCGTCCTTTCTTTGTCTATTGGAACTATTGTTATCTGCGGAACTCAAGAATTGACTTCAATCAATTTAATTAACAAATAACAGAAAAGTAAAATAACAGTAACAAATAATATCTATCAAAAGAAATGGGAGTTAGAATAAACAGATTAAAGGAGGAACTGTCAACAATGTGTTCACGCATTTATACAAGAAGAATCATCAAAATATGATAGAAAGTCCATTTCTTTTATTTCATCAATACGTACATTATTAAACAGGAATTTATTTGAACTTTACTGCTTTTTAATCTCTCGGAAAGCTTTAGCTAAAAGCTTCGCACTAACACCACATTCAAGCAGTCGATGGCAAATGGATAAGACTTCGAAATCAAGACCAGTATCGAGAATTGATGACATCTCTTGGATTATATCCGGGGTTGATCCAGAGGAAAGATTGTCCGGGGATCGCTCCATTTGTCAATTTCACGACCAATTATAAATAAACTTTAACGAATGTGTGTAAAATTCCAATTTAAAGAGTTGGTGAATTCACAAGGAATGGACAAGATTAAAAGATGATTAAAGCTGTATATATAGCATCAATAACAAATAATATATTGTTATCTAAAGAGCTAGAAAAATAAATCATTTGTCATAACATTTATAAATTGATAAACCATTCCAAACTGAGATTCTATTAAGCTTACAATAGAAACAAAGCTGTTTATTTAATTTTAAATATGGAGTCAGTCTCTAGATGACAAGACTTATAACTCTTCAGGCATTAGAGTCTCTATATCAGAAAATATTTTTTTGAACTGGAATTGTCAGACTCATTGAGGTAAAAATACTAAAAGAGTTAACAGGAATTGAACGTGATTTAGGAACAACATCTAACAAATGTGAGTAAAGTGTGACTTTTACTGACGGCATAATGAAAAATTTGCTTTTGCTATAATCTATGACACTTCAATCTGATAAAGTTGAACCTTTAGTTAAACGCTAATTGTTGACATTTTTAATATGGCGCCATAAGCTATACCACCAGGTGCCTCTTTCCACAATAAAACGCAGACGCTTGCATTAATTGTTTACAATTTACCAATTTCTATGTTTTAAAGCAATGTAATCGAGTATTTAAATTCAAGACTTTCGTCTGTGGCATAATTTTATTCTTGTAACGATGTTTTTATCGAGAAGATGTTTAGTAAACCATCTACAGGTACGTTTGTTTTGATTTTATTCATTTGCCATTCTCCTGTTAAAAGTTAAAATGTTAAATGTTAAAAAGTTTTTTGCTTTCTTATTCTCTTTACTTAGGTCCAATTATATTCATGTTGAAAAAACCACAGCAGTACAATTCTAAACTATTACCAATACCAGTACAACTAAATTGTCATGTTAAACTGCAATAATCCTCGACATTTGTGTGTACATGTGAATATTACATATTTAATGCTTTCTCTCTATTGTAAATATCATATGTTTGGTAAACAGCAATTTAATAACTTTTGTGATGGATTTACTTATGGAATCTTGAAAAAAAACTTGGAAAGTTGAAATTTAAGCGGTTTCTAGACCATATCAACGGCATATCTTGTGCTGTTCACTTCGCTGTATTTTCATTGCTTTGTTTATATCGCCTATAGGTCTTTTGAATATTTATTCAAGTATTCTTTGAAATTGGCCATTCTCAACACAGTTTTCTTTTCTTTTCCATTCCCACTTTATACAAAATGGAACAAGAATTGTTTTCACATCCATCATTGCTAGCCAAGAGTCAAATTGGTGCAATTGATAAAAGAACGTTCAAAGAGCAGTTTATAAGAGGTGCATACTCTAGACTTGAATATGAGCCTATCTTTGAGGTTAATGTATCTGCTACTGTTAACTACATCGATGTTGATCCTAGTGTCAAGTTGTAAGTTTGATCAAATATTATGTTGAATGATATTCTTTTATTAACTTTAGGTCCTGTCTCTTTATAGCTCCTTAGTCAGTGACTGCGATGGAAATATATCAATCTATGAAATCGAAGAAGAATCTTGCGGTAGATTGAGATTGATTGAAAAGAGACAATTCGTTCCACTCACTTTAAACAAAAGTCAATGGTATGTAAAATTTAATAACCTCAATCTAACTGAATCGTCAAAATTTAATTTATTGTCATTTCAGGTTTCCAGCTGACAATGGCTTGTTACAAGCAACTTACCCTAATAAAGTTGTCGTGGTTGATACGAATACTTTGAAATTACTCGATGCTTACGATTTTGGATTGAAAAAAGTTTATAACAGTGATTGGAACAAGTTAAATCCAAACTTGATTGCAGGTTAGAATCTAAGGCAAATAATTTTACTTTGACTAATCATTTTCCCATTGACTAATCTTCTTACAGTTGGGACCTCTGGATCATCAATTCGTTTTATTGACATTAGAAGTGGATGCTGTTTGCAACAAATAACCGTTGAATCTCTTTTAGGAGCTAGTAGTCACAATGTTTCACGTGTTAGTTGGTCACCAGTTGATGATGAATGTTTATTTGCCGGAGATTCCTCAGGGTTCATCCACATTTTTGACATTCGTAAGCCTAGGAAAAGTCTCCAATCTATCGGTAGCGATAATACAACATGTGAACCAGTTGTTAATCTATCTTTTACATGTGATAACATGAATCTTATAACAGCCCATGGGATCCAAAGTCATCTTAATCAATGGACATTTAAGAATCGAACATTAGTAAACTCAAATATCAATTATCCATTTCCTTACTGTCGTGTCAACAAAAAGAAATCGGCTGCAGCTAGCATTTCATCTGCTTTTCTAAAATGTCAATTATATGTCACCGAGACATTACTTTTTAAGCCAATCTGTGATGGAACGTTCGGTGGTGAATTGTGCTGTTATGATCTTAAAAATGGAGAAAGATTGAGGACATTAAGTCCGACAACATGGAACCCAGATAATTGCATGAATGTTCACTGTGTAACTGGATTTCACCGAGATTATCCTGTATTGATCTCTGGTAGCAGACGCTTCATTCGTGTTTGGGGATTAGGAGGCAAAAAAGATGATGATCAAAAAGGCAACCAATACCATGAAGATGATTGGGGATAATTTCACTCATTTTTTATTCATTTTTATGTAACTTACATCCTCACTAGACAATACTTCAACAATTGTTGAAAGTATTTAGATTAGGTTTTCAAACTCAAGTGAATATTTATTTTTCAAAACTTGATCTCAATTCACATTTACACGGACAATATTGTTAACAATTAAGTTAATATCATCAAATTATGCTTGAGTTTATATTTTATTCAGCATTCTAATTTGATGATAGCCAGAATTAACAATCAATATTTGTAACTTTATTTAAGTCTACAACGTAACTGTCAATCTGTGAAATCTCAGTTTACATTTTTGTGTATCTCTTGAACATAACTAACGTTATAAAATTTAAAATTAAAATTTTTGGCATTTCAGTTCCTAAATTGAAAAAAAAGAAATTAGATTTTCAGAAGTTACGTAGTTGAACAAGTAAAATTTAACAACAATCTCAACTTTTTGCATAATAATTCGGTTTAAATATCTCTATAACACTAATCTGAATTCTTTGATTGATGAAATTGATGAGAAATTGAATTAAAACGATTATTGTCGAACTAAACGTAAAAATATATGGTAACGATCAATGGTTTTATTTGATAAATTCACGTCTGTTACGAATTTCTTATATTTATGATTAGAATGAATTAATTAGTGAAGTTTCCAGATTTATTGATTGTTTAAATTGTAAACATCATTGAAATAATATAATCAGTAACTATGTAGGTAACCGGCTAATTTCATTATTTTCAGGAAAATCATTCTTAAAATTATTAAACTATTGCTGCATACTTCTAAGCACAACCTTTGTGAGATTAACAAGGTTGTGCTTAAAAGTTCAATTTTATTTGTACCTTTGAAAATGACTTTTTTACAGTTATTACTTGAAACATAGGGTGAAAACAATTTACTCAATTGCAGCAAAATGATGTGTGTTTCCAAACCTCTAATATTATAAGGGAAAAGTTCTATTGGGATCAACAACAAAAGTTCGTTTATTTGAACCAAGTTTCTGCTCATTGTCTGGTTTCTTTTGAAGCATTTAGTCGGACTATCCAATCTATTTCATTACATTTTACTAACAAATTGTAAGAAATAAACAATTGCAAATGATCCTAAACCAGGTCATTAGCATGAACTTATAATCAAGAGTTTATTCATTTATTGAAAACTGTTATACTTCAACCAGGCACACATGGCCGAGTGGCTCTAGGTTCACCCCTTAATGGCCATACATAGCTTGGCATACATAGGAAGAAAGTATCTCAAGTTCAAAATGTCCCGTTTTGCGTTTAGAAACTTTGCTGTTTATATTAACTTCGTATCTGGAGCTATGAGATAAAGCTGGTGCCAAAAACTATTTGCATTACAAGTTATTATTAGTATGGCGCATCTAGGATTAGTCCGTAAACTTTAATTAAATTAAATATTTGTAAATCCAACTTTGCATTTTAAATTTAATAGCTTTATTTAAAACTTGGTAACATAATAAATTAATAATAGGCAAATCAATAGCGTTCGAGTTGCAGCAGAGAAATCTTCATTTCAACTCCATGGAGATCAGTTTAAACGTTTATACTAGTATTATTGTACATGTTTATTAGTAGCATTGGCTGTAAATTATGTGTGCTAAAAGACTTGAAATAACTTCGAGAATTTGAATAATGAAGGGAACGAAAAGATAATTAAAAGTGATCGACAAATAATATTACCTTGGAAAGCTTACTAACAGTGAATCTCACGAATTGAACGACAAATTTGCCTGTAGAATCTCGAACTCTCAGATGCATCAATATTTCAATACAATTGAAGATATTTGTAGGAAAATCTGTAACCAATTCAATAAAAATGGATCGATTTCAAATTAAATGTCATTGTTATGGTGATCATTTTCAATAATGACCTAACTTTGTTTTGGAAAAGGATACCTTTTTGGTAAGGTTGTACGAAAGTCTGCAAGCTACTACTTTACAAGCATTTACTTTAAATTGGTAATGCAATCATCTTGTCTATTTAAGTTATATTTATTAATACACAAACTATCAAAAGGATATCCCTGGAAATCTAATGGTCAAAATAGTGCTGATCATTTGATGAATTTCTATACAAATCTAAACTTCATTCATTTAACCAACCGAGTTTAAATTTCCAAGTTGAAATTTTATTGAAAGTGATTGTGATCATGCATAAATAAAACTTAAATGAACATGATGATTGCATTACCAATTTAAAGTAAATTAATTCATCACAAACTTGATTATCCCATAGATGCCCCTTTACATTCCCAACCTTCAGCTAATTGAGCTTTGACCTAAGCCAAACAAGCTGCAGCTTGTTAGTGTGAAAATAGTGAGATTTGTTATATTACCACTGGTCGATGAAACATTTACTTGTTACTGACTTCCCAAAGTCCAAGTAATCTTTTGATGGCTCAACCCGGTTGAGTCAAGATCTTTGAATATTCTTAATATTCACAGTTTATTGTAATCACAACCAAATGACTACTCACAATACAATGACCAATGGTTATTAATAACAATAGTTTAACTTGTAATACCGAGTATTACAGAGCACAAGTAAACCGAGTTTACTTTCTAAGTTCCAAGAACCGAGTTCTAGGAATATAACAAACAAAACAATAAGATCCCGGGGATCGGCACAATTTGAAGGGATGACAAGTTAGGCACTAAATATCACTATATTTGAGTATTTGTCACACTTAATTAGAAATACAAAATTAGTTGGTATTTATACAAAATTTAAAGGAAATACTTTCAAAGGAAATATTATAAAAAATAGGAACTTAAACAGAGTAGAGAACAAAAAGGAAAAAGGTTAACAGTAGCAACCGGGTTGCTACGCTTTACAGCGGCTTATTCAAACTAATACAACATTCCTCCGTTCTTTAATCAAACTACTGGTCCTGGATTTCCAATGGTAATCTCCATAGTTTGACCATCTCTTAATCGTTGATTTGGCGGCAATGCTATCCAAAAGGAAGGTCGGTGACCAATTTGATGCTGGCGAAGGGTTTGATATGTACCTAACACAGTATAATCGCACCGAATGATTGATCCAAGCCCAGTTCCAAATTGTCTTTCAATACGACTGATAAGGGTACTTGCTCTAGTACTGAGGTCAATTCCTCCAAACCTTTCGATCCTATTACCAAATCTAACAACCATAGTCGCGTTATTACGGTATTCGTTCCGGGAACGAATGTTGTTGACAAAGCCTTGAGCTCGTCCTTCTTCTCTTCGTCTCAGGATGTTATTAGCCAAAGTTAACTCTCCTTGTCGAATACGAGAATCACCTAGTTCGCGTCTGACTGATCTAAGATCTTGACTTATTCTTGTATTCTCTTGAGTCAATCTTTCGTTTTCTTCTCTAAGCTCGTCATTACTTTTTCTCAAACCTTCAATATAAGTCTTGCAATCATGTCCTCTTAACACGACATTACAAATGTCACATAATTGACTAAATATTGGATTAGCTGGACAATTATCAATGTGATTACGGTAATCACCAAAACTAAGCTCTTCTTGACAAGCTTGAAACTTACAGCGTAATTTCAAATTACTAAGAACTTCACGGCTTCTTTTCCCTGGTACAGCAAATCGAGGTAATTCACAAGTAGCGTATCTTAGCCTTTCATCACCATTACAACGGAAAGGACAATGTTGATTTCGATTGTATTCAATGGCTTGTAAGAAACAAGAGCGACAAAAAATTGTTCCACATCCAGGTGGAGGCGATGTTTCATGTATCAAAGGATCGTCGACCACACCTAAGCAAAGGGTACACATGTAATCTTGCCATTCATCCGGGTTAACAAATTGACTTTCATGGACAGCATAACGATCTTCATCGTCTCGTTGTTGCCATTCTACGGGTTGAGGTGCAGGTTCATTATTAGGCAAAACTTGGATATCAAGACCTGGAATGTCAACACCTTGAACACCAATAAACTGTCCGTCTGCATCATATCTTTGAGCATCGAAGATTATATCATTATGTGGCAAATCCATTGGAATCCATTGAATATCATCGTCACTGTCACTCATTATTAAACAAATATGGTTGAACCGAGTTCAACAAAACCAAAAAGAACTTTTAAGTCGAGCGATTTCAACTTAAGAAAACGCCACAAAATATGTTCCGAGAACATAAAACAGTAACAATGTTCAAATATTGAACAATATTAAATCCCAAATATTCCGAGAATATTAAATACAACAAAACAAAATAGGAAAATCAATTAAAAGAAACAAAATTAAACACCAAAAATTAACCCACAATTCGTCATAAGATAAGAACGGAAATGCGAGGGAAATGTTGGTATCGGATACCAGGTTAAGTCAGTTGATCGATTGTATCCAATCCTTTGATCGATATATCACAATACATCAAACATGGAAACCGATTTAATTAAATTATTGATCAATTTAAACCCAACATTTCGAGTAGTTCATCATCTTCCTCGTTATCAACTTGAATTGTTTTACTGTTATAAGGTCTTAATCTAGAGACATGAACAATCTCTTTCTTTATCGGACCTTTCAGGTTAATTAGCTCATAGTTAACCGGGTTAACTTTCTTAACTATTTTGAATGGACCTTTAAATCTATTGATGAACTTCTTGTTCTTTCCTTTCATCAATAACGGTTGTTTAACCAAGACTAGAGCATGAATAGGGAATTCAACTTCTTTGTGAGTTCGATCATAAATTTCTTTTGATCTCGATTGAGAATTAACGATATTCAGTTGAGCCAATTCTCTTGCTTTAGCTAAAGCTTCTTCTCGAGTCGAAATAGTATTCCATTCAACTTGTATTCCAAGCTTAGATTCCCAAGGTAATCTAGCTTCGACTCCATGAATCAAATAAAAAGGTGAAAACTTTGTGCTTTTATGAGGAGTCACATTATAAGCGAAGACAATTTCTTGTAAAAACTTATCCCATTCTCCAGGATTGTTCTCACTATAAATACACAATGTTGTCCCGAGATAAGAATTGAATCTCTCGGTTTGTCCATCACTTTGAGGGTGATAAGCAGATGTAGGTAAATGTTTTATCCCCATACTTTCGAGAAAGTTTTCAAATTCCTCTGACATTAAATTGGTTCCACGATCAGTCAATAGAGTTCCGGGAACTCCGAATCGAAGTATCCATTGATCAAATAATACACTTATTATTTGTTCACTCTCCGTAGTTATCACAGGTGAAGCAACAGCAAATTTAGATAACCGGTCATTAATGACTACAACATATTTATAGCCATTTTTACAAACGGGCAATTCCATAATATCCAAACTCAGATCGAAAAATATCGTCTTAGGACATCTTATCGGCACCATTAACCCTTGTTTTGCGACAGGATAAGGTTTTCGTTTCTGACATTTATCACAGTTACGGATAAAATCATGTAGGTCTTTACTCATCTTTGGCCAATAAGCACGACATTTCAATTTCTCAAGGCACTTATTGATTCCCAAATGTCCTTCCTCATGAGCTTTTTCCATGATAAGAATTCTCAATTCCTTTGGTATTACTGGTACTAACTCTTTTCCTCGTTTAAAGAACAGAGTTTGATTTAAAATTACAAACTTCTTTCTTAATCGTCTTCTCGATCGTTTCGTTAAACTTGTATCATTTAATAATGAACAAATTTTCATGCAAAATTGGTCAGTCTGTTGAACGTATTTGAACTTATCCACAGGTTCAATATACATTATAGTAATCTCTTGTTGATTTAATCTTCCGGGAAGATTAAGTTCGTCTTCACTATCGTCACAGTCTTCTTTAAGTGGGTATCTTGAAATACAATCAGCATCACCATGCAATTTTCCACTCTTATATTTAACGACAAAATTAAATTCTTGTAGCTTAATTGACCATCTTGTCAACCTTGCTGTTAATTTCTTCGATGAAGTGAACCAACAGAGACCACAATGGTCTGTCACAACAGTAAACAGTCGACCAAATAAATAATGGCGTAAACGCTGTAAGGCCCAAACAATAGCCAAACATTCTTTCTCCGTTACTCCATAATTCATTTCAGCGGGATTGAGTGTACGAGAAATAAAACAAACTGGCTTAAAGTTCCCATCTCCTTGTTTTTGATAAAGAACTGCTCCAATACCATAGTTACATGCATCAGTATGAATTTCTATTTCACCTTCATTTTGAAAACAGGCTAACACTGGTTTAGTAGTTATTATTTTCTTCAATTTCTCATAGGCTTCCTTTTCTCTATCATTCCAAATGAAGAGGGCATTCTTTTTCAGCATTAATAGCAAAGGTCTAGCTATGGCACTGAACTTGGGAATAAACCTTCTGAAATAACTACACAATCCTAAGAAACTGCGGATATCTTTACAAGACGAAGGTTCCGGGAACCTTAACACTGTAGCAACGTTACTTTCACTGGGTGAAATTCCCTTTTCACTAATATGATAACCAAGGTAATCGATACATTTACGGTTAAATGAGCACTTCTCCTTTCTCAACTTAACATTGTACTTTCTCAATCTTTCTAACACTTTGATGAGGTTTTCATCGTGTTCAGCTTCAGACTTTCCGAAAATCAAAATATCATCGAAATAGATGTAACAAGAAACATAATTCAAACCGGCAAGGACTTTATTCATCGTACGGACAGCTGTAGCAGGCGCATTTTTGAGACCAAATGGCATTCGGGTGAATTCAAATAAACCTTGTGGGACAACAAATGCTGTTTTACACTGGTCTTCTGCTTTCATACGAATGTGCCAATACATAGCGGCTACGTCTAACGTTGAAAAAGCTACACATCCTTCTAATGAGTCAAGAGCATCTTCGACTTTAGGAATCGGGTATGGGTCTATGTTAGTTATTTCGTTTAACTTTCGATAGTCCACACAGAAGCGTATTTGACCACATTTCTTTTTAACTAAGACAATTGGACTAGCCCAGCAACTTTCACTCGGAATAACAATTCCATCTTTTAACATGTCATTCACCAATTTTTCAACAGCTAGTTTCTCGGAAACAGCGATTGGATAATATCTCTGATAAATTGGTGGATGTTCACCAGTATCAATACCGTGATAAGCATCCGGGATGCATCCAACATCGTTTTGATTTTGAGCGAAAATATCTTCATACTTCGTTAGATCAACGACATTAATCGACATGTTCTCTCGACTTTGATTACCATTCGTTGATTGGTTTCCACCATTGATAACAACTTTTTTCGCTTTCCAATCAATCGCAAAAATTGAATTAATTCGTCTCCTTGTTTTCACAACATCATGGTGAGGTTCGATTAATTTCACTGTTTTATCTTTGAAATTGATTAACACATTATGTCTACCACAGAAGTCAGAGCCGAGCAATACTTCATAAGCTAGACTTTTCAACACAATAAATTTGATCGGAATGGCATGAAAATCAGCATGCATTAAACATTCAACATAACCATGCGGGTGATCCATATTCTTGTTTGCCATCGTCAAAGCTCCAAATTTCCAAGGTTTCAATTCCAGACCAGCACGAATTCGAAAGGAATCATTCATCAGCGATACTCTTGCACCAGTATCTACTAAGGCTCTTGTCTTGATTCCTTGAATCTCAATTGGTAACGTTGGTAAAGCTACATTTCCAGTAAATGACGACAAAGTCAACGGTGTCAAATCACTTGAATGGATACCAATACCAGTAGTCAACATTCGCCAATCAGCTCCAAAATTTTCACCAGCAACCTCTTCATTCACCATCGTTGATGTTCCGGGAACATCTTGTTCAACAATGACATTAGCGGTTGTTGTGACTGCTTCACGCTGGTTTTTCAATTGCAATTGATTTACCTTTACTTTAGCAATATCAAAAGGAACAGGACAACGTTTCATGAAGTGACCAGTCTTCATACAATTATAACAAATAATTGTACTGGGATCTCTTCGTTTGAATAATTGAGGTCTTTCATTCTTCTCAGGATTATTCGTCTTCTTAGGTTCTACAGGGTTAATTACCTTTGGTTTTGACTTTGGTTCTACCTTTGTTTTACTAGCACAATGATCATTAACACTTATTAGTCTTTCTAAATTCACTAACGTTCTATCTTCGTCTAACAAAGAGGCTATTGTATATCTAACATTTTCTTTTAAACCTTTTAGAACGAAAGAAATTATCTCGCAATCTCGCATATCAGGATTGTAGTCCATGCATAATGACAACACATTATGGAAATAACTCGAAAGTCGCTCATCATCTTGATGAACCCGGTTCATCAATTTCTGGTAGATCTGAAATCTATCTTCTTCTTTCACATAAGTAGCCAGAAATAAACTCTTAAATTTCGACCAAGTTTGATCTTGTCCTCTGATCTTAGGTCCGTAAACATACCAATACCACGTGGCAGCGTCTCCCTTCATACAAGCTCCAACCCCACGAATTAATTCGATTTCGGTCCAAAAGTTCAACGCAGCAGCAGCTTCATAATTTCGCAACCAGCTACTAGCTTTATCATGCTCTCCATTGAATTGAGGTAAAGGAACAGGCTTCATGATCGGTTGACTTCTACTTGACCTTTCACTAGAAAATTCTTCGAGAAATGAATAAGGATTTCTTGATTTACCTTCTCCTGAACGGTTAAGAGAATCAGATTCTCTAATAGTTGTATCCATCAAATTTGGCGAGTCTGATTGGTCTGTTCTGGGAACAGGAGGCTTAGTTGTCTTTGATGCAAGTCGAAGGTTATGAATTTGAGTGATATGTTCAAGCTGAACCTTTTTCAATTCACTTATATCGGTTTCTTGTTGTAACTGGGTTGTACGAATATTAGTCAATGCTTCACCTTGTCTCTGTTGTTCAGTAAGCATAGAATCAATAGAAGCTTTCATTGCTTTGTACAAGTTGATAAACTGTGCAGTTTCGCTAACTGCTGTCGATGAAGGCGGTACAGCCATGAAAAGAGTTTAGATGATTTAACAAAATTCAAAAAATTTGAGTAAGATAAATGTAATGAAAGCGAACGGGAATATTTCAATTACAATATCTTGGTCAACTAGAAAAATAACGCTTGTTGGGCTGATGATTAGCATCCGGAAAATTAGCTTTTCGACGCCAATTCTCCCCCACACTTAGCACAAAACACCCAAAAAAGAACACTTCTCAGCAAGCGAGAAACTCACAGAACGCAGGGCAATCTCCACCAAATGTTATATTACCACTGGTCGATGAAACATTTACTTGTTACTGACTTCCCAAAGTCCAAGTAATCTTTTGATGGCTCAACCCGGTTGAGTCAAGATCTTTGAATATTCTTAATATTCACAGTTTATTGTAATCACAACCAAATGACTACTCACAATACAATGACCAATGGTTATTAATAACAATAGTTTAACTTGTAATACCGAGTATTACAGAGCACAAGTAAACCGAGTTTACTTTCTAAGTTCCAAGAACCGAGTTCTAGGAATATAACAAACAAAACAATAAGATCCCGGGGATCGGCACAATTTGAAGGGATGACAAGTTAGGCACTAAATATCACTATATTTGAGTATTTGTCACACTTAATTAGAAATACAAAATTAGTTGGTATTTATACAAAATTTAAAGGAAATACTTTCAAAGGAAATATTATAAAAAATAGGAACTTAAACAGAGTAGAGAACAAAAAGGAAAAAGGTTAACAGTAGCAACCGGGTTGCTACGCTTTACAGCGGCTTATTCAAACTAATACAACAGATTGCAGACTTTCGTACAACCTTACTTTAGTCTGAAATGCTTTCTTGATTAAAATATTTACTGCAAAATTAAAATTACATTTTTAAATTTACTTTGTATTTAATATTAATTTCTTTATAAAATCTAACTTGTTCGTTATTAACAAGCTAAATCATTTGCTAGATAAATAAATGCGGAGTCTAAAGATTCCACACAATATACAATATATTTCTTCTCTTTCATCAATTGTAAAAGATAATTATTTGTTGATTGAGCTTGATTTGTCACAGTTACTTCAGTGAGCTTTCGATTTTTCCAGCTGATTGTTTGCGACCTCGAACATTTTTTGGTAAAACCATATGAAAATTTCTCTAGGAACTAATTGTCCGAGCAAAAGAAGAGGCTTGATATAAGGTGAAGCGCAAATATATCTGTACAAAGGTTCTGGGTCAGTTAAAGCTTTAGCAACGGTCCGTGAAACTTCACCAGGATCTTGGTTAGCACCTAAAGCGTTCAATTGAATTAGTGTGAAAAAGTCGGCTACCATCTTTTTGTAAGATGATTGACTGAAAACTTTCTTGATTGATTCATCTGTAGTGCTCCAACATTTGTCGTCATGTTCATTCAAATTAACTGTTCTTAACATATCAGTTCCATAGAAATAAGGTTCAATTGTGGTAACTTTGACACCAGCATCTGCAATTTCCTCTCTTAAACAGTCACCAAATGCGGTGATACAATGTTTGGACATACAGTAGGCAGCTAATGGTGGTAATGAGACTCGAGAAGCAATTGACGAAAGGATAACAAACCTTCCTTTCGATTGTCTTATAAGTGGTGAAAATTTACGAGTTACTTTGACAACTGCAAAAACATTTACATCAAATTGATCTTTAACAAAATAATTGAAATCGCCACATTCAATTGGAGCCATTCTAAGAATGCCAGCGTTATTAACTAAACCCCAAAGTTTCTCATTGCTATTCTTCTGGCTAAGAGTGGAGTTAATTGTTTCATAAACAGCGTCTAAATCTTCATCTTTTGTAACATCCATTTTGACCACAATCAGTTGATCAGGTTTCTCTGCCTTGGATTTCAAACTTTCAGCTCCTGGTCCATTTGGAAACAAGCAGCCAGCAAATACTTTGAAACCCATTTTATTTAATAACAATGCAGCTCCATGTCCAAAGCCTGAGTCACATCCTAAAAGGCAACAGAAATAAAGAAAAATAATTAGTTAAATATTTGTATAATGGCTTGAGTTTGTTTTATTTGTTCATTATTAATAATCAACATCAATTGGATAGCTTCGAGCTGGGGAAAGTGTTCAATTTTAATTCAACTTATAAGGAAGTAACGATTCAGGGCAATGGATAAATTGAAGAATCAAAAATTAAATAACTCAAGTAAAAAAAGATTTAAGTGATTTTCCTTTTATATTTTTTGTATTGAATGATAATATCATTATATAATGAAAGTAAAAGGATAAGTTAATTAACAATAAACTACTTCAATACTAAATCATCGTTTCAATACGAACCAAAAGACGATGTTCAAGCTTCTCAGTCATTTTTGGTCAATAAATTGTTAAGTCAACAAAGAGATCATCACTTTTCTGATACAATCAAATACAACTTAAAACTATTAGCCTCTTGAATTTCATGATAAAACATGAAAATAAACAATAAATGCCACTTAATGGTTCAAAGATTAATTTATCTTTGAGTAAAAACAATTTCAATACATCATCGTCCTGAACGATAACTTTGAATATCTGTAATCGAGTCTTAAGCCTAACCAGCCTTAAGGGAAACATTTTCATTTTGATACAGTAATTGGAAGTACTTCAATTTCAAGTTCATGATACAGACAAGTTTTTTTCATTCAACTTGAGTGAAAAAGTAAGTGAGAAAACTTGAGTGGGTTAAATATTTTTTTTACAATTAAAACAAACTGTGGTGTAAATAAATGAAAAAGGAAAGGAAAGACATGAGTAAATTGTTGAAACACCAAAAGGGAAAAAAATATTAGTTTATTCGCAATTAGATTAAGAATGAAAGAGGAAACTTTATATCAAAATTATTCTGCATGCGATTCAATAATAATGCTAAACAATGATGGTTTAAAAGCATTAAGCGTAATCAAATGGCCCACAGCGTTGAATGAACAAAATTTGCAATATTATTTGAAATTATCAAATCAAGTAATTTGGCGTCTTTTCCTGTCAAAATGCTAGGCAAATCTTCATCTAACAAATAACTTTTTTGTGAATTCATTTTGGCCACAATCAATATTTTTATGCCATTCATGATACTAGTTTCTGATTTCTTTTCATTTGAATATTTATGAAACAATTCTAATAATTTCATTATTGCCAATTTCAGGTTTCAAAAGACTCATATAATTTTTCAGGCAATTGTTTGAGCTTTGAAGATCATCTAATGGAGACTTTTAGCTAATTATCTGTCGACTAGTTTTCAATGATTTTGAGTCTTGTTGTTATTTAGTTTTATTTTGATCAGATTACAAATTAATATTGACAAACTCAACGGAAATAATGATTTTGAAATAATAAGGTGACAAATTACGGTCAACAGCTTATGTCATTTTTGATCACAGATTTGCAAATTTCTGTTAACAGTTTTCATGAAGTTAACTTGAAAGTTGACAGATTTAAAATAAACGATTCAATTCAAAGCATTGTAAATCAAGTGGAATTAGCAAATTCAAAACAATTGAGAGTTTCAAGTGTTGAATGATAATAATAAGTGTTTAGTGATAATAAAAGTGAGTTTTGTTGAATATTGTGTATCATGCTTATGCAATGTCAAATAGAGAGCAGTTAAGATACATTACATTCAATGGGAATTATAAATGCGCGCTCAGTATATAACATAATTAAGTTAAAGATTTCTGCAAATTGAGTGCAAATTAATGAAACAAATTGATAAAAAACTAAAACAAAGTTGAGAGTTTGACAGTAAAATTATACATTAACGAAACCCTAAAACGCAAAACTGAATGAAGTATTACATGAAAGTTTACAACAAAAATGAGGAATTGCATTATGTTTTAACTCATTAGATCGATTTGTTTAATGCTAATAGTAAATTAGGTGAGGTCAATTAAACGGAAGGTAGACCTTGAAAGTCAATCAAGTCTAACAAATGTTTCGTTTTATTTGTGTGCATAAAGTTAACCTTATTGGATTGAAAAATAATTAAAATTAGTGTATGGCAACTGAAGCTGATTAAGGAAAGTTGAACAGGAAAATACCACCAAACTTGAACAGAATCTATACAATCTAACCAAGATAAAGTTCAAAATTCATTATAATCAAGACATTTAGCCTGACAAATTAATATCATTTTGACATTATCATAGTCTGTACATCGTTCACATTCACTAAATGACTGTATTAGGAAATTGCTTTGATAAAATCCTTAACGACTGGTAAATGTGAAGCTGGGTAAAATAAGTAAACAAAAAAACCTGAAAAATATCGTATCCGCGTGCATTATGTCACGAGGCTGAAAATTTAAGAGTACCTTTGCTGCTCATGGACTTATATTTATAATCACTTTAATCGAGAAAAGGTTTAACAATACTGAGTTCTGAATTGACACAAGCTCTGTTACCTATCTGTAAGAACAGGTGACATTATACATGCGAATATGTTTATCTAAAAGTTTTAAATGAACATCAACGTTGTAATTAGACTAAAATAATGACTTGTTGACAATTGCAAATCTGTAACATTAGCTGACTGCTCACAATGGTAAACAAGGATGTAAATCATCAAAATTTTCAGCTTTTAATTTTTAACTGTTTGCGTGATAATATTAATAAAGAGTCGATTATTTAAGATATTAATTGACTTACCTGTGACTAGAACGGCCTTCCCTCTAGGATTTACCTTAGGAGCAAAAGGTTTGATGAAAAATGAAGCTAAAATGGGTCCAAGTTCCCATGCAAAAACAGCAAGAATAGTGAGGATACCCAAAAAGTTTACAAGGGTACGGAAAATAGTTGAATACTGATGTGCAAAGCATAACAGCAGAAACGATATTAAAACAGCTTTGTATTTAATCCTTGACCAGATGAAAGAAGAGAAACAGAAAGAAGGAAGAGGAGACGAAAGGAAGAAAAAATGGGTTCATAAATTAGTTTTGTGGCTAACAAGAGTTATGATGCAGGAAATTGGTTTAACCAAAACACTATTGAAGCATTTGCTTCAAAATGGATGTTAGACTGTTGTTGGTGATAAGACCAGGAAAGCTAACGGGTTAAAATGTTCGGACAGCGAGTCTTATGGCGAAAAAAGCCTAAAATGGCATAACACGATTGGATAAGGTAAGAATAAACTTCTGATTACTTACTCCATTGTATGTGAATTATGATGATGAATATTTGGTTGATTCGTTGTAAAGGTAAATTGATGGCAAAAGCACAGGAAAGTTATTTTATATGAAACAGTTTAGATGGTTGTACTATGATGGTTATAGCCTAGTTTAGAGACAATTCATTGGAATTATAAGTAATCATTTTCCTTTTCATTGATAAGATAGATGAACAAGTTACCGATGAGAAGCAAGATGGTGCTGATGTTGTCGATGAGTATGATGAGCTAGCCATTAAAAAAGTGAGTAAAAGAATGAAAGAGAAGAAATTAAAGTCCAAGTGAGAGATAAAAAGATGAAAACAGAATTTGAGTGTTAGTCGTATAATCACTTTGCATGAAGAAATGAAAAGCTTGATGGGCTGAGAAATTGAATTGAATGAAAAAAGGTTGAGTGAGTTAAACGTGAAACTCACCGTTGAAAATGAGAGGGAAAGGAATAAGGATAGAAAGAGAAGGGAGGAAAAGAAAGAGAGGAAAGAAAGATTGACAAAAACGAGAGAAAACTGAAATGTTTTGCTTACCTTTAGGTCGTCCGATTTTTTAACCTTTCTGTCCAATTAAAATACTGTTAGGTGATTTCAGGTTTAATTTCAGGTTTAATTCAGGTTTGTTTTTCTTCTATTCAGGATTGATCATGTTGAAACAGTTTTGACATAATTATAAGTACTTTTGATCACTATCTTAAAGATTTGGTTTTTTTAAAGTCAAAACAGTTTTCACTTGTTCGCTATGTTAACCACTAACACCACACCAACAAAATGACAGCAAGAGATCAACTTAAATACATTTTGATACAACTCTTTCTATTTATAATTATCATTGTTTCTTGGATTGTTTCACTTCCTTATTAAATAAAAATGGTCAATAGAGAGCATATTTAACAGGTTAATCTTTTCATCTTCATGCGTCAATCCAGCTTCTAAATCCAAATCAAGTTTTTCCTTAACAAAACTCATGTTTATGCAGAAATACTGTCTTCATTTCTTGAATATTTTAAATCATGAAAAATCTAGTTATTAAATTTCCACAGTCACTTTGATAACTAGATTAAACTGACTATAATAATCCAGATTTGCGTAGCATTTCGATTTGCACAAAATTCATTGATTTTATACCGTGGCAGTAACATTTTTATTAGTAGTCAATTAAACACCTCAAGATGTAATGCTCGTTTTATTGTTAATCCAGCAGCACTTAAACTAGCAAAATGTATACATTTCAAGACAATATTTATTATTGTCTGTAATTACGTCAATCTGTGTAAAAGCAAATTAAATTAAGTTAAAGATGGAAAAGCTCAATGTGAATAAACAATACTAAAGTTGATTGGAAACAAATGAAAATAAGTTCTTGAAGCTCGAGTGGTTATTTAAACAATTGACTGATGATTTAAATTCAATTATATTACTTCATTAGCAATAAGCTTCAATAAATTAACCTTGATAATCAATTGATTTGATAAAAAAAAGATGAAAAGTAATTGACCAGGACGTGATTTGAACACGCAACCTTCTGATCTGGAGTCAGACGCGCTACCGTTGCGCCACCTAGTCATTTAAACATGATGAAGTCTATTTCAATTAAGAATTTATCGCTGCTTTTCATTGAAAATATTTGATCATTTTGTGTTAATTAAATAATTAAGATGAAGGAGATCATTTGATAACAAAATAGATATAGTAACAGTTAACTCCATTGGAAAAATTCACTCCTCAACTTGCCAACTGAATCATGTATTTGCAACTTAAAGGACAGGGTGAAGATATTGAGAGCAAAGAAGACCATCTAAAGAATCTGCTGTTGAAGAGTAAAGGAGTATAATCAATCAATCACAATTTAAAGATCTTTCTGATGTCCTGATGTTCAGATATCCTCTGAGTCAAAGGATTTGTGAGATTCGAAACAATTTTGAGCAGAATTTTGTTTTCACGAAATTGATTCGTTTATCACAATGCAAAATAAAATGTTGATTTATGCTGCTTTCTTTTTTGGATGCGTCAATGAGCGTATCTGATCGGCTCATCATTGTCTTTAATAATTGTTTGTTTGTCATCGATTGTTCCATGAATATCCGAAAACAAAAGCAATGAGTGCACATAGCATAAGCATTTCGATCCTACCTAATCATGTGATAGAACTTGTTTTGTTCTTGATTTTGTTTTATCTGTTCATCAACATATTAAGGTCTCGAACTGACAACTATTGGTAACTTACTGAGCTAAACGTTAAATTTTGCAGCTCTTTTTGTAATAGTATTTCAAAAAGCTTTATTTTCACAAAAAGATGAAATTTGGAATGATTGAATTGAAATCAAAATCGGCCTTTAAACAATTTTATTTTGATCAACTATTGATTGATCACAATTTTCGTTTGAATTGAGCGCCTTGAGAAACCTCGTGATTAACATGTTTTGAAGGAACTTAAATATTGATCAGTTGGACCGGTTACAAAGAACGAATATTTAATTGTTACTTTCAAATATCATTACATGTTGCTTAAACGCTCCATTAAGGTATTAAATAAGTCAGGATTTCATTATCGGCCATTCTCACAAGCTATATCTCTATTTGATATTGCAAAACAAGTTTTCAGTAGTGATTCCGAAGAATCAGGATTTGTCAATCAAGTGTAAGTCACATTTTATCGCTCTTGTTTGCTATCTTTTAATTGCATGGACTGTTTTTTTATTACAGGCCAGGAGTAAAAAAATGCTACTATGAAAGAGGATGTCGTGTTGTTTATCCCTATTTTTATGTTGCTCAAGCTTACTGTTTGGGATCTTGGGAAGGGAAACATGTGAATGAAGTCTACTTTAAAGACAGAAGAAAACCACCAAGATATTTATGGGTAATCATTCTGAGAAACTTAATTAAATTTGATGTTGATTTTGTATTCCTGTAATTTCAATTCTTTACAGAACCAATATATAGAAAATGGTTTGATTAGAGTTAACAAGAAAATTGTTAATCCCGATTATATCATGAAACTTGATGACATATTATCTCATGTTTTTCATTTTCATGAAAATCCGATTATTGATCTACCATACAGGATCAAACATTTAGATGATGTTTTTATAGTTCTTGATAAGCCTCCGGGAATTCCGGTAAGTCAGCAAAAATGATTGTTTATTTTGCTGATTGATTGTTTTCGTTTCTTTATTTGTTCGTAGATGCATCCAGCAGGAAATTATAAATATAACTCTTTGATTTATATGGCTAGACAAAGATGGCATTCAGTTTATGGTAAATGGGATTAGATTCGTTAATCTAAATATTCATCAATAAATTTATTTTTAGGGTTCAATCGAATTGATGCCGCTACCTCTGGTATTGTAATTCTTGTTCGTAATCAAGCTAAAGCCAACGAGCTATCAAAACAGATGTCGAATAGACAGATTTCCAAGGAATATGTTGCAGAAGTTCCCGGGAATTTTCCTCAGTACTTAATTTTTATTCATGTATTTCGTGACTAAATTCTAATTCTTTGAACTTACAATTTTACTTATTCTTATTTAGTGATGAGATCGTTGTAAATGCACCTCTTTCTCGGTGTTTCAAAGAAACTGGTCCAGTTATAGTTAATTTTAACTCTGGTATTTCTAGTAGTACCTTAATTAAAAAAGTTAGATACAAGAGCAACACTGGAACTAGTATACTCTCCTGTTTTCCGATAACTGGGCGATCTCATCAGATAAGAGTCCATCTTCAATATTTAGGATTCCCAATTATAAATGACCCTGTTTATAATTCAGCTGCTTTTGGTCCTAAATGTGGAAAAAATGGCGACTATGGTGGTCTATCTGAACATGAGGTTTGTTCCTGTTTATCTGAATATGAGGAAGTTTACGAAAATTTTAGGTTAAATTATACGGATGTTTCCATTGAGTTTGTCATTCTTTTTAATTAAGTCTACATTTCTAATTCTCTATGCTTAGATTGTGGTTATTGATTAGGTGAAAAAGTATAGCTTGACCTTAATTAATATATTGTTATCCAATCTATATACTTGTCCAACCTGGTAAGATTAAATAAACGGATGAGACTCAAATGTGAAGACTTCATTGAAAAGGGTGACAAACTCAATGGGAATATCTGTATATGCATAATTATGAATTATATTTATAATTTATAATTACTAGATTTATCGACTAGATTATCTGGAATCTAAAAAGAAAATTGATGAGCTACTGGATGATTCAGTTGATGTCATAGATGAATATGAAAATTTCTTACCGGATTATCGCACAGAAAGATGGGTTGAATTTACTCATAAGTAAGTATAAGGTTTGATTTCATAGTTTACAAAGGTAATATTAATGTTGTTTTCACCTGTGATTTTCAGTAATCGTTATAACCCTGAGTTGGATTTTTCCTGTAAAGAATGTCGTATTTGTCAATCTCAAACCACAGAGCTTCCTACCAGACCTAAAAAGTTCCTTCATCTGCATGCACTTAGATATAAGGTAATTATTACCAATCAAGACAAATATTTGATTATTTTCATTCTTTATTACTTGATCAATTTACTTTTAACTATAAATGTTGCTGTACAATATGATCTAATTGTAAGTTATGGTTACTAATTTCATCCATTTCTTTATTCTTAAGGGCCCTGATTGGGATTTTTCTGTCAGATTGCCATATTGGGCACGCTGAAACAAACAGATGCAATTTTCACTTTTTCAGATGAAAATCAAGTTAAATAATCTCATGTTACCAGTTGATAAATTATACTATAATTATCTATTTGGGAAATTAAAAACCGCATCTTATTAAATTGTAAGATGAAAACACCAAGAAAATAGCAGTCAAGAATTAACTATTACGTTATTATACTGATTGATTCTGTAGACAAAATGAATGTTCCCTCCAATTTAAGTTTTCTAAGAAATTAAATCTAACATTAGTAAGAATGGAAAATTTGTAAACACCGATGGCACGTAAATTTATTCTTGAACAATATTTATCATTATAATATCCATATAAGATGAGGAGACAGAAAAAAAAGTCCATGACGAGCAATGTTTGATATGCCTCTTTTTGGGAAGCCGCAAAGGATACAAAATTGTTACAATCAGTTGATTGGTTTTCATAAATAATCTTAGTCTGAACCAAGAGTACATTGGGAATTTAAATCATGTAGTTTGTTGTTATCGGAAACTACAAAGTAAACAAACTTGACCTTATTAAGTAATTACCTACAAAAAAGAAAATGGGGAATGTAAATGAAAGTGAAGTAATAGATAGGGTTACAATTTTCATGGAAAAGAAAGATTTACATGGCAGATGTAAAGAATAACTATAACTTTTGATAGGATTGTATTCAGATGCGTATCTTTTTTTGCTTTTGTGTCTGACTCGTTTAATTAATGCTAGTTGATTACATGTTATTAATGTAATTGAGTGCTTGTTGTCTTCAAAATTCAATTCAATGAACCTAAGCAATTTAAACTAGCCTATTTTTTCATTTAACTCAAATTACAGCGAACGGACTGAAAACATTGAGTTTTTAATGAAAGGAAATAGGCTATTAAACTGTATAATTGCTGTATTATGAACAAAAATAGCTGATCACCAATACCCAAATACCAATCACCTAGCACCAATTAGTTTGTTCGTCATGTTTTTCACAACATATCAACAGCATTGGGGAAGTAGTGGATTAAATTAAAGGAAAAATATTGAACTAAATAAGTTGATATGATATAAGTTGTCCATTGTTAAGACACTAACAGACCTAAAGAAATAACACTAATGCTATTCATTCATTCGAAGCAAAAAGAAGGTTAAGGAAAAGACTATGTTTACAAATATTTTTTTCAGGGTGAGAAAAAAAGATTGAGAAGCACTTCTGAAAAAATATAGCTACCTATATCAATTCACAACCTTCAAAGATCACTAATGGACTTAGATTTAAGTCCAATATTTTTTTAGCACAACCAAGATGGTTCAAGATCCATAATTATGGGTAAGAATGAAAATAAGGTGAGAAGAAAATGTAAGCCCAAATTTTGTATAGTGAGTGAGTGAGTGAATGAGTGAATGAGTAAGTAAGGAGTGAATAAGTAAAATTGGTGAACGAACAAGATTAAATCATTTGAAAACTAATCCTATCTTTTTCAACATTTTGATTTAGCTAAAAATTGACTCTTAAATTAGCATAACAACAAATATGATATTAAACCTATCGCAAAATATTGTGAAGCATTCAAGAAGCAAAAAAATGAGAGTGCAAAAGAAAAAGCATATGTAATCTCTTCAACACATTTGCCATTGACACGAACATAAGAAACTATCTGAAGGTTAACTTAATCCAAAACTTCTTTGCTAAGGTAATGTTTAACGAGCACACGATAACGTAAATGTAAATTTGTTTTGTTCAACTCAATTGCCAGCAAACTGAGTTTCTGGTAAAACGTAAGATATATCATCCCAAGGGTGACGGTAAAGTCCTTGCTTGAGACGCTTTTGGTCGAGATAATGACCAATGAAACCAATGGTTCGTCCAAGAACAAATAAGCCGTTAAGAGATCCTATTTCAATGTATTCTTGGGCTTCTTCGAGAGTAAAGCATCCACTGCTTCGCAATAAATCAACTGTTGCAGCACCGATCATACCGTCAACATTGAGGATAAGATTTGGCTTCTATAGATGTTAAAAGAAAAAAATTGTTAGAACAATCAATAATGAAATAAATATTTTGCTTATCTAACCTTTGACGTTGTAATTTTTTCAACTTCAAGAGCAAAATCTAAAATTGGAGTACAGGGGAAAGTTTGTTTGACAAAATCTTTCATTAACTTAACCCTCATATCAGGATTATTGATAGATTTAACACGATGTCCGATTCCCATGATAAGCTGCCCTTTTTTTCTCATTTGATTCACAAATTCCATAGGATGTAAGCCTAAATCGTAAGCTTCACTGTATTGTCTAGCTGCAGCATCCAAAGCTCCACCAAAACGATCACCAATAGTTAATAAACCGGAGACCAGCGATGAAACTAAATCTTTGCCCGCTCGAGCACAAACAATAGTGTTATGTGCACCTGAAACAGCTGGTCCATGATCAGCAGTAACCATGAGACACATCTCAAAAAATTTACAAGCGTATGAGGGTAAACGACGTTGGAACCAAAGTAAACTTAAAGTACCACCAATACCTAAATCCTCTTTAATAACGGTTGTAATAGGAATACCAGCATAGGAAAGTTCCTGTCCTCGTTCATCACAGATAGAAGTCATGAAGGATGCAGGTTTCCTAATCAAACCCAATTCTCTGGCCCAATTATAATCCATTGGCACAGTTGGAGGTGGAACTTCGGGTGAAGGTACGATGTCACCAGAAGCAACTAATTTATCATAAACAAATTTAATTGTTTCACCGAGTTCATCAAATGTAGCGGGTACAAAGATTCCTACGTTAGACATCGAACTGTTTTTGGCTACGGCAGTTTCTCTATCATTATGAGCACAAGCGCCCGCATGTCCAAATTGCACTTCTGAAGTAAACATAGTTGAACAAGTGCCGATACACCAAGCAACCAAAGGCTTAGTTATTTTTTTACTTTTAACAGCTTCAATCACTTCGTATTCTTCAGTTCCGCCGACTTCACCGAGGAGCACAAGCATTTTAATGTTTGGGTCAGCTTGATATCTAAGCAAATGATCGAGGAAAGTAGTTCCAGGATATCGATCACCTCCAATAGCTACTCCTTCAAAAACACCATTAGTTGCCCGCGAAATTATGTTATTCAATTCATTGGACATTCCTCCAGATCGAGAAACATAAGCAACGCTGCCAGGTCGATATAGTTTGGAAGCTAGAATGTTATCCAACATACCACCAGTGTTACCGATTTTGAGACAACCAGGTTTAACACCACCTACAGTAGCTGGTCCTATTAGAGTAATTCCTTTGAGATTGGCCATTTTAATCATTTTACGGGTCAAATTTTCTGGAATGCCTTCAGCAATGATAGCAATAGTTCTGATCTGAGGGTATTGAAACGTTTCTATGGTGCTCTCATAAGCAGATCGAAGAGAAGCAAAATTAATAAGAACATCAGCATCTGAATGTTTTTTCATAGCATCAGACATATTTTTGTACACAGGGATAAGAATTTCTTTGTGACCCCAGTAGAATTTTTGCTTATGATCACCGGTAAATGGGTAAACCATGGCAGCAACAGACCAAGTCTTACGTGAGCAAACAAAATCGAAATCGAGCATAGATTGTACTGCTCGATTTTGCATTCCCCAAACAATTGCTTTTGTTGTGGGAGTGAAAAGAGATTTTTCCGAATAAGTTAAGGAAGTAGGAGCTGATTCACTAGTTGAGGTAAGGCCATTAGCTGAGACCCCAGAATTAGCTTGTTTAGCTGCATTCATCATTCCTGAATTATTACCTTGCATCATCCCTCCAGGCAATAGAAAATTAGCCGTAGTTACATTAGGTTGAGGCATTTGAGGTATTTCTCGCTTTCCCATAGCCATGGCAACAATAGCTGTCATGTGAGTTTCTGGACCAAAAACATGAACTGGGATTCCGAGAGTATTACCAACTTCCCTGATCACACGTAAACCTTCCTGGTAATTTGGACCAGCTCTACGAACGAAAATGGAAACTTGGTGATCTTGCAGTTTAGTTTGAAATTCTTGCAATGCTTTCACTATCCCTTTGAATGTTGATGCTACATTAGTAAAATTAGCAATACCACCTCCAATTAGTAAAATTTTACCATCAGCATGCTTTTCTTTGGTCATTAAGCTCAATATAGTCTTGGCATATTCATAAGTTTGCTGTTCTGTAGGTGCACCAGAATATTCTCCATAATTAGCTAATTCTGTAGCTCCACCAAGTTCACAAATGGTATCTGCATAGATTACTGAAGCTCCTCCACCGGCAATCATAGTCCAGATACGACCTTTCGGATTGAGAATGGTTAATTTCAGGCTAGCTCCACTTTTAGCATCCAACTCAGCAATATAAGCTTCTTCGGGAAAAGCATCACGTCCAAAAGGTGGAGGGAAATCAATATCGCCCCATTTTTGTTTACAGATGAATTCAGCAGTGGCGTCGAGTTTAGCAGCAAGATCAAGAACATGGATATCATCTGAAATCACTAATGGGTTGATCTCCAGGTATGTGAAGTAAAGATCAACATAAATCTTATATAAGTCGAGGATAAATCGTGTCACTTTGTCTTTTTTACTGTCAGAAATGTGTACCAAAAGTTTGGATTTAACATGTTCTTCGGTGGGCTGTTCGTCAACAGACAGGTCGTATTTAATGGCTTTCGAATCTACATCACCGATGTCTACACCACCTTGATGATAAAACAAAATGGTATCTCCATGTCGGTGAGAATAAATACAAATGTATGCCTCTTCAGAGTCTTGATGAGGTAAAAAGGGTTCAATGATAAAATTTCTCAGTCTTCCATTGGCTTTACCAACCTATTAAAAATTAAAGGTAAAAAATTACGCTTAAAAGGCATTCACGTGCATATTAGATCAGAAAAAATTCTTTTTATTGCACTGATGCAATGATATTATTAATAAACGACACTAATGATAGGTTTTGTCCTTGGTACAAAGAAAGCAATATATTTTGACGTAACTGTTTGACAATAAACGAGAATAAAAAAACTCAAAAGGAATTCTCAGCATTCTTTTCCCTCTATTATTATTCTTCCTTAAATAAAGAAAATAATTTGCTTCAGGATTTAAACTGAGAGATCAATAGCAAACAAGAAGGGTCTAAAATTTAAGTGATCAACAAACAACGAGAATAATGAGGAACTATTTTATAAATTAGCTTCCTCATGAGCTTACAGCAGTATTAAAAGATATGATAGAAAGAGTAGGAAAGACGAGAATAGAAAGAGAAAAATAAAAGATGAAATATCTTACCTGGATTTCTTTACTCATTCTATCGCTAATCCATTTTTGTACACCAGGTAAATCCAAATTAACACCGATTAAACCTAATTTACCTCGTCTTTTTATCAATTGATCAGGTTTGACTACCAATTTTTCTGTCTTTAACCAACCATTGTCTCGGACAATTTGGTCAAAATTAGTTGACTCATTGACAGTAACAAATTTAGATGATGCACAAGTCCCATTGAGAAATTTGTTTAACAAATTTTTACCAGTCGCCTCGTGGATGGCTTTAGCTGACATTTTGTCACAAGTGTATTAGCTTGAATAATTGTTAAGATAACAAACAAAAAATAACAACAAAACGTATAGTCAGAATAGAGTATAGAAAAGCTGAATGCAAAGACGCAATGAACAGTGAGACTTGAAGCAAAAATAATATAAAAGAAAAATTGTCTGCAATAAAGAAAGGGAAATAGAAAGAGAAAAACGATTGAAGCGACTTCACAGTTAAGCTTTCATATCTTTGATGATGACGATGATGATGGTGAGATGATGATGGTGAGATGATTTGTTATGGTGAATAAAACATGCAACGTCAAAAGCCGGTCGAACCATTGGGCGGTGATTAGTAAAATTATCTTAAACCAGGAATAATTTGAGCGCTAATTCAAATCTGGTTAAGAGAAACCTTTATTTTAATTTAACAATTTGTTTTCATTTTTCTTCCATTACAACTTTCCAATCATCATCATAGTCACTTTCATAGCCATCATCATCATAAATATCATCGTCATTTAGAGACGAAACCTTTCTTTTAATGGATTATTTGATTTTCCTTAACCACAGCTTTCAACATTTCCTAGTATAAAGACTCAATCATCTTTTTACAAGAATTACTAATCAGAGTTACTATTTAATTGCAAAGGAAACTAAATGACTAAAAAAGATGAGATTAATGTTTCAATTTTGATTCCATTTCCCTTTAAACATGCAAATTCATTGACGTTACCATTTATTAATTGATTCAAACTGAGAGTCACCATTTTCCTGTAAACTTTCAACTGACATTAACATTGATAGTATACACTAAACTTAACCAGAATTGTTATTGGTTAATAAGAACAATCTTTAACTGTTAAAGACTCAAGGTTTAATCACATAAACAGGTTTATATTGATTACAGTAATTGACCAATAAATCAATTTTCCGTAGTTTACAATAAAGATCAATCATTGATTCTTTTCAAATTTTTTATGCATTTATCCATAAAATTTAATAATCTTGATTATGAACACAAAAATTTTAATTACAAAATGATTTAAATGTATTAAAATAGATTAATAATGATCATCGAAATATCCTAATATCTTATTCTTGATCAATAGTTTTGCTCAATCATGATGATAATGAGGAAACAAATTGATATCAATTGGTTTGTTTGATGATCATCGGTTGGTTGAGAGGTTGATCCAGACTAATTGTCAAACTAATCAACATGCATTGAATATTACTCTGTAAACTAGCCTACAATAAAAAATGGTTTATTATAATAGACACATATTGTTAGTTATCAACGCTGATTGCCACTTATAAAAACATGTTCTGTAGATGAAAGGATTAATTGTCGACTGATTTACTCGTGATAGTGGGCAAAAAAATGATAATCTCGAATGGATTTTGCCATTGACGATTAATACCAAAGAGTAAAGATGCACTCTTTGATTAATACCCTCATTCAAGTGATTTGAATGATCAAACATGCTTTAAACACCTTTTAAGGTTACATCACAACTAGAGCTTTTAGTTTTTAATTGACTTTGATTATAATTGATCGCTCAACAATTGATTTGTTGTCTTGAGGTAACAAAAAATGGAAATATTGATTAACTCAGAAAAGCTTGACTGTCTTTCAAGTTGACTTGAAGCTTAGGATTGAAATCGAAATTGTTAACCGTTTATTTTAATGAAAATCATTAATTTTGGACTACAATTAAACTGACTCAATCTATTCAAGTTAACTGATTTGGTAGAGCGATTCAATGAAATTGAAACCCTTGCAGATGAATTGGTGGAAACAATCAGTAAGTGTTAATTCTTGAGTAATTGTGATTGTCATTCATTACTTTTGATTTACTCAAATTCAACTCATTTTGTTAACTATTCAGGTTAAAATTTCATTAATGACAGATAATTATTAAACCACGAATTGGTGTTGATTATCTTATAAACCGGACAATGTATCGGAAATAAACTTGATATTGAAAAATGCGAACGAAGCTTTTCTTTACTGTTTTTCTTTCCTCTGCTCAAAGCTTTGTATTATATTACTCATTTTCACAGGCCAATTTAAAATCTCCCTCCCTAATCAGTGAATTTTAGAATGAAAGTTGACTTAAATCAGTTCAATAATGTATATTGTTAATAACCTGGTTTTTATCGAATGGTTTGATAATGAAATAAAGATTTGCCTTAACTGCTGTAATTGCTAACCAATTTCAATAAAAAAAAATTCAATAAATGGTCTAAACAAATGTTTACTTAGCTAGTGCATTGGACTTATAACATTGTAAACAAAAACAGACTCTTCATGAAAAATTATAAGTCAATGTTCAAATAGACAAATCAATTTACCCTCCAATTGTTATTACTACCATTTAGGGCGTCCACTAGAGCTATGTGGCGACATAAACATCAACAAACGACAACAAGCAGTATCAGATGTGAAAAATGAGAAAAGACTACTGCTGAAAAAAACGTCTTTTGTCTTATTTTGTCTTCTATGTCTTAATTAGAACTAATAATTTATTCTTTTTTGTTTTACTTTCACCAGATACTCAACCAATGTCATCTTATGAATGTAACGAGAATGGCTCATTTTCAACAGCCTCATCTACTACTCCATGTTCATCGCCACCTCCTTCACCATCTTCATCAACTTCATCAACTCATTCAAGCACTTCGAAAAATCCAGTAAATAATGTCAGTCCAATCACCAGTGATTCCTCGACAACCGAATTTCAATGCTGTCATCATCCCAATTTACTTGAATTGTTTGTTCTCAGTGAGTCAGGCAAGCCAATCTACTCATACACTGCCAGAGAGGACATTGTTACCTTATTACCTTTATGTCAAGCGTTGATCAATTGTTTCCAGGATGCACTGAAAGACACTATTCGTTTTATTACAACAAAATCGGGGTTAAAAATAATTTTTAGTCAAAGGACACCATTAATATTTGTAGTAGTAACCCATGCATTTTCCGGAATTGATGGTAATTTATTAATCAACCAGATTCATGCTCAATTGGTTTCTGTGATTACTGAAAAAACCTTGAGGTCAGTTTTTGAGCAGAGAGCTACTTTTGACTTGAGACGGTTATTAACAGGAAACGAAAAAATGGTTCATATTCTGGTTGAACAAGGTTTCATTGGTAAACCAATTGTTTGTCGTCGACAAGGCCAATCAATTATATCTTCATCATCATTAGAAGAATGTGCAATCAAACATTCCTTGTCATCTATTTCAGCATCATCTAAAGAATCTAAAAGAAGAGATGATGTGAAAACATCGTTAACTTATGGTTATATCTCATCGCTGGCCATGCCTTTGTCATCACCTAAACAAAATCACAACAGATCTTCACCTTCCAATGGGTCAAATAGCTATCAAATTAATTATCATCGTTCTTACACCAACAGAGCTTTAATTCCTGTCTATCCATTGAATCAAACAGTTCGGGATTCTATTACCAACGCAATAAACTCAAGTATAGCATCCGTAAAATCCAGAATTGTTTTCGGGTTGCTTTTAACGGTTGAGTCATCTGACTATTATTTTTCGGGAGAATCTGATTCTGATAGTTTTCTTCGTACTTCAGAAGATGAATTTCCATCTACAAAAATACTCTCTGTCTCCAATTATAATAGCAAATACTCCAAATTGAGTCCTCTTGATATGCAATTGATTCAATGTTTGGTAATGGCCTCTGAGTCACAATTGAAAACGGTCGAAAGTTTATGGTTACCATTGTGTTTACCTCGAATTGATGCTTCAGCCTTCATGCATGGACACATATCTTACCTTAATCATAATCAAGAGACAACTTCACCCCAATTATGTTTGGTCTTATTAACAACGGATAAGGAAGATTTTCATAACTGTCAAATGGTCAAAGATAATTTAGGAGAAAGGTTAAATAAGATAAAATTAGCCTCACCGCCATTTAGCGACCTCAACATTCCTTGTCTGCAATATTTTTGGTACATGACTTTACGTTCACAATCAATATTTCGATCAAACCTTCCTCAATTTGATTCTGTAGTTCAAATTAGTCCTTTGATTCATTTTGTTGCTCATCGTATGTTATCTTCACGACTTAAAATCTTTTGGCTTCGGAGTGATCGGCATAAAGTTATAATACTTGGCTGGCATTCACCAACATTCCAACTGTATGCTCAACTAGAGCCAACAACAACCAAATCAATGGGTCTAAATGCTGCCCAAACAGTTATAAAATGGATAAAAAAAGAAGAGGACAAACTCTTACTTCGTGATTATTAGTTATTTGGTAAATTTATTACCTTTGATTGACTTTTTATAAGGTTACAATAACCTTACCTGTTTTACGTTTATTTTGCTGCAAGACTCAAATAAATTATTAAATTAGTAAATTTGTGACAAATATAGTTAAATTTGATTCAATCAAAATTTATATTGATAACAAGGTTGGGAATCATCCTAAATCAGGAATTGGCTTAGTTAATGAAGAATGATGGAAAAAGAAAAAGATGCTTGATTCCAACTTTTACTATTGGGAATTTTTTCAAGTGATATTCTTTAGTTTAGCTGATATGATAAGAGATTTGTAATGTAATTCTGATTACTTCGATCGAAAGTCTGCAAGAAATCAATAAATTTCTCCCAAAATGTTTGGTCAATTTAAAAAAGAGCCTGATATTTGTAAGCACGGTTTTTTGTTTACTGCTTTAGTAATAACCAAATATCAAATACTCGTACCTGGCTTACTAATTTACGGAGTAATTTTGCAATCAATCGATTTCAATTTAAATTGGAACATCCATATCAAAAATTCTATTCCTATTGTTTGCTTTATGCATGAAACTGATTAAGTGAGGTTTCTATTGAATCCTCAACTCTTGCATAATTGTTGATGCATTGGTTGATTAAACAAAGATATTGCAAAACAACAAGCGTAATCAAACATTTCTTGATTTTTTTCTGGAATTGTATTTTGCGCCTTTACTTTAAAACAATATGGCGCTATTTATAGAAATATGAATTGATTATTTTGATTTGAAAGAGATGAATCTCATGTATATTTCAAATATGACTACTTTTTCAAGTTTTGTTTAATCAAATCATAATTATATTGGTCATTATACTGCTCATTATATTTCAATGACTAAATTATTCTACATGACACTTGACAATAGCTGATTCGACTCGAGTTGTGATTTCATCGTTTGTTAAACTTTGAATAGTTTTTTTTATATTTTTCAGTGCTTCCATATTTAATAAATTGTCATGGGGTTAAAAGTAAGTCAACCTAAGATTCCAATTGTTAGTGACGAGGAAAATAAACAGTTTGTTGATTCGGCCATTAATTCAGCCAAAGTTGTCATTTTTTCTAAGACTTATTGTCCTTCAAGTGAATCTG
This sequence comes from Tetranychus piercei, assembly GCA_036759885.1. Taxonomy (NCBI): domain Eukaryota; kingdom Metazoa; phylum Arthropoda; class Arachnida; order Trombidiformes; family Tetranychidae; genus Tetranychus; species Tetranychus piercei. The sequence goes on from CM071878.1 coordinate 6,292,784, forward strand.
CAAAGAAAGTGTTGTCTAATTACCCGATTAAATCCGATCAATACCAAGTTATTGAACTCGATAATAATCCAAATAGCAATATAATACAAAATTACTTGAAGTTAATTACTGGAGCGAAGACGGTGAGAGTTGAAAACATATACTGCCAATGGCATTCAACTTTAATATTACAATATCGATAACTTACAATGCAACTCATCAATTTCAGGTTCCAAGAGTTTTCATTTGTGGACGTTGTATTGGAGGTGGAGATGAAACATTGGCATTGGATAAATGTGGTGACTTAGTTAAACTGCTTACTGAATGTGAAGCTTTACAATGAAATGAAGTTGGTATTCATTTCACCTATCCAACCTAGAATGAAAAGATAGCTTGGATTCATTGCGCATTGAATAACAATCATCAATCAATAGAAAAAAACAGAATAATAATAATTTAACACAGTTTTGAATAAATTACAAAAAATGTTCGTTGAAAAGTAGTTAATAAAAATATGAAAATTAATTAAATACAGAAATTGTCATCACCAATCAGATTCTTGTTCAAACATTTTCCTTTCTTGTTTAACAGGAGTTTGCTTAAATTTTTTAACTTTCGGGGTTGACGTTTCGACCACTTTGTCACCATCAAAATGATCGCTCTTACGTTTCCCTGAATTGGGTACGAGTTGAGGGGATCTTTCATCCATAAATGCTTTATAAGATTTTATAGTGCAAACTGATGAATTTTTCTGAATGGTCAAAACTCTATCAATGTCTTTGACTCCATTGACGTCATTTAAAGCGATTAAAGCTGATATACTATCAATCCAACCAATTTGCCCAGGCTTAAATGGAGAAAGAAGGTCATAGATTTCTGATCTTGTCCAAGTTGGTGGGAAAGTTAAATGGAAAACATTCGAACGCTCCTGATTCTTCTGATCTTTGTTTATATCCAAATAAGCCAAATCGAAACTGAAAGTTAAGTTATATTTCCCACGGAATTTGGTAAATTCACTGCTATCTAATATGCTTTTTTGATTTTTAGGACTTAAATAGTGTAACATGTTGAGGAATATTAGTCCAGTAATATATGAGTCATAACTGGCATTGTGGAAGCTTGTCTTTTCATCTGAATCTGATCTATTTATTATCTTGGCTTTGATATTTGGAAAAGGAGCTTTTTGGATAACATTGTAGAGATCATTGAGTGTGGTATCTAAAGAGAATCCAAAGAAAATCAAAATTATTTAATGAGTCAAATTTTTAGGAGCTTCTAAGACTTACTTTGAAAATGTGAATCGAGCTTAGAGTCAAATTTAGCCATTAATTTTGTGTCATAAGTATAAGGACAGAGCTCAGAAAGCATTTCCTTGAAATCGACGAGAGAATCTGGAAGGGGTCCGATAAAGTGATGAATTGTATGGGCCATATCAAGCAATAAGTTGTGCCCAACAATCGGCTTTTTAGAGTCAATCAGTTCCTGAACAATCTTTGAAAAACCAACAGCCTCGTCAATCAGTTGAGCTTCTTCCTTTGCTTTTTGCTCGGCACTCACTTTTTCAATAGAGATGAATCGTTCTGAACTGTTTTCAGTAACTTGACATGAAGTTAGTTTCAAACCAGACATATTTAAACTAGCGACTGATTGAAAAATCAATTTTCGTCGATAAGGTGAACAAGGATCAACATTCCATTTGGTTCTTGAACTGTCATTGAAAAATTCATTAAGACCAGACATAAAATTTTCAATAAAATCTTTCTGGTCGTCAGGAACATGATTAGTATTAACCAACTGACTAGTTGATTCATTAAGACTCCGTACGGTACTATCCAGATCATTTAACGTCGTGTTTACCGAGACATTTTTATTTTTCAATGTTTCAGTTAAGCTATTCTCCTCTTCCAAGTTCATATAGGTGATACCTTCACGGATCCATTTATTAAAATCGAAGTTATGACCAGACAAAAATGTCAGAGCAGAAGGTTGACACAAGAAGCTTTTGTCTTTGTAGTTGACAGCACCAATAACCTTGTAAGGAAAGATGTAGAAATTGTAACTTGCACATGAATAGGAATTATCGGTCGATGATTTGGTGAAACAGCTCAGACCATATTGGATCAGAAGATATTGAGAGATTGAGTTTTTAATTTTTAAATAGCGCTCTTCAAGTGTATCAAAAAAAGAATTACCATTTTGACCAAGACCAGAGAGTTCCGTATCAATGGCAATAAAATCACACGTTTTAATGTCATTTCTTATCTTTGGAAGTAATTCAATGAAGTTAGAACGGACCACGTCCATTTCAATTAACTGAATTTATATTAAATGAGTAACTTAAACTAGAATACCATTAAACAGAGAGTATGATTTTAAAACATAACCAGTGCCTTATTAATAAGAGCCTTATGTTCACAAGATTGGCATCTATGAAAGAACATGACTAATTTAAGAATCAACAGATGACGCTACTCTGAAAAATTATTAAATTAATAAATTAAATTAAATTTACTCAAAACTAACTCTTTAATTAGGCTCAGTTCTCAATAAAAGTTAATCAAACGCAACTCTGAATTTAACTCTTCTGTTAGAATCTTCTAAAAGATATTTGTAATGTAGCGATGGAAGCTAATCATCTTCATGAATGAAGCAATCATTCATAAGTAATTTTTCATGATTCAACTTCAATTTTCAGAAGATATTTAGCATCGATTAGTTCATCCTAATCAATGATGCTTTCAATTACAATCACTTATGCACATGATTAATATTTATTGCTTCATCTGTCGTTCAGATGTTCACATGTTCATCTAGGCTATTAGGTCATAGGATGAGTGGACATTCTGGTCCATAACCCTGACTTTTAGGATGCATTTTAGGACCATTTGAAAATTCGTTAGAGATTTGCATACCTTGGACCATCAACTACAAGCATCTTTGAAGCATAGGATAGGCCAGCATAAACTGAGAAACCAAGGAAAACTACCACGTTATGATTTATGATTGATTAATTAAACTATTGATAGAACCACTTTTGATTGAATTGCAATCATAACAAATCTTCAGTTAATATTTCACCTTGCCTGTGTTATCAATCAAAGTAAGAAAAAATTCTAGTTATTTGAATATGGACGTCCTTCGTTGGACCATTGTTTGGTTTCTTTTGAAGCATTTAGTCAGACTATCCAATCTATTTCATTTGATTTTACTAAGAAATAAACAATTTCAAATGATATTAAACCAGGTAATGATCATGATGAACTTATAATCAAGAGTTTATTCATTTGTTGGAAACTGTAATACAGCAACCAGGCAACCATGGCTGAGTGACTCAAGGTTTACCCCCTAATGGCCATGCATAGCTTAGCATACATAGGAGGAAAGTTATTACAGTCAAGCCTCTCAAAGTTGGTTTTGATGTTTTAGCGTGGACCGGCAAGCCGCGACAGCTTTTAAGGCGCCGTCTACCCCTTGCTACCTTCTTGTTGGTGCCCCTCAAAGTTAGAGGTTGCTAAGGTAACAGAGTAGACGATTGTCCATTCATTTTTCAATAAATCAATCAAAGAATTTCTGAGCTATTATGCAACTTACTAGCAATCAAATTGAATTTTCCAACACTTAATTAAACAATAATCAATTAAAAAACACCATTTAAAGATCCAATCTCTAATCAACAAAACATAAACAAAACTAATGTGGGCTAAAGAAAGCGTATTTGACTGTAAAATAGTCTTGAATCTATTTTCACTACGTCCAACTTAGAGGGGCTCGACTGTATTTAGGAAGAAAGTATCTCAAGTTCAAAATGTCCCGTTTTGCGTTTAGAAACTTAGCTGATTATAACTTCGAATCTGGAGCTATGAGCTCTTGCTGAGGTCCATAGCTTATTTCTCAAGTTAATATTTAGTATGGCGCATCTAGAATTAGTCTGTAAACTTTAATTAAATAAAATATTTGTAAATCCAACTTTGCATTTTTAAATTTAATAGCTTTATTTATAAAACTTAATAACATAATAAATTAATAATAGGCAAATCAATAGCGTTCGAGTTGCAGAGAAATCTTCATTTCAACTCCATAAAGATCAGTTTAAACGTTTATACTAGTATTATTGTATTAGTAGTATTGGCTGTAAATGTGTACTAAAAGACTGGAAATAACTCCGAGAATTTGAATAATGAAGGGAATGAAAAGATAATTAAAAGTGATCGGACCATTGATGACTTGTTCCTTGTGATTTCCATCTAAGCATGAAGATGGTGTCTCGGATCCAGTAATGCTTTTAATTCCCAGCTTATTAATTCTTTCGTTATCAAAAAGGCCAAACTCAGTTGCTGAATATGATCCTTTAGTAATAACATCATTAACTGATTTTAAATTAAACTTGTTGATCGCAATACTCAGCAAACGTTTGTAGACGGGCATTTGAGATAAAATAAGTGGCTTTTTATCTTCTTCATCTTTCGCATATAAACATCCATAAGTTTTCACAGCATTATAAACTGCATCATGCAAAATAGTAACAGACCTGTTCTCTTTGAGCGTTTCAGATAAACCATCCATACCTTGGCTATTCAAATCCGTCAAAATAGCCCTTTCCACAAATTTGCGAACATCTATATCTGTCGAATCATTTAGTAACTTATCACAGTTTGATGGTACAATGAGATATGGCGTGAAATCGTGATTAATAACATCCCTAAATGCTTCCAATTTAAGATAATCAGATTGCTTTATCATTCCTGTTTTTATTGAAGCTGACAATAATTTACTCGCAATCAATTGCGAAATAATGAAGGCAAGAAAAAAGGATTTTTTTTGAATTTGTTCACTTGCGACGAAATTCTGAAGCAAAAGGTAATCAAATTGAGACCAGAATATATGGATGCAACTAAAATGATGTTTATATTTAAGAACAAATGAGTTGATTAAAATGAAAATGCCGAAAAGAGCTAAGAATGCGATCCAAAATGTGAAATTAAATGAAAAAATGAAGTCGAAAAAAGATGAATCTTCTGAATAAGTTTCCAGTTTACTCGAATATGAAAAGTGGCAGTTTCTTTCCCATAAAATTGGTAGCAGAGATAAATTTTGGCCAATATGTTCCAACCCATCCAGACTAGTTATTCCAATTGAATCTACTTCTCCACGTTGCATATAAGATATAAGACCATTGCATATACCTTGATCAGCGCAAAAATTTATTGTTGGTCCGAACATTGAATGAAATGTTACATTCGTTTTTTCAATAATAAAATAATACAAATTCATTAAATAAGGAGCAATAATACCATCTAATGTTGAATTTTTAGTGACGAACATCACTGGCGGAAATTCAACGATTCCTACTCGAATCGGACGCATAATTTGTCTTAAATTTTACTTTAACAAACTCTACTGTACGATCAAGCGTATTAGTTTTACTTAACAATTAAGATTGATAAGTGATCGTCAAATAATATTACCTTGGAAAGCTCACTAACATTTAATCTCACGAATTGAACAACAAATTTGCCTGCAGAATCTCGTGAAATATTGAACTCTCTGATGCATCAATATTTCAATACAATTGAAGATATTTGTAGGAAAATCTGTAACCAATTCAATAAAAATGGATCGATTTCAAATTAAATGTCATTGTTATGGTGATCATTTTCAATAATGACCTAACTTTGTTTTGGAAAAGGATACCTTTTTGGTAAGGTTGTACGAAAGTCTGCAAGCTACTACTTTACAAGCATTTACTTTAAATTGGTAATGCAATCATCTTGTCTATTTAAGTTATATTTATTAATACACAAACTATCAAAAGGATATCCCTGGAAATCTAATGGTCAAAATAGTGCTGATCATTTGATGAATTTCTATACAAATCTAAACTTCATTCATTTAACCAACCGAGTTTAAATTTTCAAGTTGAAATTTTATTGAAAGTGATTGTGATTATGCATAAATAAAACTTAAATGAACATGATGATTGCATTACCAATTTAAAGTAAATTAATTCATCACAAACTTGATTATCCCATAGATGCCCCTTTACATTCCCAACCTTCAGCTAATTGAGCTTTGACCTAAGCCAAACAAGCTGCAGCTTGTTAGTGTGAAAATAGTGAGATTGCAGACTTTCGTACAACCTTACTTTAGTCTGAAATGCTTTCTTGATTAAAATATTTACTGCAAAATTAAAATTACATTTTTAAATTTACTTTGTATTTAATATTAATTTCTTTATAAAATCTAACTTGTTCGTTATTAACAAGCTAAATCATTTGCTAGATAAATAAATGCGGAGTCTAAAGATTCCACACAATATACAATATATTTCTTCTCTTTCATCAATTGTAAAAGATAATTATTTGTTGATTGAGTTTGATTTGTCACAGTTACTTCAGTGAGCTTTCGATTTTTCCAGCTGATTGTTTGCGACCTCGAACATTTTTTGGTAAAACCATATGAAAATTTCTCTAGGAACTAATTGTCCGAGCAAAAGAAGAGGCTTGATATAAGGTGAAGCGCAAATATATCTGTACAAAGGTTCTGGGTCAGTTAAAGCTTTAGCAACGGTCCGTGAAACTTCACCAGGATCTTGGTTAGCACCTAAAGCATTCAATTGAATTAGTGTGAAAAAGTCGGCTACCATCTTTTTGTAAGATGATTGACTGAAAACTTTCTTGATTGATTCATCTGTAGTGCTCCAACATTTGTCGTCATGTTCATTCAAATTAACTGTTCTTAACATATCAGTTCCATAGAAATAAGGTTCAATTGTGGTAACTTTGACACCAGCATCTGCAATTTCCTCTCTTAAACAGTCACCAAATGCGGTGATACAATGTTTGGACATACAGTAGGCAGCTAATGGTGGTAATGAGACTCGAGAAGCAATTGACGAAAGGATAACAAACCTTCCTTTCGATTGTCTTATAAGTGGTGAAAATTTACGAGTTACTTTGACAACTGCAAAAACATTTACATCAAATTGATCTTTAACAAAATAATTGAAATCGCCACATTCAATTGGAGCCATTCTAAGAATGCCAGCGTTATTAACTAAACCCCAAAGTTTCTCATTGCTATTCTTCTGGCTAAGAGTGGAGTTAATTGTTTCATAAACAGCGTCTAAATCTTCATCTTTTGTAACATCCATTTTGACCACAATCAGTTGATCAGGTTTCTCTGCCTTGGATTTCAAACTTTCAGCTCCTGGTCCATTTGGAAACAAGCAGCCAGCAAATACTTTGAAACCCATTTTATTTAATAACAATGCAGCTCCATGTCCAAAGCCTGAGTCACATCCTAAAAGGCAACAGAAATAAAGAAAAATAATTAGTTAAATATTTGTATAATGGCTTGAGTTTGTTTTATTTGTTCATTATTAATAATCAACATCAATTGTTTTAAGCTGATTTGGATAGTTTTTGGATTAACATTTCACGAAAGAAAATTGAATTAAGTCAATTGATAATTAAAGAAATCAAATCGAAATTCGTCGAACTTCAAAAGTTGATCTTTTAGGCTGATCGAACTGCAAAAGTGGGGTGTGCTGAGGCACAATTATTCGCTTTTTTTTCGCAAGTTACAAATGAGTATGCAATTACATCCTCCATATTACAAGTCAACACTTGTTTACAATGTTCATAAAGAGAGGAGAGACAGAGAAAGAGAGCAAACCATGAGGGCTCGAGAGAGACACGAAACCAGGGTTCTAGGTTGATATCCGGACGTCTTAAGTTAGGACTATTAGTAAAAAAAGTTCTATCAGTATCCCGTTATTTCGCTCAAAAGTGCAAAATTTCAGTTTATTGAAATGTTTTTTATAGCCAAAAAATATTTATTTTGATCATCACACACAAAACCTCAATGAATCGACTTAAAAGCGACTAACCTTCCCAAGCTCTACTCGTCAATCTCTCACAACACTATTGTAATAATCATTGTTCATAAAGATCACAATAGTATCTCGGCAGAGATTATCTTCAACTACAGAAAGTTATTTTAAGTTTTTTCATATCAGAATAAAATAGATAATGATCAATAATCTCCACAATAATATTTATTCATCCTTCCTCACCAACTACCACACACATCAACAAAACAAAAGCATCAAGACGGCCCTTAATGAGCTAATCAAATCCCTAAATGACTTTCATCCTCACTATACTTTCAACAAAACCTGGTGAGGTTTAAACCAGATCGCCGAAGATCACATCATGAACATGATCAACACACATTGGCTGAAACAATACAACAATAACCATATCATCATTGGCAACGGAAAACTCAACTCTAGGAAAAGACCATCACACATCCATGATCCTCAGTAAATTCAACCACATCTGTAACCTCCTGCCAGCTATCAACGACATATTCACCAGGCCATTCAATGATCCACAATGGAATCTGAAAGAAGTACTCTCACCAGTAACCTCAATATAAACCCTAGCGACATTATACATTAATTCCTGAACACCAACCTCACCTACCCATTCTGTAACCTCATGGAATCCCTCTTCAGTACGAATTTAAGACCCAAAATCATCCAATCCAAAACAACCAAATGGCATCAGTTGCCAATCTTACCTCACGAACACAAGTTTCTTCTCATAACTTTTCTTCACGAATCTCATCCAGCCTTTGCTTCTTTTGCTAATGCTATTACGAAACAAACAAGTCATGTGCTTCATCATCGGAATTGCGTATCATTCATTCATTTTCGTATCTTGAATGTGAATCGATAAAATCAATTGTAAATTACAATTTTTAATGCTGATTTATCGAATAAAAATGGTAGTTTATGGTTTTAATTACTAGACAATTATGAAAATAGTTAATTCGAAATAAAATGTTCAATTTATTAACTATTTTTTATTTTATTCACCTCAAAAAGTTAATCACCAACATAGCAATAATGGGTCTCAATTACCAAATTCTTGATTCCTTTTTAAACATGGTACTTTAAAAAAATGATAATTTATTTTACAATGCCTTGAAATAGTTCTGATCTTTTTTGCTAAGGATTTTTGTACTAATTCACTGAAATATGCTTACTATGCATTGACGATCCCGTGTTTGGCCAAGACTTGCAACATTAAAATGTCCAGTAAATTTGATGGCCTTCAAATGTTTTTGCTCAAAAAACTGCTCTATCTTGGTCAGAATCAACTCTTTCCAAGGTTAAATATCATTTAATTTACTCAGTACAATGTATCCAAAATTATCTCAAGTTGAACTCATGAAAATTATGAAAGAGATATCCTTGACTAGGAATCGCCCGAAAGCCCCGCTTAACAAATGAATCTCATCTTAAAATTTATATCTTTTCATCAGCCTCATTAGCATAGATGGTAATGCTATCGTGTTTGAAAATTCATTGTTGAAAAATTCAAATTATAGTAATTTGAGGTTTAAGATAAATCTTGAGCTGAATCTTACATCAGTTTGAAATTACAGTAAAGTTCATTCAAATTATTGAGCCAGATAACTAATGATAAAAAGAGATTTTCGCGTAATAATAAAGAAAGAATTGGTTATTTTTTTGGTATTTTTCTTTTTGTTTTGGTTTGAAAAATGGAGAAACAAAAGAGAAATGAATCAAATGAAATGAAATCAAAACCAAGGCAGAACTCAAAGAACTCAAAGTAATAGATAAAATAAAAATATAACACCGAAATCAAAGGCCTGAAAATTGTCTCAATAAATTTTCAAACCGTTGAATCGGTTATTTCAAATGGAGGTTGTCACATTGGGAGTTTCATCATTGCCTTTGGGCGAAGTTTCACAATGATCATAGATGGATTTGTTGATGAAAATATATCGATGAAAGAAGCCACCAAGAGCTCCACCAAGCAACGGTCCAACCCAGTAAACCTGAAAGGGATAAACAAAACGTCAATAAGATCATGAAAGATTGAGGTAAGCAAGACAAACTTGTAGGAAGGGATTTTTTCAATCAATTAAACTTGTAGTAAACATGCACTAAATTAGTATTTTATTGCTATTGGCTTCACACGATGATAAAAAATCAAATGTTACCAAAATTAATGATTTAAAAGTGCAATGCCTAAAGCATTGTTGCTTAAATACAAAGTGATTGTCATCACTTACCCAATGGTTGTCCCAAAAATTGGCAATGACAGCAGGTCCAAAAGATCGAGCAGTATTCATCGAGGAACTGGTCAATGGGATCTAAAGAGTCAAAGAGATAGAATAACATACATTTATTAGAAATCATTCAATTAACTTTAATTACAATGTCAATTTCAACAATCATAATTCTTGGGAAACTTCAAAGCCATACAATTAACAGAAGGTTAACTCAACAGTTTACAAGAGGTCAATTGAGTCAAGAGTTGGCCCATCTCTTAACATCCTCTTCACAGACTTTATGTTAACGGTTAAATGAATGGATATCAAATCCACTAAATTATTGTTCAATTATTTTCGCATCATTGTGATGCTAGTCATTAACTCAAGCCATTTATAAGTGGCAGGCAAATGTAAATAACAGCAAGCTTTAAAAATGATAAGTTATTGACATTAATTTAAACTTTATTGATATTTTACTATTGAATTTGCAAGTTGATCAATCATTCAATAAAAGGGTTGGATTTTTGAAACAGTTGATCGATCACTTAATTGTGTTAATAATTATAATGCTCGTCATAAATTGTAGCCTAATGTTGATCGTTTAAACACTATGAAAAAAATAACCGATAAAATCAATTTAGATTATATCAGCTGGTCTAAACCTATGAACCTATGAAGAGGTCCTTGTTGAGACTTTAACCGTTGGGTCAATGTTATTAATGGTCGTGAGAAAGGTCAATAGATTAACAAGATTATTGTTACAATTGATTTAAATTGTTGGGATATATAATAAATGATTGAATAAAAGATTCAACTTTGCATAGGTTATTGCTTTGGATGAGCAAAACTTGCTTAGATCATCAAATCCAGATAGACTACAAAAATGATACAATGTTATAGTCAATTGTTGCCGTTGATATGTTCAAGAGCTATTCATCATTAAATTATGATTAAATTCTATTCACATTTTCCCCATTTAATGCATTTATTAGACAATCAAAGTGAAAAATTAAACTTGTAGGATGTTTGAATTACATGCTAAATTGTTACTCCATCTCACAAGCAAGTGTGGTTGCGATCAGCACAATGTAATCTTTAAGCCCACAAACAATTTAAATGACAATTGTTTTGATACATTGAAAAACCTTCACAATTAAGGTAATACTATAAAGTTAATTATAAGAGAAATCAAAACACGCCACTTTTAGATTCAATTTACATACATGTAAACGATTGTTGAGTAAATAAAGTGATGTAATACAATGTAACAAAAAAGATCAAAAAGCTATAATTCCTCAAAAAATTGATTCAATTTAACAATAAAACTAAAATATTTTTCCAAAGCAATAATTGAACTTTGATGATATCTTCAAGCAATCAAAAACCGCCTTAATAGTCATTTATAGAGGTTCTGGCATCAAAAGGCTAGATTTTAGCATTAGTCTGATACATTTAGTTCGCCTTGGTTGGTTGCTCTCTATGTGCGTTAATTGTTGAAGATCATTTTGCTATTGATTTATGCAGATCTTAAATTATATAGTATAATCATAATGAATTTGACTAATAAATGGATCAGAAGAAACAATAAGAATAAGATATTACAATGACTTCCCAACAATGACTATCGTATCTGTTTAAAAATAAACCACGATTTCATCGATTAAAAGCCAGACATTAGATTTAAAAAGCTGAAGTTTTTTCATTTAGGCCTGAAATCTAAGCTTTTAGAAGCTCTGTCTAGTTAACATTAAAAGCTCTGAACATGTGAATCTGAAGCGATTAAAAAAACCCAGAAATCAGAAAATAAATTGTTATTTAACTTCAATTGAAACAATTGTAATCATTTGATACAATTCAGATTCCAATTTGAATTGCATACTCAATTGAAGATGGTTAAACTAATTATACTTGAAGCTGTTATTCAACAATCATTTTACATCTGCCTTGATCATTTGATTGATTGGATTAATGATTAGACGCTTTAAGAATGAAAATAATCGAAACAAAGAGTTTCAAAGAAACAACAATTTGATTAATCAAGTTAAACAAGTAACAAACAACAATTAACCAAGTAATCAATCATTTCAAGACTTAATCAAAAAAAGTAAATCAAGAGGAGTTAAGAGTGATTATTTTTAGACAGGGTTCAACTATTTCAAATGCATTCAATCAATTCCAATGTGAGTTTAGGTTGATAAAAATTAACCCAAAATCGGGTTTAATCTGAAAACCTTGAAGCTTCTTTTTTCCTTCGGAAATCCGTTTACACAGAGAAATGCATTGAAAAATTTAGCATTCAAAATGTCTGTTGAAGATAAATACGATCCATTTTCATCCGGAAATTGACATCTACTTCATTAGGTCATAAAAATTTGATAATTTATTTAAAAATATCATGAAGTCATGATATGAATGGCTGGAAATGCTGAAAGAAACGTTTGGAAAAGCCTAATGAAAAGAGAGCTTAAAAGACGAGATAAATGGTTATGGGCGAAGAGATGGAGACAATTAATCTTTGTATTCTGGATAATAAATCTCAACGGTTTTGGTCAGGGTTAGATGAAGATGATTTAGTTTCATTGTCTTAATAAACTGTACTTTTAATCTATGAAATAAATTACATCCGGATGATGTACTGAGAATGGATAAATATTAATATTCACAGAGGGCTAAACAGCATGAGAAAGGTAAACATTTGAATATGAAAAAAACTACATAAAAGGTAAACCTTGGATGAAACGAAATGATGAAAATAAAGAATTTAGCGAGTAGTTAATGAATCTTTTAGTGTTAAATTGTTGCATCAGTTTGATGATTTAGAGGATTTAACCTACGTTCAACTCAACAGTTTTTTAGACAAGGTTAATTTTATACTAATTGTATTCTGGACACACAGTTGTAAGCCAAAAGAAAGTGATTGCTTTGTGTTTTTTTGCATTCAAACAATATAATGTAGCTTTAATTTACAGGTAACAATAGATTAATTATCTTGGTCAACTATTTTTGTGTGTTTACACATAGGCTATAAAGGTAAACAGAAAAGGAATATTTCAATATATTTTATCTGTTTAGGGCGATTGTAACCATGAAAAGTCTGTAGGATGCAAAAATTATTTGGATAACACAATCAAGTTAAAATAATCAACAGAGAGAATCAAGTTTCATTAGCAATATTGAATTTTGCGCTAATGATAAAAATATACAAATTTTCCCTCCAAAACAATTTCCATAAATAAACTTCAGTACTTTCTCAATAAACGTTAGTTACGCAAGCCAGTTTATTTTATCTTTTAGTGAAATAAGGCAAAGTTTACTAATCAATATACGGCTCTGATACGACTATCAAATGACTCTAAATTTGATTGCTATAAATCTGGCCTTTAACAGTTACCAACAACTAAGGTAAGTTTAAAAAATGTGTGGATAGATGAATGTAAACAATGACTGTTGAAATTGACAACAAAAGGTGATTTATGGTGAAATAATTTGATTACTTACCGCAAATAGATGACCAGTGGTGACTGCAAGGGCTATTATGATGGGAGCAATTTCTGGACTTGATTGACAAACGTTGCAAACAGTTAAGACCAAGAGGAAGCATATAAGGCACTCAACGATGATTCCTTGGATAGGGTCAACTTTCAATGCAGTGGCACAAAGATTACTATTACTATCTTTTAGGAGGGCATGAAGTAAACCAGCACCAGCGATACCACCAGTTAATTGAGCAATCAAGTAAACAACTGATCGGATAAGATTTATTTGACCATTTACTAGAAGACCAATTGTAACCGCTGGATTAATATGGCAACCAGAGACATGACCAAGTGTAAAGACAAGGCAAGCAACAGTCAAACCAAAGGATAAAGCAGTAGATACTAAAGTATCAGGATTTTGTGATGTTGCTGTACAGGTACCACAAGTGAATATAACCAGAATCGCTGTTCCAATAAACTCGGCCAGAAAAGATCGAACTAAGTCACCATTAGATGATACCAGCCAAGCTAAAGGAGAGGTTACAGCCGAATCGTCCTTAGACATTTGTAACGACTTGTGGAAAGGCATTCAGGTACAGAGAGTTGTATGAACAAAATGTATTTCTGGAGAGCAAAAACAAGCTGAAGAAGTCAGTTTAGTTGTTTAAAATAGAAAATGTCGCTCGAAGAAGACAAAATCATGAAATGACAAGCCCTAGGCCAGTTCCTGTCTTTTCATTGAATGTTTTCAATTATGTTCTTTCTCTCTCTCTTTTTCTCTTCCTTTCACACACATTTCCTCTCACTTCGAAAATTGGAAGGTTGGGCTTTAAACCTTATAATGTTAGCTTGTAAGTAAAGATTGACTACAAAGAGGGATCATCATTATCATCATCAACAACAAAATTATCATCAGCATTTCGACTCCCGCCCTACCGTCCATATAACTCTTAACGCTAGTTGGCTATGTTTAAAAACAACTTTTTGAGGTACGATTTTCTGTTTTTCAAAATGACGTGTTTCAATGTTTTTAATGATAAAAGAGATACATTTCACATAAATTAATTTGTGGCAGCAAATTGACTGGTAAACATATAATCATGCGTTTCTCGGTTTTTCTATTAATACATTGAGCGATTATCTTTAAAGTGTATAAACCGAAGTTATGATAACCGAAAAATTGTTTTAACTTGTAACTTCTGCCATTAATTCAATCTCTTTGGGTTAGCAAACCGCAAAGCTAACTATTTTCTGGCTCTTTTACATCAATCAGACGATTTTTCCGGTGAGATTTTGATGGACAGTTTGAAAATTTGAACCTCGTCTTCATAATAATTAGAAGGTTATTAGTAAAAGAATGATTTCCTTTCCAAGTTTCAATTCTTAACTTTTGTTAATTTGATAAATATTTATTTGCAAAGTTTGTTCGCAATAACTTAACGAACGGTTGGTCTAAAGATCAAATTTAGGTTTAATGATCAACTAAAAACAAGATATTTGATTGCTTGTTTAATTGCTGACAATTAAATGTGCGCATTAAACTACAATGTTATAATGTGGATAATTTATTGCCTCTGTTAATGTATCTTCTTTTATGTTTAAAGTACATTACTATTGAAATTATTGTATTTCAAGCAATAATTCAAACATGCTTCACAATCGTTTTTCTTGTAAATCCATTTCTTCAAAAGGTAACCTTCTCATTCTTCAGTACAAGAGTTTTGAGATGATGATGATGGTGATGATGGCGGTTCAAGTATTGGACTCTCTGAAAGAATCAACCGTCAAGTCAATTAAACGGTTTGGTAACACCTTGTTAATTTGAAGTGTTACTAATTTGCTGAATAGTTTTTTTGCTAAATAGCCCTTTTCTCATTAACCAGCATCAAACTCCTTGTGATGATAACATTCCTTTAAAAATATTTTGAATATAATTATTGTATGATTAAAGTCATTCGTCTCATCTAAATAGTCAAGGTTGCTTGTAATTGTTCAAATAATTTAAACCAGAGTCATCGAGTTTTAACCATTAGTAATGCAAGAGTTAAATTATCCAAAGGTATCGATAATTAAGTGGGTTAACAGCTACTCATATCGTGTTCGATACTCTTTAAGATTATGATGATGATGATGATAGTGACGACGATTGCATTAATTGCGTGTAGACAACACTGATCAACTCTTTGATATCTACAATTTCATTCCTTATTCAATGAATTGGGGAATTTGTCAATCTATGGCTTTGATTCTTATGAGCGAATAATTATAAATTGAAAACCTTGAGTCTTGCAAATCATAAACACAATAGTTGACGTTAAATGCGAAATCTCGCTTTTCAATTGAAAACGGTAATCACCTTGGATTTAATGTTAGTCTTAACTCTTAACCAGAAAATTTTGCTTCAGTCTACCTAGAAATCGAGAAGAAAGTATAATTTAGGTTAATACAACATGTAATGCGCCAGTTAATGGACATTGAAAAATGTCTATTACTCACGGAACTACCAATAAACAAACAGACAATTATAAAAAAATGGTTTGAAGTGAAAGTAGCAATGGAATTTGATTTAAATAATTGACTAAAACTCGCACAGCTTATGATTCATTCTTTAATGACTAATGCGTTCGAGATCGATCAAATTTACGAACTTGCATTTTGTTTTACCAATGAATTTCACTATTGCTCATTTGACAGGATATCCTTGATGTTTCATGATTATTATCACGAGTATTTTGATTCCATTTTTTGTCAGTTTATTTAATTAATGGCTTATCCGTATTTTGTTCATTGAAAGCTGATCCATGTTTAAATTAACAAGAGATTGTAATCGGTTGTAAAACATCAATAAACGAGTTCTCTCCACTGTATTTTCATATTACAACCAGTGTATGATATTGAAGAAAGTTGATCCTTCTCAGTGAAATTGCTAAACAGTCATCATGATTACATTTCAATGATCTTAAGTCAAATAATTGATCAATATGAACGTCATTAGGTAAAGTTCAATGTGAGATCTAAACAAAAAAGATTTAAAATCAGATTTCAGTGAAATGTGTAAAATTTTGATGATAAAATCTCAGTAATGGGCAATCAACTTACAATTGGAATTGTTTTCACTCTTACTCCACTCATTAATCGGTAATAAATGCCAAATTTTCTGGTCATTATTCTCTATGAGCGTTTGAAATTGAAAAAAAAATCCACAAGCCAAATCAAAAAAGCTTTATATTGGATAACTGCAAATAAATGAGCGATTAAAGGTTTGTTCAAAGTTCTTATATTGTTGGTAAATTTGATTGAATATTTCCTACTTTTCTTAAATCACCAGTTTACCAATTAATTTGACAGGTAAATCTTTTGTTTTTGTAGATCATCATCACCATCACCAGCTTAATACAATGACTAACGCAAATGGCGGATGAATCAAATAGATTTGTTAACTTGACGTGTGATGTCGATAAATGTTAACGATCAAGTTCCTATCTAATAATGCATAACATAAAGGCATAAAGGATATCCAATTGTAAACCTTGAACCAAAAAGCAGCAGGAGGATTAATCTTAATCTTGTATACAATTGTTAAGTATCATCTTTTGGGTTGTTTGACATATAAAAAACACAAGTAAAAAAAGAGAAAAAAAGGAAGGTAAAAAACAAGTTAAACAAAGTAAAATAACATACAAAAAGCGCAATATTGGAGTAAATTATTCTGAATTGGTAATCACAGAACAGCTAATGAACAATGACAATTGATATTGATCATCATATGATCAAATATAAATTCAAGGGCAGTAAGAAGTTTCACATTTCAAAACAATATCACATTGTTGTACCATAAACATGGTTAAATGGTACTTGCAAGCACTAAACAATATAAAACGTACCAAATGGTAGACAGGATAAAATCAACAAAATAAAAATGAGTTTTGTGTCATCTATTTTTTAACCACAGTTTACTTTTTTTGGAGGGATTCTTAGCGAACCAAAGTTGTTTAATCATAAGTAATAAAAAAGTTGAAAATATAAAAATAAACCGTTGAAAACATTGAGATAATCATTATCAACTTTGATGTCTGAAGATAAAGGGCAAAAATGAATTTATAATGACCTTTGTGAGAAAAGAAAAAGCTGCGACAAACAAAAGTAAACCAATTTTCTCACTTGTTATGTTCAGTTTTAGGTTTCCCATCTTCCATTGCCGCTTGTTTTTTGCCAGTGCATCTTCAACAGTTTATTTTTATTTCTCATGTTATTTATTATTAATATTTATTCTGGTTTTTTCTTTTGTTATATGTTATATATTTTTGTTGTGTTTTCACCATATTATCTGACATTTACAGTTATTATTAATCATCAAAATATTGGTTGTTTCAAGAAAAAAAGGTAATTCTCTCTTCCTTTCTCCCACACTTTCTTCTCTCTCTCATTCTCTCTTAAAATCCAAGAAAGATATCTTCGTCTATTTTTTTCACTCTGTCTTCTCTCTGTCTTCCTTTTTTCCCTTCTCTTTCTTTCTGCTATTTTTCATCTGTTAAGTGATTTTTATTATATTATTTCCCTATTTTCATGGTCTTACACTTGATATTTCTTCTGTGATCATTCATCATCACCCAAATTTTTGATCAACTCATGTCTTCCAATGGTGTCGAATGTTCTCATCAATTCATCCATTCTTCTTCTTCTCGTCAACAACACAAATTTGACAGCCAGGTAAACTTTCGTGTCTAAAAAAGCTTCTGTTGTTTTTCCACTTAACATACAAACATCCATATAAATCTTGCCTTTCTTCATTTTGCCGCATCACATGGGTAAGATGGTTATTCTTTCACACCATCAACTTTCGAATGAATATTAAGAAAAATCAATGTGTTATTGTTACCTTGTGATCATGCAAAGAACATAAATATCAAACCATTTTTTGTGTTATGAAATATCATTAAAGCCTGAATCATCGATTGATGCTCATGATGCTTTCCTTATAATCATCAATATTCATCTGATTGTTTTCAGTCTTGCTTAGCCTAATTGTCTTTCTTTTTTTTCCTTTCATCCCTCTCTTTCCTTCTCTCCCTTATTGCTTGATTTACTCTTCCTTACCGATTGTCAGTAAAAATCATCTCTCATTCTCTCTTTTCTCATCATCAGTGATGATCCCATTCTGATTCTATTTGGTCCTCATTGTTTTTTCCTCTCTACTCTCTTTCGTATTGCTGTCATCATCAACTCAACTCACGTTTGATAATCATTTACTCACCTAATATAAACTTCACTCTCATTGTATTCACACTTTTACAGTCTCAGCCTGAGTTTCAAAGACTTGTTTTGTTCTCGTGTGCGAGTCATTTTCTTTCTTCTGTCTTCATTTTGTTTGGTTATGTCTTTTTGTTATGAGTTTTTATCATAAACTATAGTATAAGAGTCTGTGTATGATGATTTATCCCAACTCTAAACTCACTCATTCTCCCTCATTTTTCTGTGTTTTGTATCTCAACTGAAATGCTCTTCTGTTTTACCGGCATTACAGAAATAAATAATCAATCAAATTTCATTCTTCACTAACCCAAACATCTTTTTGTCTTTCATTCTCTTCTTCAATCAAACACACATCGTCATTATTTAATTCAAAAATATCATCTTTAAGAGAGCCATGAGGTTAACCTTTGAAACACTTGGTTTTCATGGTTATGGTTTGAAATTTAGTCCATTTTCACCTAATTTATTGGCTTGTGCTGCTTCGCAAAATTATGGTCTCGTAGGTAAGTCGCTTTTATTCTACCTCAAATAGACTCGAATCCAAGTCCCAAATATTATATTTAGTACAAAACTTCAATACAATTGCCACAACTTCTTCACATTATTCCGTTTTTGTTTTTTTTTATTTATTAATATGCTATAATCATAATTGATTATCAGGTAGATGATCCTTGAGTATCAAGGGTAGTGAATGATTAAAATGGAAAGGGAAATGAAATTGTTTATCGAAGAAGTGAAAATAAATATTGAATATCAATTTGTAACAAAGTAGCTTTTGTCTAGTTGACGAGAAGTTGGTGCTTTTGATAGATTGGTTAATTTCGATTGCCCGCCTTATCCTTTTTCTCTCATTCCTTTCTCGATAGCTATCATATTTTTGTTATCTTTAGCTTTGAATTTTTATTTTCACTTTTTATTGACTTTCTTTTTTAATCTCAATTATATTTGCAGGACAAGGCTGTCTATTTATTCTTGATCATGACCCAGACAAAGGAATAAGATGTCTGAGAAAATTAGACTGGTCAAAAGATGGTTTATTTGATCTTACCTGGTCCGAGGCTGACGCTGGAACGATATGGACTGCTGGAGCTGATGGCACCATTCAAATTTGGGACATTGGATCGAACCATCCAGGAAACAGTGAAGGTCCTGTCAAAGATGCTAAACTAGCATCCGTTGTACCTGCTCATCAGTCAGTTATCAGTTCTATTCAATGGAGTCAAGTACGGTCTGATCAACCAACCGTTTTAACATCGTCCTGGGACTCAACAATCAAACTTTGGGATGGTCTGACCGCTCATCACCTGACAACTTTCAATGGTCATCAAGCCTTAGTTTACGAGATTGCCTGGTCACCTCTTCTTTCATCAACTTTTGCCTCTTGCTCACGTGATGGTACAATCCGAGTTTGGGATAAATCGACACCGCCCGATCAAGCTAGTCTAGTTATTCAAGCTTCTCAATCTGAGATTCTTTCCTGTGATTGGTGTAAATATGATTCAAATATAATCGTAGCAGGATGTTCAGATAAATCAATAAAAATTTGGGACCTTCGATCCGTTGACAATGGTCCACTAACCGTACTTATGGGTCATGATAGAGCTGTGAAAAAAGTACGGTTCAGTCCTCATAGCGCCTCAATAATTGCCTCTGTCTCATATGATTTCACCACTCGTTTATGGAACTACCTTAACTCGGACCAAAGTTTCTCATCAAAATCAAAATTGATCATCACACGACAAAATCATAGTGAATTTGTTTATGGTCTGGACTTCAATATTCATTTACCTTATGTCCTAGCTGATTGTGGTTGGGACAGATACATTTGTATCTTTGCCAATCAGATTTAGACATGAAAGATCAACCTGATCACCCTGTGAAAAGGCGGCTGAAAGTTTATTTAAAAGCTTTCCATGCCTTTACCCTCCTACTTCCGTCTATTCATTTACTCATTTCTATTTTCTTTTTTCTCTCTCTCACTCTTTCTCTCTCGCATTTCTTCTCCCACATGCTCTCAGTCACCTTAGCTTATTTCACTCATAGCTTTCAACTTTTCATTTCGTCATCATAGCTGACATTGGAAGGCTGATTAATCCCGCCAAAGTTAAGCTTATTTCGTTATACGTTTACTGCGTGTGCTAATTTTTTGTTCTCTCTTTTCTCTTCATCATTTCTAATTTATAAACCAAAGTTAAACAGATTGGTTAACTAGCCAATGTTCTATAAGTCTTACTCCACCTCTTCCTTGCCTTGCTTCTCCATCCCTATTTTTCATGCTATTGTATTATATAAATAGTCGGGCTGGTTTTTGAAAAAAATTGAAACCAATTATTATGATGAAATCCTACAGAAAATACAAATACAATTCTTACCTTAGTTAATTAGACGAGATGAAAAAAGAGCTAGTTGTAAAATATCATTAAAAAGATAGTTTCTGGTATGGTGTTATTCAAATATTGAGGTTTGATTGTATTTGAATTTTTCTCCCTTCTCTTCTTTTCGCACTTTTTTGTCACCTTTTGTCTCATAGTTTCTACAAAATTTTCATGCATTTATATAACTATACAAACAAGAGTATGTTAAATTATATCTTTACACCGAATTAGGAGACTCAAATAAATCCAAACAATTAAATTGTAAGTTTGGGTTATTTGTCTCCCGCAATTTGTTTGCTCTTTGCGAATCTCATTCAATTGTGATCTTTCTTATCTCTTTTTTCCTTGATATTTTCTTAATGAAAAGTTTCTCTTCTCTTCTCTCTATCTTTTCTCTTTTTCTTCTTTCACTCTTATATTGTTTGTTACCTTAAAACTGGAATCAATCAAGTAAATTAAATCTTGCTCTTTTTCAATGATGATTTTATGAATTAATATATCCTTTCAATAGTTCTCTCTCTCTCCTCTCAAAATCAATATTCAAATATTTTTATTAACAGTTTATTCATCTTTTTGATTCAGCATTTCTGCTTTTACTATGTTTACATTATGATTGTTCCCATACTGATCAAGTTACGCATCTATTTATAAAACTTCAAGTATTCAAGCCAGATCATGGGTAGAGTTAGGATGATGACAGTTAATAAAGAAATGGCAATGCAATGGGTCATTCATGTGTTGAAAAATTACCGGTTGAGAAATGTTCAGATTGCGCAAAAAGTGAATCACGTAAATCTACCGATGAAGAATCTAACGATTTGAAAGTTTATTGAAGGAGGAAAAAGATCAGTAACTTGATTAAAGTATTCATAAATTTGTCTGCTTTTTGGGTCTTTTGTTGCTCAATTTTCACTCCAATCAGCCATATTTCAATTTTTAGTAATCAGTTGAACCTTCATTTTAGTGAAAATTGTATTTGAGAGAGTAAACGTCGTTCAAATTGTAATTTTGAACATATTTCAACAACTTTCTTCCTAATGATACTTTTCATGACGATAAAGCACTGCAATGTATACATGTGAAAGTTGACGTAACTGATGACATTATGAACCATACGCACGACCGAGTTTTCATTGTAATAACTTAAATTGTTAGACTATCTTAATGACCTCTCATTTCAGTAAATATATCTGTATATTAAAATAAGTAAAGCATTTGCGAAATAAACAGACTTGGTCTATCGCTTGTCAACCGTCATGAATGATCATCAGTAAAAGATGATTTACACTTAACTTGAAGCTAAATCGTCTTTTGTTTAACCTTCATCTTATTTCAAAAATGGTTTTTAATTAACTGGTAAAAGATGACATTTGGTTTGTAGTTAATTGATCAACATAAATGTTCTCAATTGTCTATCCTGCATACATTGTATTAAATTTTAATGAGACAAAATTTAAACTTTAATGGTTTTAAGTTCTATTTAATTCTTACAATTACTGTCTCATTCAGCCTTAAATCAACAAAACATTTATTGAGACCATTTTAGCTGATCACAGTTTGAATATAAACTCCTTGATTCCATAGAAGTATCACTATGGTTGAATCACTAATAATTGTTGGGCTGAGCATGCTTATCAAAGAGTTATATATAAAGAGTTATAAGCTAGATGTGTACATTGCGATATGACAATAAGAAATTGAATTAGATTAATTCGATAATTGTTTCAAACAAACATCCTTCATATAATTTCATTTTCAGCCTTTAACTGTTAATTAATCTAGTTTAATGGTCGCCATTGATCAACCTACAGTAAAATCCAAAGGAAAGGAAAGCAGGTCAAAAAGAGTTTGAGTAATATTTACCTTTTTCAGGTAGAATAAGTGGGAAGCAGAAGACGACCGAAAGCTGTGAGTATGAAGTGATTTCACTGGTTGGTATGTTGTTACATTGACTTGATCTTTGTTTTTCCTTGACTCTTTCTGTGTTTTTGCTGTTTCATTGTAATTGAAATTCAACTTTACCACTAAACCACGAACACCAATAGACTGTTTTTTTTTGCGAGGAAAGGGTACCTCAAAAATCATAATCTTTCCATATAACCATGGAACTCAATACCAGAGTAATCAAAGAACCTCGAGGATTTATTCGGATACTGCAGTTGGTAAGTATCTAACCTAATTCCACCTTGATTTGTCTCTCTCCTACCATCTTATTTTGATTATTCTGATCAGATACAGTTAATAAGCTCATTTTTTATTAACTTGATTCTAGATTTCTTCTTTCCTTTGAGTGATCGAAATGATGTTATCTTATAATATACATTCATATAAACGGTTTCTAAGGGTAAAAGATAAAAAATTATTAATAATTTTTGATACTGATTAAGCGTTAATTGGGCATTTGTTTAGCTGCTTGTGCTCTAGAAAATTAAATACCTGATTGGGTTTAATGTATAATTTTTAGGTGTACCAAATTGGTACTTCCATACCTACCAGAAAATATAGGAGACGCAGTGTCTCATTTACTGGGTGACCAGAAATAACCGCCGTACTTTTTTTCGAGTTTTGAGCCAAACCGTGTGCGTTAAAAACTCTAGATTTTTTTGTGGGACTTAGGGGGTCAAAGGAATTTCATTGAGAAGGAAAAAAAATTTTACATAAATTTTCGCAAAAATGAATTCCTTTACTTGCACTCAGAGAGCGTTTTTGAATACAGCGATTTCCTATGCTTTTCTATGAAAATTTATGTAAAATTTTTTTTTCTTCTCTAACAATTTCCTTTGACCCTTTTAGTCCCACAAAAAAAAATCTAGAGTTCGTAACTAAAACAGTTTGGTTCAAAATTCGAAAAAAAAAGTACGGCGGTTATTTCTGGTCACCCAGTATTATAAATGATAGACTTGTCATCTCAGTTGAAATTTTATCATTTTGGTTAACTAAATCTTTAGGCAAATATTGGTAAGATATTCATGAGAACATGATATATTAAAAAGTGATTACTAAAGCTTGTTCATTGTATTATTACAGGCAATTTTTCAATGCTGCTCCTAAATCCATAATCCAATCCTACAATTTCTCTACTACTGTATTTCACTGATTTTTGTTTTTTTTTATTTAAAGTTTTTTGCAATATTTGCTTTTGCAACGACCTCTGGTTTTAAAGGAACTTCGGAATTGGAAATGTATTGTTCAGGGCAGTTAAAGGAAAGCGAGCCAGTAGACACAGAAAAATTGACCAGAAAGATTGAATACAAAATTGAATATCCATTCGAATTAGAGAAAAGTCAATTTACAATAATTCCTAACTGCACGAATCCAGATACTATTGTCTCACGAAATTTCCCCATGGATTTTTCCAGTTCGGCAAGATTTTTCGTAACAACAGGAGTCCTCTGTATGTTATATTGTATTGGAGCTTTAGCCTTTTATCTGACCTCGGCTCCTATTTATGCAACCAACCCATTGATCCCTGTTCTTGATCTGGTGGCAACTGGTATTTTCACCATTTTTTGGTTTGCTGGATCATGTGCTTGGGCTGCCGGTGTCTCGGACCTCAAATATTATACCCATCCAAATACATTCAAAAGACACTTGAAAGTTTGTGATGTAAAACCAACAATTTGTTCAACTAAATCTTTAGCTAATTGGTCTTCTCTTAATGTATCATTGGTAAGATTACGTTATTGTTTCATCGAAACATCTGATTTCATGCTAAATTCTTAACTTTATTCGTTTGTTTTATAGATATTTGGGTTTGCTAACTTCTTCTTATGGGGAGCCAGCATGTGGTTTGTTTATAAGGAGACTCAATTCCACCCTAAATCAGAAGCTGGTCCAATGCCTCCTGGACCACCAATGCCAAATTATCCTCCTCAAGCTCAAGATAGCTTTGGTGGTTATGGGGATCCCATAGGAACTCAACAAAAATCTGGTGGACAATATCCAAATGACCAACAATTTGTTGGACAGTATTAAATTGAGAAATGAAACTACTTTAAAGCTAATATATCAGGACTAATTTGTTAAAAAGAGTTCGAAAACATTTGATGGAAGTGAAACATTTGAATATTGAGTTAAACAAAAGCAATACGTTTTGATTTGTGAACTAGTCGCCAAAAAAGTAAACCCATAAGATAAAAAGCACAATTAATTATATTGAGAATGTTCCATGTAGAAAACATTTTTGTTTGTTTGAATATCATGTTTGTTTTCCAGTGTCACTCATTGTAAATATCCACTGTAATAAAAGAGAATGCGATTATAAAATTTAGCTAGTTTATAGTAAATATTAATTGATTATATTTTATTTAAGATGAACCAATATCTACACGTTTAAAGCTTTTGATTCGTCGTTTTATTGTAATGTAAAAGAAGAAATTTTTTTGTTGATACATCAATTGGATATAGAGTTAAAAAATGATTAAGTTCAATTTTACGATCACATTATCTCGATTGAAACTGTTAGGCAATTTTTATAAGAACTTAAATCACTTTTAACTGTATCTTATTTACTGGATTTAATTTAAAGATGTCTGCCTATTAAAAGGTTGTGCTTTAATGAAGTTTCTTTTTTATTCAAACATGTAATTAAATCTAAACTTCAGAGAAAAAGTATAGAATGACTGTAATAAAATATACAAATGTACCTGTATTTGTATAACATAAGTTTAGTTAAATTTAGGCTGAAGTTGGTGACATTTTCAATTTTTTATCAACTTAGAAAATAAAGTTTCGTGTGGAACCATTTAGAGAACCTCGCGAATTGTTATTCCCCGAATTTTAATAAATATAGCTCATCGGTTAGAGCATCATAGATGCTGAAAAGATAAACAGCGCTTTTCTGTCTAACTTTTATTTTGTTGCAATGAGCGAGCAAAGTTCGCAAACTGCATAATCATTAATTAAACTATGTTATTACTTATTTAGAAATAAAACACTCAAATTAATTAAAATTGTCGATAACACTGAGTCCACAGAGTATTTAGATGTTAATAAAATGAACCAAAATAGTTAGCCAATTATAATCATAATTAATTATAATTGTATTGAAAGAGAAGCGAAATCAATATCCTTAATTTTGTTTTAATTGTCCAAAGCTGTCCAAAGCCTAAAAACGAATTCAGCTGTCAGCTAACTCATTAGCTCACCAACCAATATTCATATAGATCATATTGGTGCAATAATACATGAAATAGTTAAAAATATATGGCCAACCCTGTATAAAAGACAAGGTTGCAATAGATTTGGTTAACGCCGCAAATAAGTATAATTTTATGCTAAAAGGGTTAACAATTGTTAACGCATCTTTAGGTATTTTTGGTGTAATACATTTTTTCATAGTTAACTTTTCATGTTCTACTGAAAATTTCAAATTTTCAGTATAAATCAGCCCTACTATAATTAATAGTCGAAAATTAAAATCAAATCAAATGTATTTTAAAGTTAGAAAAGTGTAGACTGAAATTGAGTAAATCAAAGGAATCGCAGTTCAAACTGGTTTTAGCTCAGGCTTCCAGTGAAGTACACATTGTGCACTATGGGACTTTAGATTTAAGCTCTCAGTCTTGTTTTTTCTTAACCGGGTTAACTTAACCTGGTTAACCATAGTTAACCATAAATCTTCAAAAGATCGCTAGGAGAGCTCTCTTTACTCTTTCGCAAAGTTTTTCTTTCCCTTTTGGTGTCTATTTTAAATAAGAGAATGTCAAGTTTCTTAAAACAATACTATTCGATACCTGTTCAATAGTATCGACATTTGTTTTTGTTTATTAAATTGTTTCTAATTGTTTTAAAATTTACACTAACTTAATCTATTAAGATTTAATGGAAAGTTGAAAGGTTACCAATTTAACCACAAGCACTTGACCTTACGGAAATTATAATGTTATGTCTATGAAGATATTCAAATTCCGTTCAATTGACTTTATTGGCCTGAGAATCAAGACTCGTAGGTTTAGCATCGTGTTGCTTTTTATATTGAACCTTCAAATACCTTCTAACCATTAAAAGCGATAATTGGTGTTCAAAGTTCATTAATATTTCAATCGTATAAACTAGAGCCATTTAATTGCTTACAGAAGCCACAGTCTTAAATTAGACAGGTTTCATTAACTAATAAGTTTCGTCGCACAAATTATTTGGAACTCGGTTAAATAGCTGATTACAAACATTCAACAAAAACCCGATGAAATCAGTTTAAGTGAGATATGATTATTTTATTATTAAATATTGAACAAAATAGAAATGATGAAATTGAATTGCCCGTTGAATAGTATCAAAATGCTATTTTCACGTCGTTTCATGAGTTATGAAAAGAAAGAGAAAAAGAAAGAAGAAATGAGTATAAAGAAAGTGAAAAAGAAAGAGAAAATTACGGGGCGACCTCAATCACAGTCTCACCGAACTAACAATATATATATTTTTTTGGATTGTTTCTTTGTGTATTCCATTTAGTTGATTAATTGTTAATGTAAAGTTGGGCTTTATTGTATAATAAACATTCTGGAGTTACCTACCTTATTATATAATGACTGATGATTTAGATCTCGATTCTAATTACCATGACTCGAATCAGATGAACTCTGTTGGTATGTAAATCCATTATGTCTGTCTCTTTTTTTGAAAAAAGATTGATGGGAATTTCATGTTACCCCAGCTTACCAATGCTCCGTCAAATCGTTATTGCAAACCTAGTTCTCTATGAGAAATTTTATCCTTTTTCATTCCATAGGTATGCGAGTAGGTAGTGAATATCAAGCAGTAGTTCCAGATATATCTACCGTTCTACCAAAGCCTGCTCCTGAATATGAGCCAGAACATGCCGTCCTTATCTGGTCTCCTACAAACGGTATTCCTCCTGAGAAACTGGATGAATTCGTTCAGATATGCCTCGAAAAGTATAGTTACAAAATTGAACAAGCTCTAGGTATGTTATGTTGGCATAACTATAACCTAGAGACAGCTCTCGCAGACCTGCCAAATTTCACACCTTTACCTGATGACTGGTCTGTAGAAGATAAAGTTCTTTTTGAGCAAGCTTTTCAATTCCACGATAAACACTTCCATAAAATCAAACAAATGGTGCGTTTAAGGATTCTTTATCATTATTTATTTCATTTTTATCATCTTCTGTCTATTTCTTTCATTCCAGTTACCTGATAAGTCAATTGCCAACCTCGTTAAATACTATTATTCATGGAAAAAAACTAGAAGCAGAACAAGTCTAATGGACAGGCAAGCACGCCGATTCATCGTTCAAAAAGAAGATGGTAGTGAAGCTGGGTCTGATGGCCTATCTGACAACGAAAGTGAATCTATCAATGAGTTCACTAATAACGCAGACGGTAAAGATAATTCTAACCAAGAAAGCAAATCTAGGTGCTCTAATTGTTCAACTACAGCAAGCGGTCAATTCCACAACACAAGTAAAGGTGTTCTATGCCGTTCATGTTATTCATTCTGGAGGCGTACTGGTCTTATGAAAAATGTCAGTCAATCGAGAAAACAAGAGCCCTCTGGCTCTACTCGCCCAAATTTGTTAAAAAGTAAACGAAAGCCCCCTCGTGGTATGTCAATAAATATTGACGATTTGATGACCATTGTTAATGGTCCTCCTGATCAAGGTGAAGCCTTTCTGCGATCTTTGAGCAATGAAATTGTGAATTTAAAAAGAAATGTACAAAGTTTGAAGGCTCATATTAGTCAACTGAAAACCAAAACAAACACTGCTCATACTCTAAAAAGACTTGATGTCTCGGTATGTTATACTTTCATTCAGATGGAAAAGTTTTACAGAAGATGTTCTCCATCATTAATGATTTATTTTTTTTCTCATAAACTAATCAGCCGTCTCAAAGGATTAATGCACGGTGGACCAACGAGGAGGCCCTGCTGGCTGTACAAGGAGTCCGCAAACATGGCAAAGATTTTAAAGTGATCGCTGAAATTGTCGGAAATAAAACAGAAAGCCATGTCCGCAGTTTCTATACCAACAATGAACGACGTTATAATCTAAACTACATGCTGACCGAATATGAGAATGAATATGGAGGAAGTAATTGATCTGATCACCGTTTATTTCATTCTCATTCACCTTTTCTTTCCATATCATTATTTTCTGTTCCCTTCCTCTTCATCTCCTCATGCCAAATACCTTTTCTTGTCCCACTTCTTTCGTTAATTAATTTCATTAACATACAAACATCTAAATAAGTAAATTACGAACAAGTAAAAAAAAATAAATTACTGATTATTGCTTTTTCTCATCATGGATATCTGAGATCGATAATTGTCCGTAGCAGACAAAGCTCTCCTTGACATCTATTAAAAAACAAATTCTTAATATACAAATGATTCGAAATTGATACTGATAATAATTATGAATTTAAATCCAAACCAAACAATAAATTCATGTCTAGCTAAAAGACAAAGAAGTCTCTAAAACAAAAAAGCAAGCAAAGATTTGTGAAATTATAATTTTCTCAGATAATTTTTGATACTTCAACCACTTGAGTGAACTAAAAATAGCAATTGATATCAGAAGAAAAGAAACAGGGAAAAGGAGATGAGACTAACTCCTAATTTTAGATTCTTCATTTTAAATGCTACTGCAAATAATCTCGAATAAATTGAAAAGATGATTCCTTGAAGAGTTATAGCCAAGAAAATTTGGGTAACAAGTGATTTTTATTCAGTCTTTTGGTAAAGCAACTGTGAGAGATTCAATATGAAAGCGAACGAATGAAATATGAATATCTAAAGGCTAAGGATTATTCAATCCTTTAAATTTAATCTTCTTGTAAATTTATTTTAATTTTCATTTTGTTTGATAATCTACCCATCATCTTATAAGACTGAGTTACTTATCACCTCATTAAGAATCTTTCCTCCCCTTAAAACAGAGCGAAGCAGAAACAAAGAAAATAGAAAATCAGTGATTTGAAAATCAATTTTAACTGTTAAAATGTGGGCAGGAATACAAGATGTTTCTTCGGCCGCTCTACTCAACATTAAAGATAACAATCAACAAATGGGAGCCACCACAAGAAATGGAACTCTACAGGCTCATCATCGAACGGTAAGTCATAAATGTTTATACATTTTGTTTAGATTAGCTACTGCTTTAACTTCTGTCCAATTAATTTTTTAGAATGATTTTAAAGATCTTGATCGTCCCTTTCATTGTTTCGTTATTTGTATTTTCCTCTAAAGACAGTTGAAAAACTACCGGACAAGGTTCTCTTGAAAATATTTTCTTACTTACCACATCGGGAAATCGCTCGTATTGGTAGAGTATGCAAAAAGTGGCGGATAATTTCATGTGATTCAAGGCTATGGTCTCATGTCTCTTTAAGACCTGAGATATCTGGACTACATGTCAATTCAATGGAATCATTACTAGCCCTAATCTCCATTCGCTTTGGTAATTATAACATTTACTTTTCTATTGAATTACTTTGCGTAGACTTTAGATGTACACTCAACTTGCTACGTGTATTAATGTTGTGTAAAACTTTTTGATCAAACGTTTTTTCCAGGTCCATCTTTAAAATACATCGAGCTTCCCATGGAGTTGATCACACACACGGTGCTGCACGAATTAGCCAACAAATGTCCTAACTTGACTCATATTTTACTCGATTTCTCAACTGCAATGCAGCTTCACGATTTCAATGATCTTCACTCATTTCCTACTAAACTGAAAACAATGTGTATCTGCCTATCAGAAGTCATCTTTATGGAAGGTTTCATGAGAAAAATATACAATTTCATCAATGGATTAGAAGTCCTCCATTTAATTGGTACCTATGAGAAAGCTGTTGAAGAGGAAGAGGAAGAAATTTATGAAGTAATAAACATTCATAAGTTAAAAAGTGCTGTACCCAATTTACGGATTGTCAATCTGTATGGAATCAATTTCGTCGATGATTCACATGTTGAAGCTTTTAGTTCCAACTGTATTCAACTGGAATGCCTTTCACTCAATTATTGTACCAAATTTACTGGAAGTGTTCTTAAACTTCTCTTTCAAAGGTGCAAACGATTACAATGTCTTCTAATGCAACATACAGGTATTTTCAAGTTTACATACAAACTATACTAACTTTAACTGAACAACAGAAGCATTTAGTCTTCCAAGACTGCCCAAGTCTACCCAACCTTAGCTGGAGTGAAGCTTAAAAATGCCTCATTAAAGCATACCAAATGCGATTAATAGATATTTTTTAGCATTTCTACGTATAGAATCTGAAATGTCTAGTTATTTGTGCATTTATTCATTGACATAATTGTCCAATAGGTTTGAAAGATGAACACGTTAAAGCCGTGGAATGGGAGAAAACAAATCTTCAAGAATTGGATATAACTGCCTGTGAATTATCAACAGATTGTTTAATTGATATGTTGACCAGGATTCAAGGACTTCGATATTTAGGAGCGGGTCAACAAGATGGTTTCAATGATTTGGTTTTAGGCCAAATGATTGAGAGAGGGACAACCAAAAATTTGATTGCTTTTGATGTTGATGGAAACACTAATCTGTCTGAGGATATTTTACTTCAATTTCTAAAAATTCAGGGACCTTATCTTAGAGGCCTTCAACTATCGGGAATACCTCATTTGGCTGAACAATTTTGGACGACAGTTACTCCTTTAATTAAAAACATAAAGTAAGTAAATATTTAAATTTTATTTGTTAACTCAATAAACATTGTGTGCACTTTTTCATCACACATAGGATACTAGTCATGGGAATGCCCGAAGGATGCTGCCAAAAGGTTCAATCAAAAGTCCATATTGACTCTCTAATTGATGGGATAGCCAACAATTGTTCAAACCTAGAACGACTAGAGGCTCGCTGGGATGCAGAGACGCTTCGTTTTTCAGATCGATCGAGTAAAGCTGTTGATGCCATTCGACTTAAATGTCCTCGTCTTCGATGTTTAGTTCTCAGTGATGGGACTTACTTTGAATTAGTCAAATCAAACTTTGAACGAGCTGATAGGCCTACTGTTGTTAGATCAACGGTCAATTGTCGAGTAACTTTGGTTTATCTTTTGCATTATTATAAGCAAATAATATTCAACTGATCAGGCAGGCTTATTATAGTATTGAAAATTGACAGTTGTTGTGCAAAAAAAGAGATTTTACAGGAATCGATGTTAACTGATGTTTATCAATGGTCAACTGCTAGACTGAACATAATAAAGAAAAGCTAAATGATCTCTTTTCAACGTATCATTTGTGTTAAATGACGGAAAACACTTTTCACAACTTTTTCATCAATATTGTATAGTTTCACAACATGCATTAAAATTTGAAACAAAA
The DNA here is from genome assembly GCA_036759885.1 of Tetranychus piercei. Lineage (NCBI taxonomy): Eukaryota > Metazoa > Arthropoda > Arachnida > Trombidiformes > Tetranychidae > Tetranychus > Tetranychus piercei. The sequence continues at coordinate 6,325,281 of CM071878.1, forward strand.
AATTGGTCATTTCTGGATTTTCTGCTTTTTATATCAACAGCGAATAATATAGTAATATTTACTCAGTTATATATTTCCTGTTAAAAAATTATGGTTCTTCCTGTAATCTATTTCTTTGAGTTTTAAATTTAAGCTTATAAATAATTTTGATGACTATCAAAGATATTTTTGTTAATCAAGCAATACATGTTTGCTTTATTTGTGAAATAAGTTTTGACAATTTGGTTAATTGTTGAATTTTGTATGTTTATTGATGATAGCTGTACAGTGATGATCAGATTTAAGTTTACTCATGATTAAACATGAACAGGTTAATTTTTTCAATTATACTTTACATATATTTTCTATATTACAAATACTTAATTTTTTACAATATAAATAACAGATTGTTTTTTTTTGCTATGCATCGGGATGCTTTTGAGTTGATTTTTGATTGTTTGGGTGCATATTGTCAATATCACAGTTAATTTATTACAATAATTGATCTATTTTGATTTAGAATAAAACTCCTTGTCAAATTCAGCAATCATTTTCATTGTCTTATCATCAGCCTTGTCAAGTGATGATGTGAACCCTTTAGAGTCAACAACACTATATTCAGGTGAAGCAGCAGCAACGGTGTTTGAAACATCAACTGAGCCAGTCTTCTTGTGAATATCATGCCATCCATGATGTCCGTGGTGACCGTGGTGTCCATGATCATTCCAGCCATGGTGTCCTCCATCATGCCATCCATGGTGACCATGACCATGATCATGCCAACCGTGTTCGTGTTTGTGTCCCTGTTTATTCAAATCAAGTTATGCATTAGATTTTGAATGTTTGTAATTTTTGTTTTAGTTAATTTTTTTGATAACTTACATGATGATGCCAATGGTCATTTTTGTGTCCATGTTTGTGGTCATGTCCATGTTTATGGCTTTGGTCATGTTTGTGTCCCTGTTAGTTTTGTAAACAGTTGTTGATTAGTAGATTGCAAAAAGATTTTTCTTATAAACTTTGGATGTTATTTCAAACTTATACGTACGTGTTTATGGTCATGGCCATGCTTGTGGCCGTGCTGGTGCCAATGGTCATTTTTGTGTCCATGTTTGTGATCATGGCCGTGTTTGTGTCCCTGATTTTAAAAGTTTGATTAAGATTAAATTTAGATGATTTCGATTGATAATTGATAAACTATTTTCAGCTCTCATTACTTACATGTTTATGGTCATGTTTTTCCCAGTGATCATGTTTGTGTCCATGTTTGTGGTCATGTCCATGTTTATGACCATGATCATGTTTGTGACCGTGATCGTGTTTGTGTCCATGTCCTAAAATGTGTACATTTACATCATTTAAACAGTAATTAGTAAATGACTTAGATTCATAAAGATTGGTTCTATTGCTAGAACTGTTAATAACTTACCATGTTTGTGTCCATGATCATGTTTATGGTCGTGTTTGTGACCATGTTTATGTCCATGGCCTGTGATGAGAGAAGTAAATAATTAAATGATGATCAAGTTAATTATTGTTGAAAATGATTGATTATTTTTATTATGCTCACCATGTTTGTGATCATGACCGTGTTTGTGTCCATGTTTGTGGTGATGATGAGCTTCAACTGGAGCATGTTTGTGGTGATGGTGATGGTGATGAGTTACCTCTTTAACTTTACAACCATGATGGTCATCATGATGACCCCATCCATGATGGCCGTGCCCATGATGTCCCCAACCATCAAGAGGCTTGATAATAGCAATCTTTGAAATTGATTCCTCTCCTGTTTTCTCAGCTGACTTCTCTAAAGAAGTCTTGCTTGGTACGATTGCATTTACTAATGAAGTAAATGGATTACCGTAAGCAGGTACAACAATTAGTACTATTAAAGCACAATAGAAACTAAATTTGCTCATTGTTGAGTATGAGCTATACACACTGAATTGAAATTGGTTAAATCCTTTTGAAAATGTTGTTGTTAGTTGATTGTTGATCAACTGTTGACTGATGATTTATTTCTTGAAGTGAACGTATTTTATACTTTTCATGAAAGGTCTCATTTCAATCAGACAATCTTAACGAACACACAAATTAATTGTCCAAATTATATGAGCCACAAAAACACCAAGAAACGAACGAAATTTCAAAAGTCAATTCAGTTTCTTTGCAAAATTTTTTACAGAAAAAAATCTCAACTCAGATTAAATTAAATGCTGAAGTAAAAAAGAGTTAAGAAAAAGGCGATAAAAAATGTCAACTTTCCGATATGATTGGTTGGTTGAGAGTATAAAAAGTAGCAAATGTAATGGCTAAAAACTGAGTTAAGAAACAATTGATTTCACATTTAATTATTACTCTGTGGTGACATTAAACTAAAAAGGCTAATTACAGTGACAGATTGTTTGAGAAATTAGGTTTAACAAACGGTAAGAAAGTTAATGAAAAAAGTCCAAAAAAGTTGGTTTGATTGTTTTCTGATACTAATTATTATTCAATAATTATGATAGCAAAAAATGTTTGAATTAATGTCAAAGTTTAAACAAAGATTTTATTGATAAGCTGGATTTTAATACAAAGTAAATTAAGGATTATTTTTGGCCATAAACATAATTCGTTTTAGTTACTGCTGTACTTTATCTAAAAGTATCCATTGTAAAAAGTATAAAAATCTGAATTGAAGGAAAATTGATGTCAATGGTTAGTAAAACAGATTAGAGTTTGAGTAGACAATTGCATGCCGATATTAATATTAATAAAGAAATTCATTTAATGACCCGATATTCGGTTGATTTACCCCTTTACTCCAAAGGATCTACACCGAGTTTTTGAAATAACTTTTGAGATAAATTTATCAAATTTTAAGCACTATGTGCAATTTTATTTTCAATTTATGATCAAAGGATTTACAAGGAACAGAGGATGAATGAGAAAGATTGGAGGGAAAAGGAAATTTATTGTGACAATTTTGTTTCATGTTGTTGCGTGAATTTAGTTTGTTGTTTTTTCTATACGTAATGAGATAGCCCAATAGATCAAATTGTGAGAATAAAACAAAATTAAACTGAAGATATTATGTAGTTTATGGTATAGGATTATTGCCGATTCTTGCCGTTTAATATAATGATTGGTGAAATAAACAAGCAATGCGCATAAATTATATACGAAGCAGCAATTAATAAGAAATACGGCAATATAAATAAGGAGACGGAAATTAAGGTGCTCAGCAAATGATGAATTGGGACTTGAAAATGTGTTTGCTTTGAATCTAAAGATGAAGATGAAGGTGAAGGTGAAGATGGTAATGAAAGAATTATGAGAAAGAAGAATATTATCCATGATCCTAGTAAGATGATTGAAGGTGCTGATGCCATTTTGTATATTGATGATAATAATGATGATTATGATGATAGTGATGATGTTGATGACAGTGTTTGAGATAGAGATGAATAAAGTCAGAATGTTTACAATCAACGTTATTCGATTAAAGACTGGTCATGATCTTCAATCAAGGTAAACAAATATGGTACCATTTTATTTGATATAATGGTCAATGTGAGTTAGGCAGTTAATAATGAACTTACTCAAGTTACTCAGTTTATGTGTCTTTTAAATGCTAAATTTAACAGACTGGACTTTTTCCTACAGGATGAACAAGAAAAAAGTACAGCGAAAGTACAATGTGAGCCTCACAACATAAAATTATCACAGATTTTTTTGCCTTACAAGCAGTTCTTCTTAAGAATATTTAAGTGGAACAAGAGTTTCAAAGTCATACACTAGGTAGTTGCACTCTTTCTTGATGATTTACCTGACGCCACTTTTCATATTAGATTTAACATTAGATCGCATTTTGCTCTTTTTACTAGCAGTATCAACTATGGAATCTGTATCAGTGTCGAGATTTTCATTTGAGTCTTCCAAGTCTCCATTGAGATCATCTTCGTCGTCCTCTTGCCCCATTAATGATTTTAAACTTTCATCATCTGAGTCAGCTAAGCCAGCAACTCCAGTTATGGATGGAGTCATGGTTGGACCAGAAATGTTTGAAGTTGACTTAGCTTGTTGAGGTATGGAGTGAGTTGGACTTTTGATAGATGAAGCAGAAGATGAAGACCCTCTTGGATGTTTAGATGACCCAGGAGTTGGATTTGTGTTGGGATGACTGGAACTCGAATTACTTGGACTGTTTTTAGTTTTAGCATGACTGGAGGAAGATTTTGAACCCTTTGCAAGAGAAGGGGATGCAGATGACGTGGTGGTTGTTGTTGAGGTAGATGAAGTTGTTCCTAACCCTGCTAAATTACCTAATCCATTCATAAGTCCACTTTGTGCTAGTGATGCGAAAGGAGAGGGAGGCATAGAGAATCCTCCCAGCCCGAGATGACTGTAAAGAAGACTATTTGAATAGAGGAATGGAAGAGAGTTATAAAAGCTTGCAGGGTCATTCAAATTGGGGCTCGGGTTTTGGTTCGTATTTTGATTCGGATTTGGGTTAGCATTCTTGGAGCTTGAGTTTTTACCACTTTTATGACTACTGGATCCAGATTTATCAGAGCTACTCTTATTTTTATCTGCACTGCTGCTCGAAGAGCCATGATCTTTCTTTTTATTACCTTCAGTACCAAGACCTGGGACTGAGAATGGATTAAAACCAGAATTCAATCCTAAGCCTGGAAGGTTAAAAAGTGGATTGGCTAAACCCATTCCGAAGGGGAAAAGCATTGAAGAGGCTGCATTTGCTGCTGAATTAGTTGATGTTGTTGCTGCTGAAGATGATGATACACTGTTATTGTTACTTCGAGATCCTGATGAAGCAGAGCTCATAGCAGCTGCCGTTGAAATAAAGTTTGGATCCATGAGCATTTTATGGAAAGAATTTGATAGAAGATTAGAATTTCCAGCAAATGGATTTAAAGTAGAAGGTGGAAATCCAAAACTGGAACTTGTTGCAGGCGTGGTTGAAGTTGATGCTGATGATATAGCGGTAGCATTAGCAGCTGCTTGATTAGCTAATAGCGAAGCAGCTGTTGCCCGACGAGGACTCAACTCATTTGTACTGTGTTTAGATTTGTTGTTACTACCTTCTCCTGATTTACGATCACTTGTTCGAGTTCGGATAGTGCTCGGAGCAGGAACATCTCTTGAGTGTGAGGACTGAAAATTGAGAGCAAAAAGCAAGAAAGGTTATAACCAAATAAGATGAAATTACTAGTCATTAATAATGCTCATTGATTAAATAGAAGATTACATACCGATGCTTTAGAGGATGAACGGCTATCTCTAAGTAGATTTGCGTACTTGGGATCGAGTTCGTACATTGGATTTTTCTTCAAGAAATCAGGAAGTTGTTTGAGAGTTGGAGCTTTTGATCCAGAGAGCTGAATAAGATAAGATGAATAATTAAAATATAAAACTCATGAGAAATTATACAAAACAATTGCTAAGACAGTAATGCGACAAAAGTATGTTTCTCATTATTGGCTTTGGTTTTTAATAAATATAATAGTCGAGAAATCATACCTTCTTTCCATTTAGTCTATTAACTAATGGAATATGTTCATCAGCGGAAAAGCCAAGTGGATTAGCTAACGATTGGTGGCTAGAAATGGTCGATGTTGTTGGTGGTGGTAAGGATTGTGTTTTGGGTGGTGCATGTTGAGGAACATCTACCTTTGAACGACGAGAGCTTCTTTTTCTGTTATCGGGTAGCTCTAAAAGCTGTGTCTGTAGATATTAAGAGAGAATGTTCGAAATTAGATTAAATGTATTGAAATCAGGCAGATAAAAATTTTGATTAATTTGACTTACATTAGCTGATAAGGGAGAGGAACCAGTTAAATTTGCAAATGCACTAACAAAGTTAGGATTGGTTAAAAGCTCAGGATGTTCTTCGAGGTACTTCTTCAACTGGGCAGTTTGATCCAGAAAACTTGCATCTAATTTGGGTAAATTTGATGAAAGATTTCCTGCAATATCAGCTGATACAGATTGCTGTCGAGATGATGATGTTGATTCTTTGTGTCCAGAACGAGGTGGGAATACTTTAGGTGTAGCAAAGTTTGCCTTTTCCGGAGGTTTCATTGGCATATCTCGAGCAAGAGATGCAGACAATGAAGACGAACGAGAAGAGGAATGAGCTGCTGGTGGTGTTCTAGTACGATCTTTTGAACTTGATGAAGCTCGTGTTTCGACCTTATCCAGCTCAGAACGCGCTTTTAATTCTCTGGTTGTGCCCATTGGACTTGACAATTTAGGCTTCTCAGGCACTGGATCATCTTGTTTTTCTTGCTGCATCTTTTTTCGTTGCAACAAGTTAGTTGCAAGATCATCTATGCGTCTTCCGATACGTTTACCTGATTTTCCTCGACTAGTTAAGGTTGGTGAAGTTAATGGTCCGGAGGCTGAGGATTCATCCTCTTTGGAACGATCTGAATGAGAATCTTTCCTTATAGGACCGCTCAAATCAAGTACTGATGATAAGGATACAGGTGTAGATGATCGTTTAACCACTTTATCAGGAGGTGGTAATGGCTTGGATGCAGGAGTCATTGGCTGTTGACCAGGTACTGGTTTAGCAAATTTAAGATCCAAAGTATCGAGATTTGGTGTGCGTTTTGTGTTTGATGAAGAATGAGCAGGTGGAGGTGCTCCTTGGGACTTATTGGATTTACTATTATGATCAGATATTGGAGAAGTAAGAGGAGTTTTGATTGAAGATAAAGAGGCGAAAGGATGACCAACAGTTGGTGGTGGAGGTGCATGAGAACGAGATTTACTACTGGATGACCCATGTGAATGAGAATGAGCCATAAGAATTGATGATCCTTTATCGTCATTGGTCATTTCATTTCTGAAATTTGGAAGAGACATCGAAAACAAAGGAGGCAAAAAGGGTGGAGTATTTGCCAACATTTGACTACTGTTATGAGACAAGTTTTTCTTTGATGATTGCATTGGAGTGTCAGGCTGAGAAAGTAAATTTCGTAATTTAACTCTGTCAGGTGGATCCATTTCATAACGACGTCTTCGTCGACCTCTAGATCGAAGTCGACCTCCAGCATCAATCATTCCAGAAGCATTGGCCACATCAAACATAAAGGGATCAGGTGATGGTGAAACTGATTCATGACGCGGTGTATTATCAGGAGTTGCTTGAGGTGTAGGTTCTCTACTGATACTAGAAATGCTCACTGGAGAAGCAGCTCGAGGTGAACTGTCAGCTGTTGCTATACTTGGTGTTGATGGTACAGTTGCAAGAGCGGTAAACAGATTTTGTTTACAGAAAGGCCATTCATTCTTTTCAACACAATGACAAATTTGCTCTAAACGTACAATAAGTACACGTTCTTTTGGCCATCGAATGAACCCACGACTTGCAAAATTATCAGTTGATTGTGAAAAGAAGTTGGCATCGTTTTCTAAAACATTGCCAGAAGCAACTTTAGATTCAGCTGGAGTTGTTTCGTTTTTCACAATAGTTATTTCCATATGAGTTGGTCGAGATTTCTTTTCGGCTTCTGATTCCGATTTTAGCTTCGACTCTTGACTTTCGGTAGATTCATCTACTTCTTTCTCTTTCATCGATTCGAGATTCGTCGATGATTCATCAATCATCTTTTCTTTTGTATCTTTTTCTTCTTCGGTACTCTTCGAAAGATCATTAACCTTCTCTAATTCATTTTCATTATTGATCTTACTTTCTTCTTCAGGTATCTTTTCATTTTCTTCAGTGCCATCAACTTTGCTCACTTTTGATTTTTCTTCAGATTCTTCAACATTGGAAACTTTAATATCCTTTTCGTCTTCCGTTTTTGATTCCTCTTCTGGAATTTCTTTTTCTTTTTCCTCAGATGATTGAGCTTCTAACTCGTCCTTTTCTTTTGTCTCGTCAGTTGATTTATCAACATCGGAAGGAATAATTTGAGATTCTTCAGTATCTTCTTTCTTTTCTCCAGAAATATTCTTTTCAGATGATTCACAAGGTTTCTCGAGATCTCCGTCCACAGACATATCTGCCTGTTTCTGCAAATCGTCCTCTTCTTTTGAAACGTTTTCTTGATCTTTCTCTTTTTCCATTTTTGAATTCTCGTCGTCGCTGATTTTTTCTTCAGCTAACTTGTTAACCTCCTCTTTTTCTTCGTGATCAGTTGATTTAGACTGAGACTCATTTTCATTAGTTTCATCAACATCCATTTTTTCTGGTTTACTTGAAGTTTCGTCTTTTGTTTCTGATTTTTCTTTTTCTTCCATCGATGTTTCTGCAGCTTCAGCTTCATTTAATTTTAAATCACAAGATTTATCATCTGAAACTTTGGTATCGTTTGTTTCTGATATTTTTTCTTCGTCATTGACTTCCGTTTTAATCTCTTTATCATCGTCAGATTTTTTGACTTCTTTATCCTTTTTATCTTCGATATACTCTTTGATTAATTTCACAACACTTTCTAACCCTTTTGGACTTTGATCCTTCGTTTTGGCCTTTGCTTCAACTTTATTGATCTCAAGTGTTGTCTCTCTCTTTACACTTTCCTGGCTTTGTTTTACTTCTACCTTAGGTTTAGATTCAGTATCATCATTACGGAATATTTTCATAAACGATAATTCGGGATCATTCATAAGGTTTATGTCGAGACGATTCAAACCATATTTGGCAGCTCCTACTAAAAGGTCTTTATCATGTCGACCACAAATCCACCAATCTGGAAGGTCAATTGATGTTTGACAAAGAGTCAATCTTTCATCGAGCTCAGGATGAGGTAGAATATCTTCTCGAATTTTACACAAAAGCTCGATACGAGCAAGAGCCCGAGTAGCTTTATCTTCAGAAATAGGATCCACCAAATAAGTGTAATTCTCTTCTTCTTCTGTGAGTGAACGTCCAGTAACTTTTTTGCACATTGCAAAAAACGATTTAAAGTACTCAGTTAGAGATTCATCCGATTTTTTATCCAGTTTAGACAACAATCTAAATCTGGACCACTCGTATTGATTGGTTTCCTTATTATATTCAACACCGAATGAAATTATTGTTCTGTAAAAATCTGAATCGTCCTTTTTGGACCATCTTCTTTGAGCAGCTTCCCTTCTCTTCTCACGCATAACAGCTTCATTACGCTCAAGTCGCTCTTGCTTTTTAACATTTCTTTGGTAAGCTGATATCAAATTTCGGAAACGTTTATTCAAATCAGAAGATGATGGAAAAGGCATATACTCTTCATTACCGACTGGTAAACCTTCTTTTCCTTTAGAATCATCTTTAGGTCCAAACTCATTATTTATAGCTTCAGAAGCTTCATTTTCATCATCTTCCTCTTTATTGATATCATCGCAAGATTGAAGTTCGGCCATTAAGGCTGTTCCATCGGGAGGACCACATCGACTTAGGAAACATAAAGCTGAATCTAAACGCATACGATTATAACGATCATAACCGTGTTTGTAAACTCCCATGAGTAATGATTTGTCAGCATCTTCATCCCACCATGATGGTAATCCTGGATAACCATCTCGAATTGGAGGTGAGAAAGGAGCGTCTCGGTAAGAAATATCTTTACATATCTTATCACTAAGTTCACCAAATATCTCAGTCTTTAAGTACCATAAAAGTTTAAATCTGAGCAATATTTTGTTTGATATTTTGGTAACGTGATTTCGATAATCTTCAGGTAACAACAAATCAGGATTGTAAACGTCTTCTTTTGCCCAGTCATATGATATTAAGGAAAATTCAGGTGCTTCGTTTGATACCATAGGTTCAACAACTGGTTGAGCGATTAATTTTGATTTCTTTGATCTTCTCCTAGATGAACCTGAAGACGGGGATGGAACTATATTCTCTTCTTCGACACTTATTTTGCTCACTTTGACATCTTCCACTTTATAATCATTCGGAGATATTATATCCCAATAAAATGTCAACTCTTTCTTCTTGTCATCACCTCGACCATTTTGAAGACATTGAAGCATAATTACTTGAGCAACATGTTCAATATCCTGAATAGTTATGTGTCTTTTGAAAATACCTGTCTCAAGGTATTTATCCCATCGTCCCCAACCATAACAAAGCAAACCTTTCTCTACTTGATAACACTCTGCTTTGGTCCAATTACCTGGTGCAAAGTCTTCCATAAACTCATCTTCTCGTTCACGACCTCGTTTACCTTTCTTCAACTTAAACTTGGTTCTTCCTCCACGAGTTCGGGTTGAAACATTCTCCTCGTCTTCATCGCTGGAATCAGCATCAGAAATTTCCAACATTTGCTCATCTTGACCAAATCTTTTGGTTTGTGTTCGACGTCGAGGTTCTTGGACAATTAAATCATTTTTACCAGTCAACTCATCTACATCAAGTTGAGCCTTCTTTGCCCATTTTTCCCAGAAATTTGGATCATCTATTTCAATGTCAGATCTATTATCGGAAGCAGCAAATGATGCTTTAGAGAATGTGCTTCCTTTCTCTTCACTTTCCAAAGTAATAATTTGGGTTCTACGTTGTAAAATTTGCTCAATGTCTTCTTCACAAAACTTGTCACCAGCATTATCATCATCCATAATTGCTCCATAAGCTCCTTTCCGAAGTAAGTCTTCTACATCGCTCTTTGAAAGTCCATTCTCATTTAAACCAGCTGCATTAGAATTCATCGATTGTAAAACAGCTCGATCCAAACCAAGTTTCAATGAAGCCTTGTCAAACATTTCACGCTCATAGGTGTTACGACAAATCAATCGATACACTTTAACCATCTTTGATTGACCAATACGGTGACAACGAGCTTGTGCTTGTAAATCATTCTGAGGATTCCAATCAGAATCAAAAATTATCACAGTATCAGCTGCAGTCAAATTGATACCAAGACCACCAGCTCGAGTACATAATAAAAACACAAATCGATCAGATCCTGGTTTTGAAAATCTGTCAATTGCTGCTTGTCTCATATTACCACGAACTCTCCCATCGATACGTTCAAAGGGATACTTCTTCTGACATAAATAATCTTCTAAAATGTCCAAACAACGAACCATTTGAGAGAAAATTAATACTCGATGTCCATCTGCCTTCAAGCGAGGCAACAATTTGTCAATAAGCACAAGTTTACCAGATGCATGGACAAGTGCATCAAGAAGAAAAGTTGGAGAATCTGGTTTGTTTTGCTTATATTCATGAATTATTTGTTCTTCAGCTCCATTAATCAGGTAAGGATGAATACAACATTTTCGCAGTTCCATCATAGTATTCATCAAATTTGGAACATTAGTTTTACTATTTCCTTTGGTCAAAAATTGAAAATTTCTTTCCAAAATAGCTCGATAATATTTCTTCTGTACATTAGTAAGTTCAACTTCAATGATGGTCTCTTCTTTAGGAGCTAAACTTTTTTCAACATCTTCCTTCAATCTTCTCAACATCATTGGTTTGAGAAGAGCTTTAAGTTTGTCAACTTGATCTTCAGTTTTGAGATCACCGAATTCGGCCATAAATACTTCGGAAGATGAAAATTGATTTGGCTCAAGGAAATTAAGTAAACTAAATAATTCTTCTACATTATTCTGTAATGGTGTACCAGTAAGAAGAACTCGATGTTCCATATTTAAAAGTCTCAATCCTTCCAGTAATTTACAATTTCGATTTTTCAATCGATGAGCTTCATCAATGATACAAGCTCGCCAATGGATTTCACGAAGTTCAAGGCAATCAGTGAGAACAATTTCAAACGTTGTTATCATAACTTGAAACTTGTAAAAACCTTCATGTCTTTCACCATTCTCTTTTTTGTAATACATTTCATATTCTTGTAACATATTACGACTTGCTGAACTTCCATGATAAGTAATTACATTAAGATCAGTCCAAGTTTCAAACTCACGTTGCCAATTGCCGATAGTTGAAAGTGGCGCAATTATTAGAAAAGGTCCAGTAACTCCATATTTGAACATTTCTTGAACAAAAGAGATTGATTGAATGGTTTTACCAAGACCCATTTCATCGGCAAGGATACAATTTCGACTAAAAAATGATAAAGGAAAACAAACAAAAATTTAGAAACAAATTGATATTCCATAAAAATAAAAATTATCCACTATATTGAATAGTTAAGAATAATTAAGAATCATTAAGAATAATATTGCTAATTTTACTTACCCATTATGCCAACAAAACATTAACCAATTAACTCCTTCTAATTGATACTCTCTCAATGTATTACCTGCTTTATAAGCAGGAGATGAGTCCAATTTTTTCCATTCATTAGCTTTAGGTCGTTTCTTCGGTTTCCATTTGTCTTTTGGAGGTGGACTTTTAAACTTCCAAAAATGAGCAATCTTCAAAGGATCTAAATCATCTTCGAGTTCCCAAGTACTTTCTTCGTAAGGCAATGCTCTCCATTTTACTAAATAATGACGAGTTGTTTTCTTTCGTAAAACTTTCTTCTTACGTTTAACTGGTAGTACATTTGATTCACTTTCAACTGGAACTTTAGTTTCGATATTTTCCTTTGATTCTTCTTTAACATCATTTAATTGACATTCATCAATTTTAACTTCCTTCTCAGTAATTTCTTGATCATCTTCTGGCTTTTCTTCTTTCTCACTAGAATTATCAACAGACGGTTCTCCAATTGTCTCTGCAACGATCTTCTCGTCGATATTGATATCTATCGTCTTAACAATTTCTTGATCAGATTTTTCTTCATTAGCTTCCAACACATTTTCAGATCCAAAAGATTCTCTTTTAGTCTGTTGTTCTTCACTTTCAGCTAATTTCATCTCAATGTCTTCATTTCGAATTTCTGTATCGCCTTGTTTTTCATCTACACAAGGCTCATTTTTGGGATCAGTCTCGATTTTAAGACCAACTTCATCGTCAATTTTGTTGTCAGCCTCGATTTTAGATTGCAAATCGCTAGATTCTGGCATTACAGGAACAGCAGCAATTGTAACTCCTGTATCTATTGATTCACATTTCATTTTCTCAGATACATCACCTTCTTCAGTTTTACCTTCTGGATTACCATTTTCATTCAAAATAACTGGTAATATATCAACTTTAGTATCACTTCGCGAATCTTCGTCGTCCTCATCGACTTCGACTTCTTCTTCAATTGTCTCTTCAATTTCTTGTACATCCAAAATACGATCCACTTCAGTATAATCAGGATTAAAAAGTTCATCATCCAAGAAATTTATGTCAATCTCACTTTCCTTCTTTTGTTTCCATCTTTTAATTTTTTGATTTACTCTTTTGTCTCCCATTTCAAGCTCTTCTTCAGTTCTCCATTCACAATGAAGATAAGAGAGATTCTTATATTTTACATAATACTCTTCCACTTTAATGGTTTGTATTCCACCATTGTTTTCTTCACCTTCTTCTGGCTCAAGTTCTCGTTCACCCATTCGCGAGCTCATAATCTTCTCAACAACCATTGTATCTTCACTGATTTTGGTCACTTGAACATTACTATCAATAATTTTCTTTTCACTTGTTCCTATCGATCCATCCAGCTTAGCTTTTTCCAATGGATCTGAATCATCAGCTGAAAGATCTAAATCAATATCATCCGTATACTTTTGTCGTTTAGTATTACGAGCACTTCTACGTTTTAATGCTTGATTTTCAGGATCTTCTGGAGACGGTGGTGGTGTCTTTTCAATGTCTGATGCATCTGAAGATCCAAGTCGCTTTCTTTTCTTTGATTTACCAAATTTAAGCGCCAATTTAGGTAATTTCTTTTTACTTTTACCAGAATCATCTTTCAATTTTGGCTTTGCTCTGCTAGGTCTCTTTTTCTTTCCAGAAGATTTTGATTTGGTCAAAGAAGTATCTTCAATATTTCCCAATGATCCATCAATAGTTGTATCTTCAGGTGGATTTTCAATCTCACCAATCAGTGGAACACTGATTTCACCTTCAACTAAAGTATCATCAATTGGTTTCACTTCGTCTTCTTTCTCTTCTTCATTTACTTTCTTTTTTGGCTTCTTCTTTTTCTTCTTCTTACTTTTCTCTGGATCATCAGCTGGTCCTTCTATAATAGCACCAACTTCACCAAATTCATCTCCTCCATCTTCGTTTTCTTCTTTCTTTTTTCTTTTCCTTTTCTTCTTTTTACTCCCTTGACCATCTTCCGAAAAAAAAGTCTGATGACCACCTTCACTCATAAAAGGACCTTCATCAAAAGGAACACCATCCTTCATATCTTTAGCTTTTCTTTTCTTAGCTTTCCTTTTTACTGGTGTACTAGAAGGAGTTTGTTCTTCATTAAACTCCATTTTACTAATAACAACACTATCATCACAGCTATTTTCTGGTAATTGTGGCGGTAAATCAGGGGGTGGAGGAAGTAACTGGGGAACTTCAACTGGTGGTGGTGGAGTTGAACTTTGATTGGGAAAATTTTGATTCATTGATGATAGATAATCTTTGTGCACAAAACTTTCGCTACAAAGTTCTTGTTGCTTTGATTCTTGTTGTTGATGTTGTTCTTCACTATGCTGCTTAGGTTCATCTTGATGTAATTGTTGCTGTTGCTGTTGCTGTTGCTGCTGCTGCTGTTGTTGGTGTTGTTCATCTTGATTTATATTTACATTTTGAGTCATTGAGCTTTCATCTCCTGTCACACCAAAAAAGTTTCCACTTGTAGTATCATTTAAATTTGGATCATGAAATGTATTACTTGTATCATTCATATCACCAGGTTGACCCTCATTACTACCTGTACTATTAATTGTTTCAGATGAAGAAGATTGAGTTATTGTTTCATCACGCAATGATTTAGAAAAATCATTCTCAACTGTATTATCATTCGATAATTCAAGTTGTTGAGTTTGTCCAGCACTTGTCTCCTCCATACTTTTATCTAAATGTTGCTGTGGTTCTTGTGATTGCTGGGACTGCGGTTGTAACTGTTGCATCTGTGATTGTGATTGTTCCTGTGGTTGTGCCTGGTGTTGCATTAAATCAGAATTTTCATCAGTTAGTGTTGGTTGAGGATGTTGTGGTTGATTAAGCTGTGGAGATGCATCTTGGACGTGTTGAGAATCGTAAGACAATGAACCATCAGGAGGTAATGGTTTATAAGTTGATTGCTCATTAACTGGAATTCTTGAAGGATCAGGAGGAGGAGGATACATCATTTCATTTGATAAATCTGGACGATGTTGAAAGTCAGGCGGTGGTAATTGACCATACATATCTTGACTATGAGGGTTCATTGGATGGGAAAGTGGAGCATGTTGAGGAGGTGGAGGTGGATAAGACATTCCTCCACTCATACTAGAGTCCATACTCATTTGGCTACCAGGTCCTGGATATGGTGAACCTGAACTCATCACATTTGGATACATTTCATTTGGATTGCCACCCATTGAATAAGAGTTATCATAACCAGGTGTCATAGAGCCAGGCATAATGGATGAAGGTTGTATTGGTGATGCACCCATACGAGATTCAGGAGAGCTTCGCGCTCCTCTTCCTCTTCCTCGAGTACCAGCTCCTTTTGGTGCTCTAGGAGCTCGAGGTTTCTTCTCTTTCTTAGGTTCAGATGGATCTTTCCGTGGACGACCTTTACCCTTCTTCTTAGCTATTGGTGGCTCTTGATCAAAAGTATCACCGTATGGATCATAATTTTGACTCATATCATTATTTACAGAACTACTTCCATATTCATTTTGATTCATTTGATTTCCCATCATTCCTGGAGGCATTCCTGGACCTTGATTATAATTCTGACTATACATCATTGAATCAGGACCCATGTATGATGGATTCATACCACCATCATTGCTCATATTCATATCATAACTTTGATTATAACCACTACCATAATCCCAACTTGACTGAGGTTGAGCTCCTGGTTGTTGATTCGAGTACATAGAATTATCTGATGATGATGATTGTTGTTGTTGTTGTTGTTGTGCTTGCTGTTGACCCATACTGTAACTCGGCTCATTAGGACCAGACATGTAATTTGGATGGTATCCAGAATCTAATCCTGGTCGACTAGGTGGACCAGGAGGATTCATATTTTCTTGAGACGATCTTGTTGTTAATGTTTCATTTGATGGAGTGTTTGTACGAGAATTTCTGCTATCTCCACCAGTATTCGATGAACTTGATAAAACACTATAAATATTAGAATTCGATGTATCATTCCCTTGTTGTTTATCATTGTCACTTTTACTTTCAGAGCCACTATCATCTTTAACAATTTGTGGCGATCCAAAAGAAGATGTCTTATTTGCTTCAATATTTCGGAAATTGAATGGAGACATCGGCTGTTGAGATTGCTGATTAGAGCCTGAATTACGAGGAGACATTACATTCTTATTTACAATGTCTTGCTTCGAGCTTGACTGGGTTTGATAATTTGAATTATCGATAGAAGGTGAGCTTGAAGAATAACTCTGATTATCAAACATGGAATATTGCTGTCCAGTCATTGAGTTTGAATTATTATTAGACGTTGTTGACGTCATCGTGTTAGGACCGACAGATTGACCAGTCGATGCTACATAATTAAAAACAAGTAGATAAATAAAATTATAAAATAAATAATTTTTTAGTAATTACTAATTAGTAATAATTAAAGGTAAAATAAAAAATTTAACAAATCAACAATATTGAAATAACAGGTTACAGAAAGTTCAAGAAAATTTCACTTTCTTCTTATTATTTCCTCACAAATGATAATGAGTAATCAATAATAAAGTAGCTAATAGATATGAATCATCATATTTTAAACATTATAATAATTATATCTTTAAATTTATCTGTATATTTATCAATTATGCATATATATATATATATATATTTATTAATTATATTTCTACTTACTCAGAGTTCTAGAGATACCAGGGGATGGAACTTCTTTACTTTGAGATTGTGTATCAATTTGAGATGCTGGTGAATACGGTATCGATGAATTCATAGGTGATTGAGTATTTGACATGGAGTTTGAGCCTGGACCAGTTGTTGGTTGACTTCCTGCAGTTGGTGGTCTCCATGAAGAAGAATTATTTTGTGGATAACCTGAGTTACCATAATAATTTCCAGAGCCTGATGAAGTCGGCGATGGTGATGGAAATCTTGGATACATACTTGATGTTGATTGTTGTTGATCTGACTTTTGAGCTTGTTGTTGTTGCTGCTGCTGTTGAGGTGCATGTATATTGCTTCCAGACATTGTTGGATAATATTGATTGGAAGAGCTGCTGTTATTTGACGATGAAGATGCCGATGAGATTATCGAAGATATTGAGTTAATTTTATTTGTTGGAGCCGCTGTTGATGAAGACGAATTAAGGTGAGGCATGACCATTTGTTCCAATTGTTGAAGACTACTAATTGGCGTTGATTGATGTGAAGTTACAGGACCATGAGATGATTGTGATGCTGATGCAGATGCCGATGATGCCGATGATGATGATGATGATGATGATTGGGATGCTGGTGCTGATGTAGAAGATGATGATGCATTGTGAGATGATGATTGAGATGCTGGTGCAGATGAAGATGCTGTTACTGAGGAAGATGAAGATGATGAACCTGGAGGAGGTGCAGGTAAACCACTTGATTTTGAATTATTATTATTGGTACTACTATTACCGGGAGAAAGTCCTGAGTTGGGACTTGTTAATTGACCCGAGCTTGGATAACTATTTGTTGGACCTGATGTTGACAATGTTGTTGTACCTCGATCCGGTGTTCGTGATGTTGGTGGCATCGGAGAGCCTGCTGGTGGTGTCGGCGTTGGTCTACGAGGTGACATACTAGCTAATGAAGATGCACTGAATGGCGGTCGATAACCTGGACTGTTGGGACCAGTTGTCGATCCTGAACCCATAGTATAAGGTGAAAGTCGACTTGAACTATCACCATAACCTTGACTCACACTATAACCTTGATATTGTTGTCCTGGATAGTTCATTGAACCAGGATTGTTACTAGATAACATACCTGGAGTTGCACCAGTAGCACTCGACGAACCTGGACCAGCTGAAGGATAACCCAAAGATGTATAATGTGGCTGTCTAGAGTTACTATTTGCACCAATTGAATTTGGATCAGGTAATCTAGATGATCCGGAGTTTCCTGGTACATTTTGACTATTATAAGACGATGTTAAATATGGTGACATCGATGATGCTTCGGATGGAATGAAACTAGTCAACGAGGAACTTGGTGCAACTCTATCATTACTAGAACTGTAATATGGTCTGGTGGGTTGAGCTTGTGACTGCGATTGTTGTTGTTGTTGTTGTTGTTGTTGCGATGACTGTTGTGTTGGTAGAGGCTGATGAGATTGCTTAGTTGGTTGCTGCGAGTGCAGAGAGCCATAATCACTGGCACTATGTCCAAAAGGAGGTGGTGGTGGTGGTGGTTGTTGCTGTTGCTGCTGTTGTTGTTGTCGATTTGATCGACCACTAGAACTTATAGGATGAGGTGGTGGTGGTGGTGGTGGTGCAACAGAACTTGCAGGATTATATCCATATGGAGGTCTTTGTTGTACATGACTCATTCCTTGATTGTGCCAAATTCTTGCACTAGGTCCACTTGTTGGTCCTGGACCGTACGAAGATGGATATGATCCTGGGTATCCACTCCCAGGGCCTGGTCCTAGTATCGGTGACAACATTCTTTGATCATTATAACCACTCATTAAACCACGATTTTGATAACTATTAGAACTTGATAACTGTGTTAAACTGGATTGAGGCACTATTCCTCCATTGTGTTGTGACATTCCACCAAGAGAAGATGGTCCACCTGGTCCAGCACCCATTGGTACTGGATAACCACTATTACTGTGACCATAACGAGAATCGTGTGTAGGATAATGACCACCTCTCATGGCAGATTGTGCAGCTCCACCAGGAAAACCACTACTTGCATATTGATCATGCATTTTTGATGCATCACCAAGACCAGCTGGGCCACCTAAATGTACCAAGCCCGAACCAGAAGAACCTGGAGGCATTCCAAATGGCGGTAAGGATCTTTGTGGTAATCCATGAGTGTTAGGAGCTGCTTGGAAAATAAACAATCTTTAGTAAGTATATTTCATGTATTCGCACATAGAAAAGGTTAAGCATGATTTTCACACTGGATCAGCTGTAATAGTCTTTCTACAGTTTAATAAATAATTTGTATCAACTATACACTACTTAAAATTTTATTCTGTATAAAAACAGAAACATTCACTGAAAAAAAATTCAAAAGCCTATATTTATCAACCTAAATTATGCAAAAGTTCAATATTGGTACCAAAATTTTATTAACTAACCATGTGGAGGAATCATCCCATAAGCGGGACTACCAATACCCATTGATGTCATCACTGAGTTGTTTGATCCTGGAGGTTGTGGCTCAATATTAGGGCCTCCAGGATTACTATTCGATGGATTACCAGTAAGCCCATAACTGGGATGGTATCCTAAAAAAATACAAGACAATAAATTCAATCGATTAGATAATCATGAATGTCAAAGATAACAGTCAAGTATAAATTAGCAACAAATACTCACCGAAGCCATCACCAAGTAGCTGGTAGTTGGACATTGACAGTGGGAATTGAATTCCTCTAGTTGAATATACAAGTTAACCAATAAACAACCATCTTATTTAAGACCGGCAATGTAAACATTAGAAATAACCTCCAATCATTGAATAAATACTTTTAAAACCATGTGATTTAAATATTTTCGTCGTTAATTAAATAATAGATTTACAATTTATCACAATTTACATTTGATGTTATTAATAATGGTGGTTAGTGAATGTAGTGATGTATTAAAAATTGGTAAAATGTAAATTGTAATGCAATAGCAAACTTGTTCCTTAAGCCTGTAGACAGAAAGTAGTAAAAGATGTTAAAATGAGAAAGAAAACAAGAAAGGGAATGAAAAAGAGAAAGAGAAGGAGCATTTATAAGAGAAGAGACACCAGAAAAAACCAAACAATTAATGGGCAATGATGGGTTGTGATTATTATAATAATAAAAAGTAATAGTAATATGGTGGATAGGTGAGGAAGAGAGAGAGAATAAGAGAAATGAGAAAATAAGAGAGTGAGCTTAAAAGAGAAAGAGAAAGAGAAAGAGAAAGAGAGAGAGAGAGAGCAAGAGAGAGCAAGCTGCAGGAAAGGGAAAGATGAAAGACAGTGAAGTGAAGATCAGTGACTCCGAAATCTTCATCCGAGGAGGAGCTAATAAGCTTTTACAAATTTCTCATAACAAAACTCTGAGTTAAATTTTATCGCTAATTCAACTAATAATTCCTTTAATAATGCTGTCAATTAAATTATTACTTAATCAATTTTATAACACAAGGTATCATTTAATAATCAACTAACAATATCATTTTTGAATTCAAGTATCATAATCAACAAGCTTTCAAATTGATCCGAACTTGCACTTACAGTAGAAATGGTTTCAAGATCAATCAGATCATCAAGACAGTATTATGAGTATAAAAAGTGCTACCTTAAATATTCTAAAAGATGAGAAATAATCAAAAAACTATAAGCCGCAAAAGCCATTTCAATAGGTAAAAATAAAAGAATAATTTTTGTAAACAGTTGACTAGTTAACATGAAAAGGTTGAAAATCTACCAATTTTTTAAAAAATTTGTTTTATTGACAATTCTAGATAAGGTTATCATTAGTTATATAAAATATAATTGAGCAAATTAACTCAGAATCAACATGACAATTTAATTTTCCTCTTGTTTTACATTTTTCATACTCATTTCTTCTCCTCTTCTTCAGCTCCAGCTTCTTTTCTTTCTCTCTCCCCTTTACAACACACACAATTTCAACCTCTCTTCTAGATCCACAAGAGATGAAATGGTTTAAAAACCTTACTCACCTATCAAAGTGTTAACCATCAATTTTTTTTATTTTATGTTGTCCAACTTATGTTGATTTGTTTACACAATAGAAACACTATTAAGCATAATTAAACAATGTACTTTAAATTAAATAAATGACAATTACCAATGTATTAAACCAAATCTTGAATGGATAATAAACCCTAACGGAGTAGTCAGTAACCATTTCAGTTTGACACATTAGTATTACCGCCATCTACTATACGCAACTCAATCTAATTTTACTTTTAAAAAATTGTGATGGTTTGTTCATAACATGTTAGTCAGATAAATCCTCAGAGTCTTCTAATTATTGAAGAAATGACTTTTGTGAACGTTATTATTGAATGCGTTTTTATCGAATTCTAAATAAACTCAGCTTTTATGCCCTTATAAATTCATCAAGGCTCTTAATTTGTTACATTTCAATCAAGATTAGAGGAAAATTAAAATGAAACCTTTATTTGAATTTTCAATCCTCTTAGCACCTAATTTACAAAAATTGCAACAACTTGTCTGATCATTGTCGGAATTGCTACAAAACAATCAAATAATTTGCATTATAGAATTATAATTATTATTTGTAAATTCATTATTCTTTGATCAAATCTTTTTTAAAATCAATCAAGAAAATGGATATATTTATGAAAGTGAGAAAGAGCTCGAGAAACATTTTGCAGATTCGAAGTTTCCTCAATTTTATTACAGAAATAATAAACAACGCTAATTCAATTTGTAATCTTTGACACCGCCGCAAAATGAAATTTAAAAGCGTTGATCAGCTTATGCAGAACCCTGATTTGAATTTTGTTGAAGTGTGAATGATAATTTTTGAATTCAAATGAAGATCGGGAAACATTTTTACAACATTCGATTTTTGTTCTATTTAATTGCAAAAATAATCCAATAAACGTTTTATGTTTTAGTTTTAGCTCTGCATCTGAAAGAATAACGAAAACAACGAGTACAATTATTCGATTAAATATAGCATCAGATGAGATGAAATGACAAAAAGTCGAGCTTAGCAATACATTATCATGTTTATAAGACTTGAAAATTCCGAGTTGGAATAATCGAGTTTGAATCATTGTTGATTATATTTAAGCAATATATAGTGTCAAGTATCAGGGGTGAAGAAATACAAGAAAATGTTAATAGTGTTTGTTTGTGCAGTTATTTTTATTTTTTAATCAACAAATAAACGACATTTATTTAATTTGTAGCAGTTTTTGTCTACTCGCAACTACAATCAGTTGGATGATGTCACCAGTATCGTTAATATTTGCATCTCCTGATTATCTTCCCGCTACTAGACCACCTTACATTGAATCTGCCAATTTTCGTGTCAATGGCAACCTCACAGATTGTAATTTATCCCCATTACTTCAATCAATTGTCGCTCTTTCTGTTCACGAAAAACTATCTGGTTATCAAGATATTGGTTTAAGTTATACTTGGCCAAACTCAGTCACTTGGAGAAAACTCAATCAACAATCAACGGTTGATGATACATGGTTCACAGTTGGAATAGGAATTAGACTTAACAGTGTCTCTGGTGTTCCAACACTAAATTCAATTATAGCTGCCCACAATCATATGCATGGAACTGTTTTGGAACCCATTAACAGAGAGGAATTGATAGCAAGAGTTTTAAACAATTTTGAAATACTGATTGAGACAATGAGGAAAGATTCTGATTTGGTTCGTGATTTATTAGCTTCAAGATGGGTTAGTCAAAAGAAGACAGTTCATCTTAACTTCAATGGGATTATAACTGGAATTGATGCTAATAATGAACTGGTTATCAAAGACTCTCGTGGTATTCGAGTTTTAATTCATCCAGATTTACATATTGTCTCGACTGATGATACCATCCTTTCAGCTCCTATAACTCACCAATTAACCAATTCCAACTCAATTTATGAGACAGAATAAGATATTAGAGAAAGCATTTCAGCCTTTGAATGGTTTAAACTTTGAGATTCTCTTATTATTTGGTCAAATAAAGATTACAATGCAATAAGACAAATAAATATTATGTTTTGAAAGGGTTGATCAATTATATTTTATTCAAGAGTCGATGAACTAATTCCACTTGCACTTAAATAAAAAGAAGATAAATTAAATTATTAGTGATGAAGTATAGTTAACTATATGGGAATTAAGCTCGAAAGATGTTGCGTTTTATATTTCTAAAAACCTCTACTTCATTTAAAATTCTTCGACTTTAAACGCGTCACTTCGACCTTAAGTCCGCGTTTAATGAAAGGTTTATTAAATTTATACATTTGCGTATACTCTGTCAATCAGAATGGAATTTTTATCAACTTGAAAACTGGTAAAATGTGACACTGTCCTGCAATCCATTTGCGTACTTAAGAATATAAAAAGAATTCTACTTTAATTCGGCATAAAATGCCAATTGGTTTGGAGTCCGAACGCTTCTCTGTAGAAGGCATTCGATTAATCGAGGATCGATGAAAGCTGAAATTTTTCGCTTGTTCACAACATGTTTTACTTTCTTTCACACTTTCATGTTTTGCTCAAGTTTGACGTTTGTATTCGTTGATAAACTCTTGTTTCTCTTACTTGCCCTTTTATTTCAATACTCCAGTGATAAACCTTCGAATTTTTATTTTATAAGTTTTCTGTTTTCACAACACTATCATCTTAATGGGTGACCATGAATTTTCAATTGAAACTTGTGGTAACATTTGCTTACATTGAGATTGCTGTTTATTTGTCATTTAACGTCTCGGGTCTCCATAAAGACTCAAAAGTCACAGATAATAATTTACTCAAGCAACTTCACCTGAATTGGACAAGTCTAGGTTCTGAAACTTCAAACCAACAATTTCACGCCACCAATTTTAAACCTAACGAGAATGAAAATTCGTTTAAAATCTCTTTAGCAGCAACTTATTTTAAGGATGTTATACCTGATTCCTCAAATATTTTAAAACGCATCAAGAGAAAAGCTGAAAAGAGAAATAAGCCAATCAGTGGACGTAATAGTCGAATCAAAGGAAGGAAAGATCCGTGTCACCGGAAGGCTTTGTACGTTGATTTTAGTGCAGTTGGTTGGAACAATTGGATTGTAGCTCCACCCGGTTATCAAGCATTTACTTGTTCTGGCGACTGTCCTCATCTCCTCAATGATGTCCATAATGCCACAAATCATGCAATAGTTCAAAATTTAGTCAACTCTGTTACCTCTAACAAGGTACGGAGAGCTTGTTGTGTACCTACCGAGCTTTCATCCATCTCTATTCTTTATGTTGACGAATATGGAAAAATCGTTCTCCAAAATTATCAAGACATGGTAGTGGAAGCTTGTGGTTGCCGGTAACATTTTCACGAAATTATCAATGTAAATTCAGCATCAACTCAAGGTGTAAAATATCAATTATTTATGGAAACATTGTTAACAAAAATTGAACTCTTATCTAAGCCTTCAAGATTCTAGTCATTTGACATAAATGACTTTTGTCTTTTTTTGAATTAGAGTTTGAACCAATTGATAATGTCAAGCACTCGAAATGAAGAAACAGGAAAATGTTAAGATTTTAATGACATTATGCGACACGATTTCAATTATTTGCATCTCCTGATTCTCTACCAGTTACTATCCCACCTTATTGTGAATCTGCTAATTTTCGTGTTCCATAATTTAAGCGTCATTTAAATACAACTTTTCTTGGAAGCAACTTATTAACAACTGAAAAAGTTTTCTCAACTCGTGCAACAGTTGCTGTGATTTTTTTTGTTTACCTGGATTAGTTGTGATGTCTGATCAGTAGACTCGTGAAAGAGTTAGAACCAGTCAAACTTGGACTTCACCATTGGGTGCACATTGACTACACATCAATTAATGTTATAATCGAATATATGTTTTCATCCGGTTGTTGCTCTGAGAGTTGATGAATCAATTCTACTTGTTCTTAAATAAAAAGCTCACAGAGTAACTGCCACTCTGTTGAAAAGCTAAATGCGTCATCTTTCAAGAGCCATTTAAGCATAGCTCTTGATCAGCTTGAATAAACCCATGGATTGCAAATAAGTCAGATAATCAGATTCATCAGTGATAAATTCAAATTTATTTGGTCCAGTATTGATTTGTCATGGATTAATGAAAAAAAAACAATCAAACAATCATTAAAATTTGTGATATAAAATCAATTCATCATAACTTATGTGAAAGAGTTAGCAAAAGTGTAGCTTGAAATAAAACTTTGAGCAGAAATAGATTAATTTTTGAAAAAATTTTACATAATTTGTTTGGTCGATAATAAAATCAAATAGACGAAGTTTTGAGAAGACTTGTGAAAAATCAATAGTTTAAATTGAGTTTAAAGTATCAATGAATGAAAAGAATAGTACATAAACATTGCAATGGACATCAATAATGATAACATATGTTATGTGGTAGTTACGAAACATTCAACAAGAATAACATGTAAAATAGAAGTAAAAGATCAAGGGACAACTCTTTTAGGTTTGATTCCTTTGGCTCGCATGTACGAAATTAATTGATCAGGTACCTCATAAAGTACATCTCTAGATAAACCATCCATTGTTTGAAGCCAAATTCCACTAGAGTTGATATAATTACGAAGAGGTACAAACTGAACAATGTCACGAACAGCTTTCTTACCATTAAATTCCAACAAATGATCATCAGAGTCAAGTTCATCCATGGCAGCAAAATCATCGTTTCCAACACCAACAATGATTATTGATAAAGGTAAATGTGAGGCATCGATTATTGCTTGTTTTGTTTGCGGCATATCACAGATAATACCATCAGTAATAATGAGTAAAATAAAATAGCTGGTACCAGCGTCATATTGTCTAGCGATGGCAGCTGTACTTTTAATTACTGGAGCAAAGTTAGTCGGTCCATAAAAAGTTACACGACCAACAGTTGATCGATAGTGCATAATGATTTCTTCAATTCCTTTACAATAAGGATGGGTGACATTGCCGTTTAGAGGAAAATGATGGGAAACCAAGGCTTGAGGAGATAATTTAGCACCAAATCCAAAACCAGGGTAAACATTAAGAGTGTTGTATGGTTTTAAAATTTCACCGATTGCGTTCAAAGCCAACTCATACGGATTAGGTTTACCTGATCCGATGTAATGTAATGATTCTGGATATCTTGGGTCACCGTTCGAAGCAGTAAAATCAATAGCAACCGCAAAATGTAGCTGAGTTCCTCCTTTAATATAATCAAGAAATGAAATTTCTTCTTCAATTTCTAGTCCGATAAGTTCCAAATATCCACATTTTGTTGATCGGTTTTTTGTATTACTCAGCTGTATAAATAAAAGAATAAAAATCATTAACTATTTTTTACCATTCATTTGTAGTTATTTAAAAAAGACTTACCGTCAATTTACGTCTGGAAGGCTCGTTAAATCGTTGTGTCAAGTCATTAAGGGTTGTATTGAAAGATCCAATTAGAGTGTGTGCACCAGACATTTTATATCTCATACAATCGATCCTAATGTTACGATCAAAATCTCCATTGCAAAGTGTTCTGGCTGTACAATGAATCATGTTCCATTCAGGTTTATGAGAAGATGGGTGAACCTCAGTTTTATGGACTAGACTATAAGATCCATCTTCAATGGATCGCCAAAAGGTGAGAAACGTTTGAGGTTTAGTGAAAAAGCTTGTTCCGAGAATATCACAGCCTTTAAGTTTGATATAAACACCCCGTTTACAATTGGCAATCTCCTCAGCAACCACAATGATGGTTCCTGCATTTCTTCCTCTTTCGTCCTTTAGAGCACCCACATATTCTCGTCCCTGAACGGCAACAATTTCAGCCAGGGTTGTCTCATGTTGACCAAGAAAGTCATTTGAAAGAGTATCAATATCCACTAACTCAAATTTCAGCCTCTGAACGGTCTCAAAGTTGTAGTTGACAACAAATTTGCGGACAAAATGAGGATTCAAATCATCATTGATGATTTCAGTTTTTCCAATCTCACGATAATCTTTCTCTGACAAGTGTTTCATGTACAAAGTACATTGTGGGTCACTTTTTGAAAAGGTGTCTTTGTTAGGAAGATTTCGACATGACACTGATAGCTCCAGCTGAGTTGTAGGGATTGCTGAAGCTTTGGCACTATCCATTTTTTGTTATTTAATAATTTGTCCAGTTATAATTTGATAAAACGTTACCCAATGCCTTGATTGTATTTCCAATTTTTGATCGTATGGCGGAAGCTCAGGTCGCACGATTATGGTAACTAAATAAATGAATAAATCAGCAAAAATTGAATTAAATTGAACAAGTAGATGACAGGTGAAGGGTTTAACTTACCATCAAACAGAAATAAGAAACATTGGTGACGAAAATAATAATGACTCACTGAAGATTAATTTTGCAGATAACGAAAACATGACTGATTAATTATTAATATTATAGCTTGAACATTGGTTAGGGTTCATCCGAATTAGCAAAGATTGATCTTGATTAGGTAAGAGTACATGCAGCAATTTTAGTTTTGATCAGCAGTAATGATATAATGGTTAACATTTAGTAAAAAATAAACAATCCGAGAAACCATTGCTGATCCCAATCCAAAACAGCCAGATGCGTTACTGGAATCGCCTATTTACTCAGTCTCTGTTTTTCATATTGATTTTTTAATTTCCTGGACAGTTTTTGAATGGCCAATAATAGCAGAAAATTGAAGTACATATATTTGATTCAATAAATTAAATTTGAATTTAGGGTAAAAAAGCAACAGATACAGATATCAAAAGATACTACTGATTTCACTTTCTTTTTCTCTTTCTCTCACAAATCGAGGTTCATTTGATCTTGAATTTCAAATATAATATTTGAAATAAAGTTTCGAGGGAAACAGTTTCATCAAACTCTTTCGTCAACATTTCCAATTCGAGTTTAATTTATTTATATGAAGTAATTGAACATTCTCACCTAGGAATCGAGCTTTGCTAATAATAATATCTTAAAACGTTTACATCTCACTTCCAATTTCTTGCGCGATTTAAAATCTTTTTAAAGTTAATTCAAAGAGTGTATTCAAAGGACCAGCTTTTTCCTACCACATCCACCACTTTTCCAATCATATTTCACCGTTTAGTCCGCCCTAACATAACCTAACCACTCAACCTAACACGTCCGCCGATACAGTAATTATGAAACAGTGATCAGTGATCACTCAGAACTTTATTTATCAAATAGACTGTTTTATACAGAGGTGTTGCCTTTCCTTGTTAAGGTAAAAATTGCTTACCTAGTTGGGTTTCAAATTGTCACCAGAAAATGCACCACTGTAGAAATAGCTTATTTATACTATTCTTCGGGCAGCGTAATTAAGTTTAAAGCAATTGATGTTGATTATTAATGAACAAATAAAACAAACTCAAGCCATTATACAAATATTTAACTATTTTTCTTTATTTCTGTTTCCTTTTAGGATGTGACCCAGGCTTTGGACATGGAGCTGCATTGTTATTAAATAAAATGGGTTTCAAAGTATTTGCTGGCTGCTTGTTTCCAAATGGACCAGGAGCCTGCAGTTTGAACCCTTTAGGTGCTAACTAAGATCCTGGTGAAGTTTCACAGACCGTTGCTAAAGCTTTAACTGACCCAGAACCTTTGTACAGATATTAGCTTGTTAAAAATGAACAAATTAGATTTTATAAAGAAAGTAAATATTAAATACAAAGTAAAGTATAAAGTAAATTTAAAAATTTAAAGTTAATTTCGCAGTTAATATTTTAATCAAGAAAGCATTTCAGACTAATATTTTGGACTAATACACATACTAATAGACTAATACAGAACGATTTCTAAATATTCGAGTAAAATGTGATTAAAGATTTAAGATAGTAAGATTCCGTAAATAACAATTATTTTAGATAATATTGTTTATTATTATAAAGTATTAATATAATAACATTGATACTTCAAATTTTAAAAACTGTATCTTTTTCTAAAACAAAGTTAGGTCATCATTGAAAATGATAACCATGGAAATGACATTTTAATTTGTAATCGATCGATTTTTATTGAATTGGTTACGGATTTTCATACAAATATCTTCAATTGTATTAAATATTAATCAGAAAGTTCGATATTTCACGAGATTCTACAGGCAAATTTGTTGATCAATTCGTGAGATTTAATGTTTTCAAGCTTTTTAAGGTATTATTTGTAGATAACTTATCAATCTTAATTGTTAAGTAAAACTAATACGTTTGATCATTCATTAGAGTTTGTTAAAGTAAATTTTAAGACAAATTATTCATCCGATTCGAGTAGGAATCGTTGATATGCCGCCAATTAATTTCGTCGCTAAAAATTCAACATTAGATGGTATTCTTGCTCCTTATTTGCTGAATTTTTTTTTATTTTATTATCGACAAAACGAATGTAACATGCCATTCAATGTTCGTATCCCCAATAAGTTTTTGTGCTGATGAAGGTACATGCAATGGTGCTCTATCTTATATGCAACGTGGAGAAACAGATTTTATTGGAGCAAATAGTCTGGGTGGGTGGAAAAATATTGGCAAAAATTTATCTCTGCTACCAATTTTATGGCAAAAAAACTGTCACTTCTCATATTCGAGTAAGATGGAAACTCTTGCAGAAGATTCATCTTTTTTCGACTTCATTTTTTCATTTAATTTAACATTTTGGATCGCATTCTTAGCTCTTTTCGGCCTTTTCATTTTAATCAACTCTTTCGTTCTTAAATATAAACATCATTTTAGTATCATCCATCTATTCTGGTCTCAATTTGATTACCTTTTGCTTCAGAATTTCGTCGCAAGTGAACAAATTCAAAGAAATTTTTTTTTTCTTGCTTTCATTATTGCTCAACTGATTGCAAGTAAATTATTGTCAGCTTCAATAAGCACAGAAATGATTAAGCATTCTAATTATCTTAAATTGGAATCATTTAGGGATGTTATTAATCACGATTTCACACCATATCTCGTTTTACCATCGAACTGTGGTAATTTACATAATGATTCGACAGATATAGATGTTCGCAAATTTGTGGAAAGGGCTATTTTGACTCATTTTGGTAGCCAAGGTACAGATGGTATATTTGAAATGCTCAAAGAGAACAGGTATGTTACTATTTTTGATGATACAGTTTATACTTCTGTTAAAACTTATGGATGTTTATATGCGAAAGATGAAGAAGATAAAAAGCCACTTATTTTATCTCAAATGCCTGTTTACAAATATTTGCAGAGTATTTCGATCAACAGGTTTAATTTAAAATCAGTGAATGATGTAATTATACTAAATTAATACTAAAGGATTACATTCAGCAAATGAGTTTGGCCTCCTTGACCACGATAGAATTAATAAGCTGGGTATTAAAAGTTTGACTGGATTCGAGACACCATCTTCATGCTTAGATGGAAATCCCAAGGAGCAAGTCATCAATGGTCCGATCACTTTTAATTGTCTTTTCGTTCCCTTCATTATTCAAATTTTCGGAGTTATTTCAAGTCTTTTAGCACACATAATTTACAGCCAATACTATAATAGTATAAACGTTTAAACTGATCTCTATGGAGTTTAAATGAAGATTTCTCTGCTGCAACTCGAACGCTATTGATTTGCCTATTATTAATTTATAATGTTACCAAGTTTTATAAATAAAACTATAAAATTTAAAAATGCAAAGTTGGATTTACAAATATTTAATTTGATTAAAGTTTACAGACTGATTCTAGATGCGCCATACTAAATATGAACTTGAAATGCAAATAGTTTATGGACCCCAGCAAAATCTCATAGCTCCAGATACGAAGTTATAATCGCAATACGGGACATTTTGAACTCGAGATACGTTCTTATGTATGCCAAGCTATGTATGGCCATTAGGGGGTGAACCTCGAGTCACTCGACCATGTGTGCCTGGTTGCTGTATTACAGTTTTCAATATTCGATATTTCAATATTCAAAGTTGATTACAATAATCAACAATAATTTTATTTCTTTAATTTCTTACTCGAATTTAATTTTTTTAAACCAATTAAAAGAATGGATTCAATGTTATGCATTCAAAGGTGATCAAGAAGATTTTTCTTCGTCAATTTAATTTATTATAAAAAAAGTTGAATAAGCTGACATTGGAATAGATTATACATTGATGAGATGATTTTTGATAATTGGTAATGGTATGAATTGCTAAATGCTGAATTAGCCGTCGTAGATTGAGTCATGAAAATTTTTAAATTGAAATTCCGGTAATGAATAAAAGCATACTGAATGAATTTACATTCTCATTGTTGATTGCCAATGTGAATAAATTATGAGACTCATCATCATCAGCAGCTGTCTCATATTTGCTGATGACTATTTACTAGTAGTCGTCTTCATCAGTTGAAAGATCAACATCATATCTAATTGGTTTTTTAGATCGACCCATCCTTGTAGATGACATAAAATTAGAAATGCAAATCTCAGGTTCTTCAGGAGGTTCATTGGTTTCAATGATAGAGGGCTCAGAATCCGATGATTCAATCTTTTTCGTTTTTTTAGCAGGTTTTTTAGCGCTTGGTTTTTTACTCTGAAATTCATAAAATACAATTATGAGTAAATATAGAGAAGATAATGAAAAATTTAAAACTGAAACTTACTTTTTTAGAAGAAACTTCGAAATCAGAATCATCTGAGACAGGGTCTTTCTTTTTGCGCTTAGCTGGAGTTGCTTTTACTTTAGCTTTTTTGGGCTCTTTTGAAGAACCATTGACACTTTTAGAAGTAGAATGATGAGATTGAGGCGAACTTAAGTCTACTGTTTCATGATTTTTTCCATTTGTGGATATGTCTGGTGAATATGATCGTTGTGAAGATGATTGAAGTATTGGTTCAGGTGATGACGGTGAAGGTGGGCTGACTGAATATGGAGATGATGGTTTATTTGAAATACTTAAATTGCTGCTATTGGACGGCTTTGAGCCAAAAACATTATCAAACAATTGCTCACTTGTCACATTTTGAGATGTTTTTACTGGTTTCAAGGAAAGAGAATCAACACTGCTACCAGAATTGAATCTAACTTTTGATTTAGTTTCCAGAATTGATTCTTTTTCCCATGAATAAGGTGCACCAGTTCGATCATCTGCACTCTTTTCTAAAGGAGGTGGAGGAGAGTCTGCGGGTTCACGATAAGGTGGCGGACTGGATCTTCTTGAAACTTTAGGTTTTTTCACTGGAGTTGTATAAGATTCGTAATCATCATCAGAAAAATCATTATCAGGTGGTGAGTCAGTGTCATCTTCATCTTCCGACCCAGATGACCAAGGATTTTTACTTTTACCCTTGGAGCCAGCTCCTTTCTTTTTAGTCTTTGAACCATTAACAGATTTCTTTTTTGATGCAGAGTCAGATTTACTTGCTTTGGGTGTTCGAGGTTTAGCAACTTTCGGAGTATCACTTTTGGTTGCTGTGGATTTTCTTTTAGCTTCAACCATTTCAGGAGTTAGTCCTATTCTTTCTGCTAAAGATTTGTTCAAGTCAATGCCGAGATCATCGTCCGAATCTTTATTTTCTTCATCTTCATCATCTCTTCCTTCATCTATTCCTCTATGAGTTTTCTTCAATATCTTTTTAGCACTCTCATTCAGTGAATCCTTCCTTTTGTAAGACTCGTAATCAATAGTTGGTGGTATTTTTCTAGCATTTTCAGAAGGTTTTGTATCGGAAGAAACAAGATTAGCTTTTCGACCTTTACCTTTAGTTTGTTGACTTTTGAGTGGACTTTTCAACATCACCGCCTTTTCAGCATCTTCTTTTTCCTTATCTTCTACTTTATCTAATTCAATGAGCAAATCATCCAAGTCTCTGAGCCATAAAGTTTCTGGACTTATCTGTTTCAATTCGTCAAGTTCAGCTTTCTTAGCGTCTCGTTGTTTCAATAGTTCATCGACCTTTTCTTTCAACATGCATCTCATTGTCATGTCCAACAAATAGTCATAATCGAAGGCTCCAATAGGCTCATCAGTTGCACGCTCATCTTCATCGTGGTCAAAATCATCTTCGGTTAAATTGTTTTTTGCTTTCCAAGCTTTTACTGGATCAGAATCATAACCTCTTTCGATCAATGTACGAACTAAATCTTTTTTCTTGACATTTTCCAGCTTCAATCTACCATCGTTTTTCTCTAAAATAAAACGAGCTTGATTCATTAATTTCAGCGCTTCTGCTTCCAACATTCCTTCTAAATAAGCTTTTCTCTTTTGATAATATTCCAATCTGACTTCATAAAACTCTTTCAAAATATCTTCAGGTGTTTCATATTTTCTTATACACCCATTGTGGTCAAATAAAACCATTGAAGTTGTTGAAAAAGTGGTTTGAAGTTTAAATACTTTGTAGATTCCTTGTTCTTCTGCTCGAGCCAAATTTTCAGGAGTCATTGAAATGACAAACTTGACCGTCACGTCAGTGTGATATTCTTTATAATCAGTTATAAATGGTTGCGTCTTTTCAGTTCCTCGAAGCATAGGCTCAAGAACATTCTCTTTGTAAGTTTGTGTCCATGTACGAACAGGAAGCTCTGTGATTTCTATCCTACAATCATCAAGAGCTGAAACTTCTCCACTCACAACATATCTCTGATGATCAACTTTATCGATTGATCCACGAAAACCTTTAAACCAAGGTTTTAAGGGCTTGAGTTCTTCACCGGAAATCAGTCGCTTCAAATTTTCGATAAGATCTCGAGGATTAAAATTGGGAATTTTCGTACTCCAACCTGTACCAATACCTTCAGCACCGTTCACCAAAACCATTGGAAGAACTGGTACATAATATTCGGGTTCAACTTTACTGTTATCATCATATAGATAATTGAGTAAAGGATCATCAAGTATGGGAAATATTTTACGAGCTAATGGACTTAACTTAGTGAAAATGTAACGAGGACTGGCCGCATCTTTACCACCAAGTAAACGTGTACCAAATTGACCAAGGGGCATGAGAAGATTAATATTGTTACTTCCGACGAAATTTTGAGCCAAATTTATAATAGTTGCCATAAGTGAAGCTTCACCATGATGATAACATGAAACTTCACCTACTGTACCAGCCAATTGAGCAACTTTGATTTCTTTTTTAAGGTTTCGGAAAAAACATGAATAAAGTACTTTTCGTTGTCCTGGTTTAAGGCCATCCATCATGGATGGAATAGATCGTTCATTATCCAAGTTACTGAAAAGTACCAACTCTTTGTTGACGAAATCTTTATAAGTGACAGTTTTAGTCTCTTTTCCATAAAGATATACTTCAGGCAAACCCAATTCTCGGCGCCGTTTTCTATCTTCCATACTGTTAGTTAACCAATCTTTTCTTTGATCAACCATCTTTTTACTAAATGCTAGTAAAACAGAATGATCATCTTCAGGGCCTTGATACTTGAACAGGATACGGTGCCTTTCTATATCAGAAAAGTATTCTTTAGCTTCGTTACCAGTTGATGTACCCAGACCCTTGTAGTATTTTACATTCCATGTTTTCCAATTTGGAGTTTCTTTCTTCCATTCTTCCAGCTCAGGTAGTGAATAAAAGGACTTAACCATAGTCCCTTTTCGAGCTCGTACAATGGGAGTTATAAATTCTTCCAAGTATGGCAATTTAACTAAATTAGGCCAATTATGATGGATGAAATTGATGAGTAAACCCTTAATATGAGAGCCATCTTGATCTTGATCAGTCATAATCATGAGTTTACCATAACGCAGGGTTTTCAATTCTGCTTCTGATTCGTATTTTTTACGATAATCAAGTCCAGTAATCTTTATCAAATTTTGAATTTCGGCGTTGTTAACAATTTGTTTGTGGTTTGCCTCCCGGACATTGAGAAGTTTACCTCTCAAAGGAAAAACACCATATTTGTCTCTTCCAATAACACTGAAACCAGAGTTGACAAGACTTTTTGCAGAATCTCCTTCAGTCAAAATAAGAGTACAGTCAATTGATCGAGGACCACCGGCATCATTAGCGTCTTCCAATTTGGGTATGCCAAGCAACCTCGACTGTTTTTTAGCTGAACACTGGCTACCTTTTGCTTTCTCAGCTTTGGCCATTGCTACAACCAAAATAGCTTCAACTATTCCAATTTTCATAGCTGAGTTGAAAAATTTGTCACTCGGTGAACATTTAGAGCCAAATTTTTTCATCTGAAGTGTCATGTTTTCCTTTGTTTGCGAATCGAAAGATGGATTTTCAACGAGACAGTTTACAAATACCCATAAATGCGATTTTATCATATGTGGCTTAACATCGACTTTGGCTTTATTCTTTTTCTTGATTGCTTCGGTAAGTTTTGGAATTA
Organism: Tetranychus piercei; assembly: GCA_036759885.1. Lineage (NCBI taxonomy): Eukaryota > Metazoa > Arthropoda > Arachnida > Trombidiformes > Tetranychidae > Tetranychus > Tetranychus piercei. Next base: position 6,360,474 of record CM071878.1, read on the forward strand.
TCTGATCGACAACATGATCAACATGTCGACCACCCTTTGTTGTAGCTATGCTATTCACAAAACTGACCTGTTGAAAACCACGATCACTGAGTGTGACAGCAATTTGCCATCTTTCATGACAATCTTCATAAGCCATCTTTAATGGACTACCATTTTCATCAATTTTATCCTTTATGTATAAATCTACATAATCTTTGAAGTTTTTAACGGGCAATCTTTTACCATTTAAATACACTTTAACTCCTTTCGTTGATCCAGCTATATCCCAAACACGGCGAGAGAAAAGAGCAACAATGTCTTCATCAAGTCGATCCATGCGAAATTTTGATAAATCAGGAAAAAATGTTACGCGCGTAAAATCATCACCAGTAGCAGGCACAATTTTAGCATCAACTGGTTTAGACATGTTATTTGTCCAAGTTTGTTTAAATGCCAGTTTATATTCTTTACTTGATGTTTCAACTATAAACTTATTACTGAAAATGTTGCAAAGTTTAGCACCATAACCATTTCTACCACCAGTCACTTTTCGCTCATTATCGTCATAATTAGACGAAGTTAATAAATGGCCAAAAATCATGGTTGGCACGTACATTTTTTCATCTTTATGCTCCACAACTGGTATACCTTTTCCATTATTATAGATCACTATTTTATTATCTTCTCTATAGATTCAAAAATAAGAATAGATTGAAAATGACCTGTACCTAGAAATAGAAACTATTTGAAAATGATATCCAACTTACGGTTTAATGTCGACTCTGATTATATCCATACCGGGATCTCGTTGTTTATTATCAGCAGCGTTAACCAAAATTTCATCAAATATTTTATATAAACCAGGAACGAAAGTAATTTTTCGATAGACCATTCCAGTTTCTTCTCCATCATAAACCCACATCTCTTGTTCTTGAGGCTCAGCAGAGCCAATGTAAGTATCGGGTCGTAATAAAACATGTTCAAGCGGTGTTTTTTTCTGATAAATACGCTCGACAGTCAAGCGGGAGTTACCACCGTCCATATGAGGTGAAACATCAACAGAAGCCATCGGAAGAGACAAATTGATGAATTTATCGACAAACTGCCAAAAAAATGAAAATTAGTACATTTTTCAGACACAATCAACATGACCTTTTTACTCACCTTTCACGCGTTTTTCTGATGTTGGTTCAAGATTTCCAAAGAATCAAATCTTGTTTTACATGATCCTTTAAACTTCATTGTTGATGATTTGCACATACATGAAAGTAAATAGAAAAATTTAGCGTACAGAAAATAGAAAACAATATTAATTCAAATTCAACCCTTAAGATTAAAATTTGAAGCAATTTCAGTACATTAAAAATTATCTAATGGCTATAAGTCAAAGAGTAAAGTGCTTAACCTATTGTTTGCAGTCTGAATTCAGTTTTATTCGCATTCACTTATTTTAAGATGAAAGACAGTGAAGTGAAGATCAGTGACTCCGAAATCTTCATCCGAGGAGGAGCTAATAAGCTTTTACAGATTTCTTATAACAAACCTCTGTGTTAAATTTTATCACTTGTCCAATGATTTCCCAATAATAATATCGATTAAATTATTACGTAATAGATTTTATAACACAAAGTTTTATTAAATCTAAAACAAATAATATCATTTGTCAATTCAAGCTAGATTAAAAAACCAACAAGCTTTCGGATTGATCTGAATAAAAACAGACACTAACAAAATAATTACAAGATCAATCAGAACACCAAGACAATATAATAACAATAAAACAATATTACTTTAAATGTTGGATACGATGAGGAACAATCAAAAAACTAAAAGCCGCTAAAGCGATTTCAATTGCTAAAAATAAATCAATGTTTGTAAACAGTTGACATTTGTTTAACATGAAAAGGTTATCAATTTGTTAAATAATTCGCTTCAACGGCAATCCTGTATATGTTAATCATTAATTATACCGAATATGATTGCAGAAATTGACACTGAATTAACATGACAATTAAAATATTATCTTGTTTTTTATTTTATATATTCATTCTTTTCTTCTCCAGCTTCTTTTCTTCTCTCTCCCCTTTATACAACACAATTTCAACTTCACTTTAAAAGATGAATGATTTAAAAACCTTACTTACCTATTAAAATGTTTTTGTTAATGTTAATGTTTATGCTGTTGTCCAACTTATGTTGATTTGTTTACACAATAGAAACACTATTAAGCATAATTAAACAATGTACTTTAAATTAAATAAATGACAATTACCAATGTATTAAACCAAATCTTGAATGGATAATAAACCCTAACGGAGTAGTCAGTAACCATTTCAGTTTGACACATTAGTATTACCGCCATCTACTATACGCAATTTAATCTAATTTTACTTTTTGAATAAATTTTAAAATAAACTATGTTTGGATGATTTCAAGAGTTGGAAAGTTTAAGCAAAAGATTAGGGCCAAAAATTTTGATCGTATCTAGATCAAACATTCTGAATCGAAACAAATTTCTTCGATAATCTTTTTCGCTGAGCTCGCTATACACCTGAATCTCGATAAAAAGTACCCATTGATATTAACAGTTTCAAGAGTCCTACTTATCTTTAACTCGTGATGCTTCACAGGTATTCTGTATCTATTAATAAACGGTCGATTTAGCAACTGTGAAATCAGCTCAAATCAAGCTATTTAAGCTGAGCACAAAATATGAAGTTGATCTTAAATGTAAACTGATCTGAAAGAAAAGCCATGTGTTAACGGAAAACAAGGCCAAGAGTCTACTTGAAGTGAAAGTAACTGAAGATGCAGAAGAAAAGAAGTTTGTTGTTTGTCTTTCTAATAATTTTAGTTAAAATTATATTCTTGTCGATGAGATGCGTTTGATGAAACTGTCAAAACTCTTTTATGTTCAAATTTGGAGAAACTGGACCTTTACTGATAATCACCCACTGTCAACTATCGATGTCTAGTAACGTTAGTTGGAAACTTGGGCTGATCTTAACATTATTATCAACCATGGAAGTTCAGAACTTGCTTAACGGGAAAATCGTGATGCAAAACTCAGATTAAGTTACATATAAAGTTTAGTAGATGGCGGTAATACTAATGTGTCAAACTGAAATGGTTACTGACTACTCCGTTAGGGTTTATTATCCATTCAAGATTTGGTTTAATACATTGGTAATTGTCATTTATTTAATTTAAAGTACATTGTTTAATTATGCTTATTAGTGTTTTTATTGTGTAAACAAATCAACATAAGTTGGACAAAATATAGTAATCAATTTGATGGTTTACATTTAAATTGGTAAGTTTGATTTTCAGTTATTCATCTCTTGAGGAGTAGTTGAAAGTGTGTATGTTGTAAAGAGGAGAGAGGAAGAAAAGAAGCTGAAAAAAGTGAAATAAGAAATGAGAAAAATGCAATTTATTGGTTCATAGATTTGTCATCTTATACAAGCTAAGACTCTTTTTTTCATAAGTCACTTTATGATCTAGTCGCTAGTTCAGTTTCTTTCCCTAAAATGAATTTTATCTTCTTCTTATACCCAGTGTTTTCTGGCAAGATGCACTGTTTACAAACAAACATTTAGGCGTCCGTGGTTAGTCAATTTTACGTCCACTCACTCATTTAGTGCCCGTATTTTTTAGCTATTAATCGGCTATTTAACTCAGTCTAATCGCTAAAATTATGATTGACTAATAATTGTTCAAGATTTATTTGAAGTATTCATTTTTGACTTGATAATCTAAGTAAAACTTAAGTTCCTCATCTTGTTTATCATATGCTCTTTTCTTATCTTATTTCTTCTTCTCTCTTTATGTTTAACCGCTTGCCCGTTCTTATGTCTTGTTTTTATTTCTCATATTTGTAGCAATCTTTTGCCTGTAAACTGTAAAAATGACGGATATTTTTTCATGTCAATCCTGTGGATTAGAACAGCGGTATAAGGCTATCCTTCATAAATATGATAAAGTTGTTAAAGAATGTGCTGAACTGCAACAGTCTTTGGCTAAAGTGCAGAGCCAGCGAGATGAATACATCAAGGAAATTAACCGAGTTATTACTGCACGTCTTAAGGCCACTCAAGATTTATCTCGAATGACTGAAGAAAGAAACTCGGCTATTCAAGAATATAATTTGATCATGTCTGAGCGGGACACAGTGCATAAAGAAATAGAAAAATTGCAAGAGGAACTGGCAGATAATCAAAAGAAATTGAGTACTCTACAAGAGGAGAAGATTGTGAATTTAGAACAAATAGATAGTTTGAAACGTAAAATAACCTCAGTACTGATTGATCGTGATAGACTATCTAAAAAAATTCAAGAAGATCGAGTAAAATATGGAGACTCTGAAGAAGATTCTGTCTCACCTCTTCGTTCTCCTTCATCATCTGTTAATAACACCAACTCGGCAAATAATAACAACCACAATTCACATAATCAGTGGGATTCTTCATCTTCCGGTATATCTTCTTCTTGGAAACAAACTAGCATGGCATCTATTGGGAGTCATGGCCAGTCCCATTTAGGCTCTTCCAGACTTGGTTCCATGGAGCAAGTAAATGCGGAGATTGAACTTCTTCGGCGACAAAATGAGCGTTTACAGCAAGAGTTAATGTATAGTCATAGTGAAATTGAAACGCTCAAAAAAGAACGTGATGATGCTTTAGAATTCAAGGAAAAGGTATCGCTTGAACGAGAAAGCATGAAAACTCTTTGTGATAGATTAAGAAAAGAACGAGACCGTGTTGTTTGTGACTTAGCTGAAGCTTTACGAGATTCTGATGATATGAGAAGACAATTGAATGATGCTCAAAAAGAATTAAGTGAATTAAAAGAGAAAGTAGAAAGTGATAAAGGTTGTGGAAATATTTACAAAGATCAAAGTTGTTCATCACTCTCATCTACTCTATCTTCACCAACTCACAATGCTAACCAACAACAACAAACTTCGACTTCTCCTACACCTACCCTACTTGATAGAGCCTACAATAAAATTTATGGAGATAGAAGATCTCGTAAAACTATTGACGTTTCTTCTGGTCAAGAAGCTCGTGAAACTTTGGCTCTGCTAGATAAGGTTCTCGCTGACTATTCAAATCAAATTAAAGTAGCAAAAAAAGCTTTGGATAAATCAAAGAAAGAGAAGGAAAAAAATGGAGGAACGTGGCCAAAATATAAAGGACCACAGATCCTGAAAATTTTGGAAGATGAAAAGCTGAATGGAGGGTCAACCATGAGATCAATAAATCGCAAAGGACGAAAATCTCTTGCTGTGTTCAATCCTATCACCAAAACAAATGATATATTTCATAATAATTTGTCACAAAGCAATAATTCTTCTAATGAAATTACTAGCGGTTCAACTGTGTCAAATCGAAATGAATCAAACAATTTTTCTATTTATGATGAAGTAAATGAGCCCCGATCTTCTGCATCTATTAATGATTATCATTCCCATTCCTTAAAAAGCACTCCATCTAATTCATCTACACCAATTCCTGTCGGCAATATCCTCACACCTTCAGAGCAAATCTCATCAACTGATCTCCATCCAGAAACTGTTAATCGCCTTGATAGTTATGTTTCACCCCGAGAATCTAATTTCTATAGATCAAGAGGCAAAGCTGAATCTATTGACTACTCTGTAGTTTCTGCTCAAATCCAACACCAAGAAAGAAAAATTGGTGACAGTAATTACCGTCGAGTCAATAATAGTGCTAAACTGAGACCCCATTCGGTTCATGATGTTCTCTCAAATGCCTTCAGTCGTACCACTTTATCACTTGAAAATCCAACACCATCTTCATCTTCTTCAGATCACCCACATCACCATCAACAGCAATCCTCTTATGATTCATATAGACTTCCACCATCTAAACCATCTCTACCCATATCTCCAAATCGAACACCTGGGGAATCTCTTGGCATCTTCCGTGTTGCTCAACCATTTAATAAACGGACAATTTACACTAACCCCTCTCATCCTTTACCAGCATCGTTGCCTTCATCATCCTCATCTTCATCATATCATAACTCACATAACATATCTTCTTTAACACGTTCTAATCATTCAACTCACCAACCATCATTACCACGTCGTTCGCCAAACTCACCGCATTCTCCTACTTATTCTCATTCACTTAGAAAAAGTGAACTCGGAGCCAATACAAATATGGAAAATCATATTTATGATCTACCTACAACAACCCATTCTTCTACCGCAACATCTATTACTACCACCAATAACAACGTCAATAACACTGTGCGACCCATGAGCCTTTACCAACCTAATATCTCTAAATTAACAGTCAAAGACAGTCATGAAACTTCTCATTACTCCAATACATCTCCAACTCTTTCACTATCCGGTTGTCTGAAATCAGATTTTTCTGGTTTAATCAATGTACCCAGAACTTCTCACCATTATGTTCAAGCATCACTTCATTTACCTCAAACAAGTATGGATGCCGGAATTGGGTATAAAAGTGACGAGAATGAGAGTGATTTTATTTCTTCTTACGACGGATTATCAACTTTTCCTAAAAGAAGTGCTCGTATCCGAATTCCCTCTAATCCAAGTGTAACTTCTATTTGTTCTAGTGGTAAACTTTCAACCGGCTCGATTGACAAAGTCTCTTCATCTGCTCATTCTGATCGTGGTAGTCCTCTTTCTTTCAATGTTGAGTGGTTAAGCTCAGGTAGACGTTATCGAAATGCAAACAATCTAGAGCCCAGACCCAGTGATATTCGCCATATCGAGATTATGCGAAGCTCAGGTACCTTGGGTATAAATATTAGTTCAGGACCTGCTGGTGTTTTTGTTACAACTGTTAAAAAAGAAAGCCTTGCTCATCAAGCAGGAATCCAGATTGGTGATCAAATATTAGAAATTTGTGGTATCAATATGCGAAATGCTGTTTACGATCATGCAGCGAATATTCTTCGTCAATGTGGCGAGAGACTTAACCTTTTAGTGCAATATAACCCTAACAAACTAGTAACTAATAAACAGTTCACACTGAGTCAATCCCCTATTTCGGGTCATGCCAATCAGTCTTGAAATAAAGGAACTAGGAACATTATTGATCTGCATTTTCAAGATATTTATTCGTCTTATCGAATTGTAACTAAACTTGAATGACTCTTTAAATTAACTACAAGTAATAATTGAGTTTATCTTCTTTTTATTTAAGTGCAAGTGGAATTAGTTCATCGACTCTTGAATAAAATATAGTTGATCAACCCTTTCAAAACATAATATTTATTTGTCTTATTGCATTGTAATCTTTATTTGACCAAATAATAAGAGAATCTCAAAGTTTAAACCATTCAAAGGCTGAAATGCTTTCTCTAATATCTTATTCTGTCTCATAAATTGAGTTGGAATTGGTTAATTGGTGAGTTATAGGAGCTGAAAGGATGGTATCATCAGTCGAGACAATATGTAAATCTGGATGAATTAAAACTCGAATACCACGAGAGTCTTTGATAACCAGTTCATTATTAGCATCAATTCCAGTTATAATCCCATTGAAGTTAAGATGAACTGTCTTCTTTTGACTAACCCATCTTGAAGCTAATAAATCACGAACCAAATCAGAATCTTTCCTCATTGTCTCAATCAGTATTTCAAAATTGTTTAAAACTCTTGCTATCAATTCCTCTCTGTTAATGGGTTCCAAAACAGTTCCATGCATATGATTGTGGGCAGCTATAATTGAATTTAGTGTTGGAACACCAGAGACACTGTTAAGTCTAATTCCTATTCCAACTGTGAACCATGTATCATCAACCGTTGATTGTTCAACTATAACACCAGCAATCTTTAGTTTTCTCCAAGTGACTGAGTTTGGCCAAGTATAACTTAAACCAATATCTTGATAACCAGATAGCTTTTCGTGAACAGAATTGACAACAGAAAGAGCGACAATTGATTGAAGTAATGGGGATAAATTACGATCTGTGAGATTAACATTGATTGACATGTAAATATCACCCATTGGTGAAGTCCAAGTTTGACCAGCTCTGGCTCTTCCACGAGTTTGTTGATCAGCTATCACAACTAATCCAGGTAACCCAACAAAATCACGGGCAAGATCTTGAGTTGAGATAACTTTCTCAGTTGTTAATAAGTTGCTTCCAAGAAAGGTTGTATTTAAATGACGCTTAAATGATGGAACACGAAAATTAGCAGATTCACAATAAGGTGGGATAGTAACTGGAAGATAATCAGGAGATGCAAATAGTGATGATCCTGGCGACAAAATCCAACTCATTGGTGAACCACCAATTGGATAATTGGTTAGCTCAATCTGATTGTCTGCATGTAAACATGCTGGTCGAACGTTACATTCAGAAATAGTTGCTAGTAAAATAAAAACTGCTACAATCGAAATAAATGTCATATTTAGATGTTGAGTAAAATTCATCAATATTAATGTTGAATTATTACATTAAAATAACTTTACTCTATGCTCTTAACATGTCTTACAGATTTCTTTTTTCTTAATTCCTAGTACTTGACACTATCTATTGCTTAAATCTAATCGACAAAGATTCAAGTGAATTATTTCCAATCAGAATTTTCAAGTCTTATAAACATGATAACGTATTGCTAAGCGCGACTTTTGTCATATTGTCATACAATCTCAGAATTAAAATTAAGGGCTAAAATAATTCAAAAGATGTTTTTATTGATAAGTCTTTATTTTAATTCAAAGAGACGTTTTTTTTCTCTTCTTTTCCGTTGATTTCAAAATTCTAATTTTCTAAGAGAAAAAAATAAAAGTCGAATCTGATCCAGCCAGATGCACACATCTGCCATAAATTTAGAATGAAATGAAAGTGTCAAATAGGATGCCAATTCAATTAATCTGCACATTATGCCAGGAAAGACAATCAAAATGATTTTATACAACATTTTGAAAGAGACACCTTGACCTCTTTGCTTAATTATTCTACTCCTTGGTTACTCGACAGTCCGCAATTATATAAATTGAAGTCACTATTATTATTGTAGCTCGTTAACCTCAAGTAAATGAGAATCACGGTATACGCGATGAGCGCGGTTTCTATGGATATTCGAGCTGTAGAACATTGTGACTCACGAATTGCTAGTGAAAACAGGAAACCAAATATCCTGCTGAATGAGCGTTAAGTTGTACCAAGAAAATATCAACATTTTAATTTTTCTTTATTATTGACAGTAATTTCATGTTCTCATGTTAAAATCTAGCAGCTGTGAGATTTTCAAGTTGATCGGGGAGTTCTAAAAAAGAACTGCTTGTTGGATGTCATTTAAAAAGTCACTATCGATAGAATATAAGCAATTTCAGAGATTACAAGTTGAATAACCAAAAGGTAAAACAAACAGATACAAAACAAAGATCTCGGATTATAAGTAATCTTTAAGTTTTCTATCAAAATCACCTTATCGAGTCATTATTGACTTTCAAAGATTCTGTATACTGAAAATTAAAGCGTATATTGTTCAAGATGGGGAAAAATAATAAAAATGAATTTACCAAGCTCGTTAAATGATAACAGCAACATAATGATACTTAATAATAACAGCATTTTCGTTCTGTTTAAGCTAAACTTTGACAGTTGATTCTTTGAAAGTTGTGAAAAACTTGAGTGTCATGGTTATTGGTGACTAAAATTTGCCGATCTCAGTGAAGAAGCCTTAGTTTTTATTTATATCTTTATATTTATATCTCTATATTTATATAAAAATTATTGGATTGAAATCCACTGTATTTGACTTTACAATCATATATTTCAGATTACTTGAAGCATATGTTTGATATAAAATTCAATTTATAACATCAATAGATACATACTGTTTGAATCTGGGATAAGTTTCATTAAAATTGATCAAGCTTTCGATTTCTATGAATGGTTACTTTTCATATTATCATTTCTTATATTGCTTTTTCCTAATAATAATAGTAATAATTGTATAATCTAGAGACTGAAAATTGATTTAACAGAATTAAACAAGTTAGAACAGAAAAATATAAGTAAAAAGATCAAACAATGGATTATAGATTCTGGTTTAAGTAAGTTCAGGCGGTTGCGAGAATAGTTAACAGTGTGCTTTAACTCCAGCATTGATTTGAGCCAGAATGTATTGTCTTTGTTCATCAGTGAAGTTAAACTCTTTTGAATCAGTCTCAAATTCTTGTTTAGTTTTCATTCCACAAACATATCCATTAAGTTTTGCAGCGAGTTCCGATGATTTGAGAGTAGAATCATTGAGACCAAGGGTCTTAAGAAGTTTTGGATTACTTCTGAGTTGATATTTTTGATGATAATCTTCGGCATCATAAAATTTACCAGCAGGAGCAATCTCTGTAACAATAGGGCGAGCGTGTTTTGCCTGTTGTTCTTTCATCGTCTTTTCGGCCAAGTTTTTTTGTTCCTCGGTGTGGTAATAGATTGCAGAAATATACTGACGCTTGTAAGGTTTTGAAGTAGGGTCATGATTGTTCCAAAAAATCGCGAGAAGTTTCTGTAAACGAACAAGGAATAAAATCAACAAATGAAAGAGAGAAAAATAATTGAGTGATTACATAAATGATTAGGTAACAATTACTATCTTTGTGTCATTATTATGTCTGATTTTTAGTTAAATATGAGTCCATACAATTAGTAATAATAAAAGTGACTTACCTCAAACGAAATCTTCTCGTTCTCATAAGCCAATTCAACAACCTCAACATGATCGCCAATTCGATAGTAAGTTGGCCCTTCGAGCTTACCTCCACTATAGCCAACTTTAGTAGTAAGAACACCTAGTTGGGCCCCAAATAAAGCTTCTACATGCCAGAAGCAGCCCATTCCGAAACAAGCCTTTTCTCGTACCATATTGATCATTCGGATTAACTTAACAGATAAAGGAAATTGTTTACTTTCAAGAGATGAAAAAATGTCTGATCCAACAACAACAAAAAACATTCGTCATGCAAATAAGCGCGCGTAAATCAATTTTTCTCATCTTTTATTTTAACTGATGAAGTTTTTATGTTGATATTTAATTTCTTTAGCTTACAATTTAAATGCTCGCTTTCAACAATTTTTAAAGTTAATAAATAAAAAATTTATAAGCCTTTCCAGAAAATTGTATTGTTACTCGATAAAAGTTGAGAATGGATCAAAAAAGTATACAGATTTAGCGAGAAGAATCTGACAAGCAAACTATCAGGGAATTTATCAAGATTTTAAGAGTGAATGATAAATTTTAACGGCGATGTTAAGCAGAATGCGTTGATAAATGATGACTGTACGTTGAATTTTTGCTTAACAATCAATAATAATTTTTAAATGACCGAATTTTGTACAATACATGGACAGCAATAGATGGCGTGATAATAACATGTCAAATAAAATGGTTGCTGGCTACTCCGATAGGGCAAAAGCTGATAGTAAAAAAATCATCGTGAAAAGTGAATTGTTATTTGCGCAAATTGTCATTTATTTAATTTAAAATATATTGTTTAATTGTGTTTAATAGTGTTTCTATAGTGTAAACAGATCAACATAACATAATCATCGTATTATATTAAAATTTAATGATTAACATTTTAATAGGTAAGTTTGATTTTCAATCACTGATCTCTTGAGGAGGAGTTGAAAGTGTGTATGTGTTGTAAAGGGGAGAGAGAAAGAAAAGAAGCTAGAAATGTAGAATAAGAAATGAGATGAAAAATGAGAAATGAATAAAATTGAATTTTTTGGTTTTTAGATTACTTTTCTTTATAACTAGACGTATTGTTGATATAGTTGACATCGTTGAATTTTGCCGGCTTGCATGATTTCTTTGGCAGTTGAATTGTCTTTCATTTATTTTCTGTACTTCTGCGGTAAAACTCTGTTTACAAACATATTTTTCACCATAAAGATTTAACGTAAAGTTGCGGCTTTCAAATCATTTTCATTTCTCTTTTGATATACGCCGGAAAATTACTTCAGTTGAAAATATTAGATGAATAAGAGAGCAAGTTTTTGTATCGTACTATCTATTAGTTGTCTGCTCTTTTATATTTTTACTTTGCAACTCAATATCACTGGTCAAATAACAAACTGTCCAATGAACATGACTCTATAATAAACTTCCTAAAATCCATTTTACTAGGATGATTTGGTATTGAAAGTATTTCAAATTACTGGTTAATTGAGTGATCCAATTCAGTTCGCTGTTTTGTTTTGAGAAATTTGTAAAAGCTTATTAGCTCCTCCTCAGATGAAGATTTCGGGATCACTGATCTTCACTTCACTATCTTTCCCTTTCCTGCAGCTTGCTTCTTGCTCCCTCATACACACTCTCTTTTAAGTTTGCTCTCCTATTTTCTCATTTTCTCGTATTCTCTTTCTCTTCTCTTTTCTCTTTACCTATCCACCATTACTTATTATTATTACTGCAAGGCTTATTACTATTAATTGTTTGGATTTGAGGTTTGCAATTTTTTGTCTTGACTCTCACTAACACATATGAATGCTTCTTCTCTTTTCCATTCCCTTTCTTGTTTTCTTTCTATCTTTCTGTCTACAGGCTTAAGGAACAAGTTTAATATTGCATTACCAATTTTTAATACATCACTACATTCATAACCACCATTATTAATAACATCAAATGTAAATTGTGGTAAATTGTAAATCTATTATTTAATTAACGACGAAAATATTTAAATCACATGGTTTTAAAAGTATTTATTCAATGATTGGAGGTTATTTCTAATGTTTACATTGCCGGTCTTAAATAAGATGGTTGTTTATTGGTTAACTTGTATATTCAACTAGAGGAATTCAATTCCCACTGTCAATGTCCAACTACCAGCTACTTGGTGATGGCTTCGGTGAGTATTTGTTGCTAATTTATACTTGACTGTTATCTTTGACATTCATGATTATCTAATCGATTGAATTTATTGTCTTGTATTTTTTTAGGATACCATCCCAGTTATGGGCTTACTGGTAATCCATCGAATAGTAATCCTGGAGGCCCTAATATTGAGCCACAACCTCCAGGATCAAACAACTCAGTGATGACATCAATGGGTATTGGTAGTCCCGCTTATGGGATGATTCCTCCACATGGTTAGTTGATAAAATTTTGGTACCAATATTGAACTTTTACATAATTTAGGTTGATAAATATAGGCTTTTGAATTTTTTTTCAGTGAATGTTTCTGTTTTTATACAGAATAAAATTTTAAGTAGTGTATAGTTGATACAAATTATTTATTAAACTGTAGAAAGACTATTACAGCTGATCCAGTGTGAAAATCATGCTTAACCTTTTCTATGTGCGAATACATGAAATATACTTACTAAAGATTGTTTATTTTCCAAGCAGCTCCTAACACTCATGGATTACCACAAAGATCCTTACCGCCATTTGGAATGCCTCCAGGTTCTTCTGGTTCGGGCTTGGTACATTTAGGTGGCCCAGCTGGTCTTGGTGATGCATCAAAAATGCATGATCAATATGCAAGTAGTGGTTTTCCTGGTGGAGCTGCACAATCTGCCATGAGAGGTGGTCATTATCCTACACACGATTCTCGTTATGGTCACAGTAATAGTGGTTATCCAGTACCAATGGGTGCTGGACCAGGTGGACCATCTTCTCTTGGTGGAATGTCACAACACAATGGAGGAATAGTGCCTCAATCCAGTTTAACACAGTTATCAAGTTCTAATAGTTATCAAAATCGTGGTTTAATGAGTGGTTATAATGATCAAAGAATGTTGTCACCGATACTAGGACCAGGCCCTGGGAGTGGATACCCAGGATCATATCCATCTTCGTACGGTCCAGGACCAACAAGTGGACCTAGTGCAAGAATTTGGCACAATCAAGGAATGAGTCATGTACAACAAAGACCTCCATATGGATATAATCCTGCAAGTTCTGTTGCACCACCACCACCACCACCACCTCATCCTATAAGTTCTAGTGGTCGATCAAATCGACAACAACAACAGCAGCAACAGCAACAACCACCACCACCACCACCTCCTTTTGGACATAGTGCCAGTGATTATGGCTCTCTGCACTCGCAGCAACCAACTAAGCAATCTCATCAGCCTCTACCAACACAACAGTCATCGCAACAACAACAACAACAACAACAACAATCGCAGTCACAAGCTCAACCCACCAGACCATATTACAGTTCTAGTAATGATAGAGTTGCACCAAGTTCCTCGTTGACTAGTTTCATTCCATCCGAAGCATCATCGATGTCACCATATTTAACATCGTCTTATAATAGTCAAAATGTACCAGGAAACTCCGGATCATCTAGATTACCTGATCCAAATTCAATTGGTGCAAATAGTAACTCTAGACAGCCACATTATACATCTTTGGGTTATCCTTCAGCTGGTCCAGGTTCGTCGAGTGCTACTGGTGCAACTCCAGGTATGTTATCTAGTAACAATCCTGGTTCAATGAACTATCCAGGACAACAATATCAAGGTTATAGTGTGAGTCAAGGTTATGGTGATAGTTCAAGTCGACTTTCACCTTATACTATGGGTTCAGGATCGACAACTGGTCCCAACAGTCCAGGTTATCGACCGCCATTCAGTGCATCTTCATTAGCTAGTATGTCACCTCGTAGACCAACGCCGACACCACCAGCAGGCTCTCCGATGCCACCAACATCACGAACACCGGATCGAGGTACAACAACATTGTCAACATCAGGTCCAACAAATAGTTATCCAAGCTCGGGTCAATTAACAAGTCCCAACTCAGGACTTTCTCCCGGTAATAGTAGTACCAATAATAATAATTCAAAATCAAGTGGTTTACCTGCACCTCCTCCAGGTTCATCATCTTCATCTTCCTCAGTAACAGCATCTTCATCTGCACCAGCATCTCAATCATCATCTCACAATGCATCATCATCTTCTACATCAGCACCAGCATCCCAATCATCATCATCATCATCATCATCGGCATCATCGGCATCTGCATCAGCATCACAATCATCTCATGGTCCTGTAACTTCACATCAATCAACGCCAATTAGTAGTCTTCAACAATTGGAACAAATGGTCATGCCTCACCTTAATTCGTCTTCATCAACAGCGGCTCCAACAAATAAAATTAACTCAATATCTTCGATAATCTCATCGGCATCTTCATCGTCAAATAACAGCAGCTCTTCCAATCAATATTATCCAACAATGTCTGGAAGCAATATACATGCACCTCAACAGCAGCAGCAACAACAACAAGCTCAAAAGTCAGATCAACAACAATCAACATCAAGTATGTATCCAAGATTTCCATCACCATCGCCGACTTCATCAGGCTCTGGAAATTATTATGGTAACTCAGGTTATCCACAAAATAATTCTTCTTCATGGAGACCACCAACTGCAGGAAGTCAACCAACAACTGGTCCAGGCTCAAACTCCATGTCAAATACTCAATCACCTATGAATTCATCGATACCGTATTCACCAGCATCTCAAATTGATACACAATCTCAAAGTAAAGAAGTTCCATCCCCTGGTATCTCTAGAACTCTGAGTAAGTAGAAATATAATTAATAAATATATATATATATATATATGCATAATTGATAAATATACAGATAAATTTAAAGATATAATTATTATAATGTTTAAAATATGATGATTCATATCTATTAGCTACTTTATTATTGATTACTCATTATCATTTGTGAGGAAATAATAAGAAGAAAGTGAAATTTTCTTGAACTTTCTGTAACCTGTTATTTCAATATTGTTGATTTGTTAAATTTTTTATTTTACCTTTAATTATTACTAATTAGTAATTACTAAAAAATTATTTATTTTATAATTTTATTTATCTACTTGTTTTTAATTATGTAGCATCGACTGGTCAATCTGTCGGTCCTAACACGATGACGTCAACAACGTCTAATAATAATTCAAACTCAATGACTGGACAGCAATATTCCATGTTTGATAATCAGAGTTATTCTTCAAGCTCACCTTCTATCGATAATTCAAATTATCAAACCCAGTCAAGCTCGAAGCAAGACATTGTAAATAAGAATGTAATGTCTCCTCGTAATTCAGGCTCTAATCAGCAATCTCAACAGCCGATGTCTCCTTTCAATTTCCGAAATATTGAAGCAAATAAGACATCTTCTTTTGGATCGCCACAAATTGTTAAAGATGATAGTGGCTCTGAAAGTAAAAGTGACAATGATAAACAACAAGGGAATGATACATCGAATTCTAATATTTATAGTGTTTTATCAAGTTCATCGAATACTGGTGGAGATAGCAGAAATTCTCGTACAAACACTCCATCAAATGAAACATTAACAACAAGATCGTCTCAAGAAAATATGAATCCTCCTGGTCCACCTAGTCGACCAGGATTAGATTCTGGATACCATCCAAATTACATGTCTGGTCCTAATGAGCCGAGTTACAGTATGGGTCAACAGCAAGCACAACAACAACAACAACAACAATCATCATCATCAGATAATTCTATGTACTCGAATCAACAACCAGGAGCTCAACCTCAGTCAAGTTGGGATTATGGTAGTGGTTATAATCAAAGTTATGATATGAATATGAGCAATGATGGTGGTATGAATCCATCATACATGGGTCCTGATTCAATGATGTATAGTCAGAATTATAATCAAGGTCCAGGAATGCCTCCAGGAATGATGGGAAATCAAATGAATCAAAATGAATATGGAAGTAGTTCTGTAAATAATGATATGAGTCAAAATTATGATCCATACGGTGATACTTTTGATCAAGAGCCACCAATAGCTAAGAAGAAGGGTAAAGGTCGTCCACGGAAAGATCCATCTGAACCTAAGAAAGAGAAGAAACCTCGAGCTCCTAGAGCACCAAAAGGAGCTGGTACTCGAGGAAGAGGAAGAGGAGCGCGAAGCTCTCCTGAATCTCGTATGGGTGCATCACCAATACAACCTTCATCCATTATGCCTGGCTCTATGACACCTGGTTATGATAACTCTTATTCAATGGGTGGCAATCCAAATGAAATGTATCCAAATGTGATGAGTTCAGGTTCACCATATCCAGGACCTGGTAGCCAAATGAGTATGGACTCTAGTATGAGTGGAGGAATGTCTTATCCACCTCCACCTCCTCAACATGCTCCACTTTCCCATCCAATGAACCCTCATAGTCAAGATATGTATGGTCAATTACCACCGCCTGACTTTCAACATCGTCCAGATTTATCAAATGAAATGATGTATCCTCCTCCTCCTGATCCTTCAAGAATTCCAGTTAATGAGCAATCAACTTATAAACCATTACCTCCTGATGGTTCATTGTCTTACGATTCTCAACACGTCCAAGATGCATCTCCACAGCTTAATCAACCACAACATCCTCAACCAACACTAACTGATGAAAATTCTGATTTAATGCAACACCAGGCACAACCACAGGAACAATCACAATCACAGATGCAACAGTTACAACCGCAGTCCCAGCAATCACAAGAACCACAGCAACATTTAGATAAAAGTATGGAGGAGACAAGTGCTGGACAAACTCAACAACTTGAATTATCGAATGATAATACAGTTGAGAATGATTTTTCTAAATCATTGCGTGATGAAACAATAACTCAATCTTCTTCATCTGAAACAATTAATAGTACAGGTAGTAATGAGGGTCAACCTGGTGATATGAATGATACAAGTAATACATTTCATGATCCAAATTTAAATGATACTACAAGTGGAAACTTTTTTGGTGTGACAGGAGATGAAAGCTCGATGACTCAAAATGTAAATATAAATCAAGATGAACAACATCAACAACAGCAGCAGCAGCAACAGCAACAGCAACAGCAACAATTGCATCAAGATGAACCTAAGCAGCATAGTGAAGAACAACATCAACAACAAGAATCAAAGCAACAAGAACTTTGTAGCGAAAGTTTTGTGCACAAAGATTATCTATCATCAATGAATCAAAATTTTCCCAATCAAAGTTCAACTCCACCACCACCAGTTGAAGTTCCCCAGTTACTTCCTCCACCTCCTGATTTACCGCCACAATTACCAGAAAATAGCTGTGATGATAGTGTTGTTATTAGTAAAATGGAGTTTAATGAAGAACAAACTCCTTCTAGTACACCAGTAAAAAGGAAAGCTAAGAAAAGAAAAGCTAAAGATATGAAGGATGGTGTTCCTTTTGATGAAGGTCCTTTTATGAGTGAAGGTGGTCATCAGACTTTTTTTTCGGAAGATGGTCAAGGGAGTAAAAAGAAGAAAAGGAAAAGAAAAAAGAAAGAAGAAAACGAAGATGGAGGAGATGAATTTGGTGAAGTTGGTGCTATTATAGAAGGGCCAGCTGATGATCCAGAGAAAAGTAAGAAGAAGAAAAAGAAGAAGCCAAAAAAGAAAGTAAATGAAGAAGAGAAAGAAGACGAAGTGAAACCAATTGATGATACTTTAGTTGAAGGTGAAATCAGTGTTCCACTGATTGGTGAGATTGAAAATCCACCTGAAGATACAACTATTGATGGATCATTGGGAAATATTGAAGATACTTCTTTGACCAAATCAAAATCTTCTGGAAAGAAAAAGAGACCTAGCAGAGCAAAGCCAAAATTGAAAGATGATTCTGGTAAAAGTAAAAAGAAATTACCTAAATTGGCGCTTAAATTTGGTAAATCAAAGAAAAGAAAGCGACTTGGATCTTCAGATGCATCAGACATTGAAAAGACACCACCACCGTCTCCAGAAGATCCTGAAAATCAAGCATTAAAACGTAGAAGTGCTCGTAATACTAAACGACAAAAGTATACGGATGATATTGATTTAGATCTTTCAGCTGATGATTCAGATCCATTGGAAAAAGCTAAGCTGGATGGATCGATAGGAACAAGTGAAAAGAAAATTATTGATAGTAATGTTCAAGTGACCAAAATCAGTGAAGATACAATGGTTGTTGAGAAGATTATGAGCTCGCGAATGGGTGAACGAGAACTTGAGCCAGAAGAAGGTGAAGAAAACAATGGTGGAATACAAACCATTAAAGTGGAAGAGTATTATGTAAAATATAAGAATCTCTCTTATCTTCATTGTGAATGGAGAACTGAAGAAGAGCTTGAAATGGGAGACAAAAGAGTAAATCAAAAAATTAAAAGATGGAAACAAAAGAAGGAAAGTGAGATTGACATAAATTTCTTGGATGATGAACTTTTTAATCCTGATTATACTGAAGTGGATCGTATTTTGGATGTACAAGAAATTGAAGAGACAATTGAAGAAGAAGTCGAAGTCGATGAGGACGACGAAGATTCGCGAAGTGATACTAAAGTTGATATATTACCAGTTATTTTGAATGAAAATGGTAATCCAGAAGGTAAAACTGAAGAAGGTGATGTATCTGAGAAAATGAAATGTGAATCAATAGATACAGGAGTTACAATTGCTGCTGTTCCTGTAATGCCAGAATCTAGCGATTTGCAATCTAAAATCGAGGCTGACAACAAAATTGACGATGAAGTTGGTCTTAAAATCGAGACTGATCCCAAAAATGAGCCTTGTGTAGATGAAAAACAAGGCGATACAGAAATTCGAAATGAAGACATTGAGATGAAATTAGCTGAAAGTGAAGAACAACAGACTAAAAGAGAATCTTTTGGATCTGAAAATGTGTTGGAAGCTAATGAAGAAAAATCTGATCAAGAAATTGTTAAGACGATAGATATCAATATCGACGAGAAGATCGTTGCAGAGACAATTGGAGAACCGTCTGTTGATAATTCTAGTGAGAAAGAAGAAAAGCCAGAAGGTGATCAAGAAATTACTGAGAAGGAAGTTAAAATTGATGAATGTCAATTAAATGATGTTAAAGAAGAATCAAAGGAAAATATCGAAACTAAAGTTCCAGTTGAAAGTGAATCAAATGTACTACCAGTTAAACGTAAGAAGAAAGTTTTACGAAAGAAAACAACTCGTCATTATTTAGTAAAATGGAGAGCATTGCCTTACGAAGAAAGTACTTGGGAACTCGAAGATGATTTAGATCCTTTGAAGATTGCTCATTTTTGGAAGTTTAAAAGTCCACCTCCAAAAGACAAATGGAAACCGAAGAAACGACCTAAAGCTAATGAATGGAAAAAATTGGACTCATCTCCTGCTTATAAAGCAGGTAATACCTTGAGAGAGTATCAATTAGAAGGAGTTAATTGGTTAATGTTTTGTTGGCATAATGGGTAAGTAAAATTAGCAATATTATTCTTAATTATTCTTAACTATTCATTATAGTGGATAATTTTTATTTTTATGGAATATCAATTTGTTTCTAAATTTTTGTTTGTTTTCCTTTATCATTTTTTAGTCGAAATTGTATCCTTGCCGATGAAATGGGTCTTGGTAAAACCATTCAATCAATCTCTTTTGTTCAAGAAATGTTCAAATATGGAGTTACTGGACCTTTTCTAATAATTGCGCCACTTTCAACTATCGGCAATTGGCAACGTGAGTTTGAAACTTGGACTGATCTTAATGTAATTACTTATCATGGAAGTTCAGCAAGTCGTAATATGTTACAAGAATATGAAATGTATTACAAAAAAGAGAATGGTGAAAGACATGAAGGTTTTTACAAGTTTCAAGTTATGATAACAACGTTTGAAATTGTTCTCACTGATTGCCTTGAACTTCGTGAAATCCATTGGCGAGCTTGTATCATTGATGAAGCTCATCGATTGAAAAATCGAAATTGTAAATTACTGGAAGGATTGAGACTTTTAAATATGGAACATCGAGTTCTTCTTACTGGTACACCATTACAGAATAATGTAGAAGAATTATTTAGTTTACTTAATTTCCTTGAGCCAAATCAATTTTCATCTTCCGAAGTATTTATGGCCGAATTCGGTGATCTCAAAACTGAAGATCAAGTTGACAAACTTAAAGCTCTTCTCAAACCAATGATGTTGAGAAGATTGAAGGAAGATGTTGAAAAAAGTTTAGCTCCTAAAGAAGAGACCATCATTGAAGTTGAACTTACTAATGTACAGAAGAAATATTATCGAGCTATTTTGGAAAGAAATTTTCAATTTTTGACCAAAGGAAATAGTAAAACTAATGTTCCAAATTTGATGAATACTATGATGGAACTGCGAAAATGTTGTATTCATCCTTACCTGATTAATGGAGCTGAAGAACAAATAATTCATGAATATAAGCAAAACAAACCAGATTCTCCAACTTTTCTTCTTGATGCACTTGTCCATGCATCTGGTAAACTTGTGCTTATTGACAAATTGTTGCCTCGCTTGAAGGCAGATGGACATCGAGTATTAATTTTCTCTCAAATGGTTCGTTGTTTGGACATTTTAGAAGATTATTTATGTCAGAAGAAGTATCCCTTTGAACGTATCGATGGGAGAGTTCGTGGTAATATGAGACAAGCAGCAATTGACAGATTTTCAAAACCAGGATCTGATCGATTTGTGTTTTTATTATGTACTCGAGCTGGTGGTCTTGGTATCAATTTGACTGCAGCTGATACTGTGATAATTTTTGATTCTGATTGGAATCCTCAGAATGATTTACAAGCACAAGCTCGTTGTCACCGTATTGGTCAATCAAAGATGGTTAAAGTGTATCGATTGATTTGTCGTAACACCTATGAGCGTGAAATGTTTGACAAGGCTTCATTGAAACTTGGTTTGGATCGAGCTGTTTTACAATCGATGAATTCTAATGCAGCTGGTTTAAATGAGAATGGACTTTCAAAGAGCGATGTAGAAGACTTACTTCGGAAAGGAGCTTATGGAGCAATTATGGATGATGATAATGCTGGTGACAAGTTTTGTGAAGAAGACATTGAGCAAATTTTACAACGTAGAACCCAAATTATTACTTTGGAAAGTGAAGAGAAAGGAAGCACATTCTCTAAAGCATCATTTGCTGCTTCCGATAATAGATCTGACATTGAAATAGATGATCCAAATTTCTGGGAAAAATGGGCAAAGAAGGCTCAACTTGATGTAGATGAGTTGACTGGTAAAAATGATTTAATTGTCCAAGAACCTCGACGTCGAACACAAACCAAAAGATTTGGTCAAGATGAGCAAATGTTGGAAATTTCTGATGCTGATTCCAGCGATGAAGACGAGGAGAATGTTTCAACCCGAACTCGTGGAGGAAGAACCAAGTTTAAGTTGAAGAAAGGTAAACGAGGTCGTGAACGAGAAGATGAGTTTATGGAAGACTTTGCACCAGGTAATTGGACCAAAGCAGAGTGTTATCAAGTAGAGAAAGGTTTGCTTTGTTATGGTTGGGGACGATGGGATAAATACCTTGAGACAGGTATTTTCAAAAGACACATAACTATTCAGGATATTGAACATGTTGCTCAAGTAATTATGCTTCAATGTCTTCAAAATGGTCGAGGTGATGACAAGAAGAAAGAGTTGACATTTTATTGGGATATAATATCTCCGAATGATTATAAAGTGGAAGATGTCAAAGTGAGCAAAATAAGTGTCGAAGAAGAGAATATAGTTCCATCCCCGTCTTCAGGTTCATCTAGGAGAAGATCAAAGAAATCAAAATTAATTGCTCAACCAGTTGTTGAACCTATGGTATCAAACGAAGCACCTGAATTTTCCTTAATATCATATGACTGGGCAAAAGAAGACGTTTACAATCCTGATTTGTTGTTACCTGAAGATTATCGAAATCACGTTACCAAAATATCAAACAAAATATTGCTCAGATTTAAACTTTTATGGTACTTAAAGACTGAGATATTTGGTGAACTTAGTGATAAGATATGTAAAGATATTTCTTACCGAGACGCTCCTTTCTCACCTCCAATTCGAGATGGTTATCCAGGATTACCATCATGGTGGGATGAAGATGCTGACAAATCATTACTCATGGGAGTTTACAAACACGGTTATGATCGTTATAATCGTATGCGTTTAGATCCAGCTTTATGTTTCCTAAGTCGATGTGGTCCTCCCGATGGAACAGCCCTAATTGCCGAACTTCAATCTTGCGATGATATCAATAAAGAGGAAGATGATGAAAATGAAGCTTCTGAAGCTGTAAATAACGAGTTTGGACCTAAAGAGGATTCTAAAGGAAAAGAAGGTTTACCAGTCGGTAATGAAGAGTATATGCCTTTTCCATTACCTGGTGATTTGAATAAACGTTTCCGAAATTTGATATCAGCTTACCAAAGAAATGTTAAAAAGCAAGAGCGACTTGAGCGTAATGAAGCTGTTATGCGTGAGAAGAGAAGGGAAGCTGCTCAAAGAAGATGGTCCAAAAAGGACGATTCAGATTTTTACAGAACAATCATTTCATTCGGTGTTGAATATAATAAGGAAACCAATCAATACGAGTGGTCCAGATTTAGATTGTTGTCTAAACTGGATAAAAAATCGGATGAATCTCTAACTGAGTACTTTAAATCGTTTTTTGCAATGTGCAAAAAAGTTACTGGACGTTCACTCACAGAAGAAGAAGAGAATTACACTTATTTGGTGGATCCTATTTCTGAAGATAAAGCTACTCGGGCTCTTGCTCGTATCGAGCTTTTGTGTAAAATTCGAGAAGATATTCTACCTCATCCTGAGCTCGATGAAAGATTGACTCTTTGTCAAACATCAATTGACCTTCCAGATTGGTGGATTTGTGGTCGACATGATAAAGACCTTTTAGTAGGAGCTGCCAAATATGGTTTGAATCGTCTCGACATAAACCTTATGAATGATCCCGAATTATCGTTTATGAAAATATTTCGTAATGATGATACTGAATCTAAACCTAAGGTAGAAGTAAAACAAAGCCAGGAAAGTGTAAAGAGAGAGACAACACTTGAGATCAATAAAATTGAAGCCAAGCCCAAAACGAAGGATCAAAGTTCAAAAGGGTTAGAAAGTGTTAAGAAATTAATCAAAGAGAATATCGAAGATAAAAAGGATAAAGAAGTCAAAAAATCTGACGATGATAAAGAGATTAAAACGGAAGTCAATGATGAAGAAAAAATTCCATCAGAAACAAGCGATGCCAAAGTTTCAGATGATCAATCTAGTGATTTAAAATCCAATGAAGCTGAAGCTGCAAAAACATCGATGGAAGAAAAAGAAAAATCAGAAACAAAAGACGAATCTTCAGATAAACCAGAAGATATAGAAAAAATGGATGTTGATGAAACTAATGAAAATGAGTCTCAGTCTAAATCAACTGATCACGAAGAAAAAGAGGAGGTTAACAAGTTAGCTGAAGAAAAAATCAGCGACGACGAGAATTCAAAAATGGAAAAAGAGAAAGATCAAGAAAACGTTTCAAAAGAAGAGGACGATTTACAGAAACAGGCAGATATGTCTGTGGACGGAGATCTCGAGAAACCTTGTGAATCATCTGAAAAGAATATTTCTGGAGAAAAGAAAGAAGATACTGAAGAATCTCAAATTATTCCTTCCGATGTTGATAAATCAACTGACGAGACAAAAGAAAAGGACGAGTTAGAAGCTCAATCATCTGAGGAACAAGAAAAAGAAATTCCAGAAGAGGAATCAAAAACGGAAGAAGAAAAGGATATTAAAGTTTCCAATGTTGAAGAATCTGAAGAAAAATCAAAAGAGAGCAAAGTTGATGGCGCTGAAGAAAATGAAAAGATACCTGAAGAAGAAAGTAAGATCAATAATGAAAATGAATTAGAGAAGGTTAATGATCTTTCGAAGAGTACCGAAGAAGAAAAAGATACAAAAGAAAAGATGATTGATGAATCATCGACGAATCTCGAATCGATGAAAGAGAAAGAAGTAGATGAATCTACCGAAAGTCAAGAGTCGAAGCTAAAATCGGAATCAGAAGCCGAAAAGAAATCTCGACCAACTCATATGGAAATAACTATTGTGAAAAACGAAACAACTCCAGCTGAATCTAAAGTTGCTTCTGGCAATGTTTTAGAAAACGATGCCAACTTCTTTTCACAATCAACTGATAATTTTGCAAGTCGTGGGTTCATTCGATGGCCAAAAGAACGTGTACTTATTGTACGTTTAGAGCAAATTTGTCATTGTGTTGAAAAGAATGAATGGCCTTTCTGTAAACAAAATCTGTTTACCGCTCTTGCAACTGTACCATCAACACCAAGTATAGCAACAGCTGACAGTTCACCTCGAGCTGCTTCTCCAGTGAGCATTTCTAGTATCAGTAGAGAACCTACACCTCAAGCAACTCCTGATAATACACCGCGTCATGAATCAGTTTCACCATCACCTGATCCCTTTATGTTTGATGTGGCCAATGCTTCTGGAATGATTGATGCTGGAGGTCGACTTCGATCTAGAGGTCGACGAAGACGTCGTTATGAAATGGATCCACCTGACAGAGTTAAATTACGAAATTTACTTTCTCAGCCTGACACTCCAATGCAATCATCAAAGAAAAACTTGTCTCATAACAGTAGTCAAATGTTGGCAAATACTCCACCCTTTTTGCCTCCTTTGTTTTCGATGTCTCTTCCAAATTTCAGAAATGAAATGACCAATGACGATAAAGGATCATCAATTCTTATGGCTCATTCTCATTCACATGGGTCATCCAGTAGTAAATCTCGTTCTCATGCACCTCCACCACCAACTGTTGGTCATCCTTTCGCCTCTTTATCTTCAATCAAAACTCCTCTTACTTCTCCAATATCTGATCATAATAGTAAATCCAATAAGTCCCAAGGAGCACCTCCACCTGCTCATTCTTCATCAAACACAAAACGCACACCAAATCTCGATACTTTGGATCTTAAATTTGCTAAACCAGTACCTGGTCAACAGCCAATGACTCCTGCATCCAAGCCATTACCACCTCCTGATAAAGTGGTTAAACGATCATCTACACCTGTATCCTTATCATCAGTACTTGATTTGAGCGGTCCTATAAGGAAAGATTCTCATTCAGATCGTTCCAAAGAGGATGAATCCTCAGCCTCCGGACCATTAACTTCACCAACCTTAACTAGTCGAGGAAAATCAGGTAAACGTATCGGAAGACGCATAGATGATCTTGCAACTAACTTGTTGCAACGAAAAAAGATGCAGCAAGAAAAACAAGATGATCCAGTGCCTGAGAAGCCTAAATTGTCAAGTCCAATGGGCACAACCAGAGAATTAAAAGCGCGTTCTGAGCTGGATAAGGTCGAAACACGAGCTTCATCAAGTTCAAAAGATCGTACTAGAACACCACCAGCAGCTCATTCCTCTTCTCGTTCGTCTTCATTGTCTGCATCTCTTGCTCGAGATATGCCAATGAAACCTCCGGAAAAGGCAAACTTTGCTACACCTAAAGTATTCCCACCTCGTTCTGGACACAAAGAATCGACATCATCATCTCGACAGCAATCTGTATCAGCTGATATTGCAGGAAATCTTTCATCAAATTTACCCAAATTAGATGCAAGTTTTCTGGATCAAACTTCCCAATGGAGAAAGGTTCTCGAAGAGCATCCTGAGCTTATGTCAAATCCGGCGTTTGTCAGTACATTTGCTGCGCTTACTGCTTCCTCGCCCTTATCAGCTAATGTAAGTCAACTTTGTGATTCCCCTATAAATCGAACACATATTAATTTTCTCATTCAATTTTTGATTCAGACTCAGCTATTAGAACTTCCTGACAACAGGAAAAGAGGTTCACGTCGCTCGAAGCCTGATACTCAACCTCAACCACAACAACATACACATTCGCAACCAAAAACACAGAATTTTTCATCCCCACCAGTGCCAGTTTCAACCCATCAATCGCTACAAAATTCAATCGGCTTATCCCCTGATGAACATATATCGTTGGTTAATAGATTAAATGGGAAAAAGGTTTGTTTTTTTTGATCGAATATATGAAGATCAGAGACTTTTAGTAATTTTTGTTCACTAATATTTAATTTGCTGTTTTATTTAAATTCAGCTCACTGGATCAAAAGCCCCGACTCTTAAACAACTTCCCGACTTTTTGAAGAAAAATCCAATGTATGAACTCGATCCCAAGTACGCCAATCTACTTAGAGATAGCCGTTCATCTTCTAAAGCTTCGGTATATAGTTATTTTATTTTGAAATTTTAATCTCTCGATTTTTCATCTTATTCTTCTATTATAATAATCTTTTTCGCTCTTACTTTTCAGTCCTCTCACTCAAGAGACATTCCCACTCAGAGTACTATTCGGACTCGAACAAGTGATCGTAAATCAGGCGAAAGCAGTAACAAATCTAAACATAGTACAAATGAATCGAGTCCTCGCCGGGAAACAGCTGCTTCGCTATTAGCTAATCAAGCAGCTGCTAATGCTACCGCTATATCATCAGCATCAACTTCAACCACGCCTGCAACAAGTTCCAGTTTTGGATTTCCACCTTCTACTTTGAATCCATTTGCTGGAAATTCTAATCTTCTATCAAATTCTTTCCATAAAATGCTCATGGATCCAAACTTTATTTCAACGGCAGCTGCTATGAGCTCTGCTTCATCAGGATCTCGAAGTAACAATAACAGTGTATCATCATCTTCAGCAGCAACAACATCAACTAATTCAGCAGCAAATGCAGCCTCTTCAATGCTTTTCCCCTTCGGAATGGGTTTAGCCAATCCACTTTTCAACCTTCCAGGCTTAGGATTGAATTCTGGTTTTAATCCATTCTCAGTCCCAGGTCTTGGTACTGAAGGTAATAAAAAGAAAGATCATGGCTCTTCGAGCAGCAGTGCAGATAAAAATAAGAGTAGCTCTGATAAATCTGGATCCAGTAGTCATAAAAGTGGTAAAAACTCAAGCTCCAAGAATGCTAACCCAAATCCGAATCAAAATACGAACCAAAACCCGAGCCCCAATTTGAATGACCCTGCAAGCTTTTATAACTCTCTTCCATTCCTTTATCCAAATAGTCTTCTTTATGGACATCTCGGGCTTGGAGGATTTTCCATGCCTTCATCTCCTTTCGCATCACTAGCACAAAGTGGACTTATGAATGGATTAGGTAATTTAGCAGGATTAGGAACAACATCATCTACCTCAACAACAACAACTGCTTCGTCATCTCTTTCTCTTCCAAAGGGTTCAAAATCTTCATCCAGCCACTCAAAAACAAAAAACACCACCAGCAATGCGAGTCCCATTTCTAATCAACACAATATTAACCCCCTCTCTGGTTCATCTAAACATCCAAGAGGGTCGTCATCCTCTGCTTCATCTATCAAAAGTCCAACTCACTCCATGCCACAACCAACTAAGTCAACTTCAAACACTAGTGGTCCATCCATGACTGGAGTTGCTGGTTTAGCCGACTCAGATGATGAAAGTTTAAAGTCATTAATGGGACAAGAGGACGACGAGGATGATCTCAATGGGGAGTTGGAAGATTCAAATGAAAATCTTGACGCCGATACAGACTTAGATTCGGGAGTTGATGGTGATGCTGCTCGTAAAAAAAGTAAGCTTCGCTCAAACAACAAATCTTCACCGATGGTTAGAGGTGGGGCTAAGAAGTGAAATCAAAATATTGTTAATCTATTGATGCTTTTGAACTTTTACATTTGTTGGAAAATTCTTACATTCATATACGAAATAATAACGAAGATCTATACATTGGAAAAAAAATCTGTGATAATTCTACATTGTGAGGCTCACATAGATACTTCTAACTTCTAAATTTTTCTCACTTTACACCGGCTAAGGACCCGATTCGTTCAGTGAAATCCCCTAAAACACTTAATTCATAAAAAATCGTAATATTAGAGGCAACATCAATCATCAAATCAAAGATGATATCTTTGATTTTCTTAATTGAAGATCATGACCATTCTACAATATTATGGCGAATAATACCATTCATCATTTTACTCATAGCAACTTGTATCTTAACCTACATGACCATCATTTTCATCAACAGGATCATCAAATATTCTTATTCCGCATAATTTCATCTTCATCACCATAATCATCAACATCAACATCAAAACCATCATCTTCGTCATTGTCATCATCATAATCATAATCATTGATCATTAAATCACTCTAGATTTAAACAACCCAACTTATCTATTGCTGTGTATCTCTAGTTTCTTGCTCTTTTATTTATATTGCCGTATTTTAATAATTAACTGCTCCATTTTATTATTTTACACATTGCGCGTTTTTCTCTTCTCATCCAAACGGCAAGAACCGGCAATAATTTCCAACATCCCAATTTTCCCGTTAATCATTATTTCTTTACCTTTGTTTTCATCTACGCTCCATATTGGGCTGATTTATCTCATAAACAAATTTACGCAACAAAACAAAACACAGCAAAATTGTCACAAAAATCCCTCTCAATCTTCCTCCCCTATTGTAAATTCTATGACTATTAATTAAGAAATAAAATCGCACTTTGTGTTCTAAATAGTTTATTTTATTTCATTGAATTGAATTATTGTTCATTCATCTAAAATTTCAATCTAACTATCTACATCATCGATTTCGTACATTATAGAATTTTATTCACAGTATCTAAATACGAGAAAATGAAACTAATAACTCAGCTCTTTCGGTTTGTGGGAATAAGTCAAAGGGTATAGCTTTAACAGGAATAAAAGGATCACCTTGAATATCGTCCTTTGGTCTGTATGGTAAACAGAGATGGGCAAAGTTTTTTAAAGCTTGACCCTCCGGCTTACAAGATACGTAAATTAATTTAGAGACATTACTCATAGTTCTTATGACATTGATAACACCACTTGGTAATCCACCTGATCCTGGGTTCACAACCATAACAAGATCATCTGAATAGAGTTCCTCACTAATTTTTATCATGTAATCTTCCATGGTTCCGTGTATAAATCTACAATTTGTAATATTGTTCGTTTGAGCATTTATCTTTGCATCTTTTATAGCTTCTTCACACGAATCAATTCCAATGACTTTTCCAACTAATGGTGCCAGTTGAATTGCCAAAATCCCAGAGCCACAGCACATATCAAGAATTGTCATATCAGATTGGGGTTCAATCTCTTCGATTATTTGTCTATATAAAATTTCTGCAGCACTTTTGTTTATTTGGAGGAACGGTTCAGGAGTAATTCTGATTTTTGTGCCATTGATAACTTCGTCAATGTGTTCATCACCATGCAATAATTCGAAAGGTGCTTTTCTATTTGTACATCGAACTCCAGGACAGGCCTGATAGAGAATAAAATGTAAAAATACATCGAGAAACTAATGTTAGTATACCTACCTGAAAGTATAATGATTTTAGGTTTATATCCTGACTAATAGGAATGAAAAAATCTTTCAATCGATTTTGCTCCTCTTTCAACTCTTGTGATGACAATTTTTGTGGATGAAGAATTGTTATGGCCATTATTTCATCAAAATCATTACTTCTAACACACAATCGTCTCCAATTTCCTCCTCGAGAAAAGTCCGTGCAAATCTCAAGTGGTGAATGATTCCTGAGGTATTGCTGAAATTTGGAGACCAGAACCTTGTGAGAGTCTTTAACGATGACACAATCGTCTGGAGGTAAACAAACGGGTATCCTGTCGGAATTACTAGGTTTACCCATAATATATCCTACAGTTTTAGGGTTCTTATCCAACCCAGGCCAAATTGAAAAGTCATCAGTGTTACGATAACCTTTGGTAACAGGAGAGGCCACTATTCTTTCTAATAAACAAGGCAATCTGTGTTCATCAGGTTTTACAGATGAGTTTAGACCTTTCAGTTTGTCAGTCAGTGTTTCGAGAATTTTACTTATCCTTTTTTGTTTTATATCAAGCTGTTTTGAGTATGAAAATCCAGCAAGTGGTGTCAATCCTTTAAACTTTTTCAAATTGTTCATTGTTTCATCAACAGGAAAAGACTTCCGACGCATTGAGCCAATTGTCTTAAAGGATTGCGATACATTTTTCATGATAATAAAGCTTATTGACCACGCAAATCAGTTGTTGGTAAAGAAGTTTGTTGATCTGCATAAAGTATTAATAGAAAATCGAAAATTAAAATAAAACTTAAACACATATGTTAAATGAACATGAACTGATAATAAAAATTATTGTGGAAACGCATGTTTTGAAGTGAACTAGCTGTCAAGGTATTTCTGTTGTTTATTTCACACTAATCTTATTTCAATTTTTATTAAATAAGTTGTACCTAAGCCAAAGAAGAGTTTACGGATATGAAAATTAACTGTTGAAAATTCGAAGCTTTATTAGCGCTTGTAAATCACTGAAGATATTCGCAGCAACTTTCTTTCAGTCTTGTTTACACCAAAAGCATCTAACATGTGATCAAATGGGGCAATACTGTTGAGTTAATAAATTAGCATATGAAATATAAGCGATTATATTTGAATGGTTTTTATTTCTTGAAACGGTTAAATTTTTAAAAGCTATTAATTTAATTCAATAACTTATCATTTAGTGTTAAAATTCATCGATTATAGCAAAGAGCATAGCTTTGACAATAGTCTAGAACATGCTTTTTAAATTGAGTTGCGCGCCTTAAATAATCACTCTCATTCCGGTATAAATTGTGCTGCAAAAAGTGAGCCTACCTGAGTTGAGCAAATTCATGCTTCAATTTTATAGAGCGTTTCAATATTTTGTGGACTTATTTTCATAGATTTTTATGTTTATTTCTTTAGTTTGTAAATTAGTGTTTATTTTTTATTACTCAACAAAATGAAATCTGAAGTAATGAAGTATGAAGGGATAGCTATGAGCTATGGAAACATCATACTTCCAGGTCATAAATTCATGTGTACACCTTCATTCATGGATGGTTTAGATCAACAAAGTGAATATCAAATGAGGATTCTAGGTACAGAATTAATTCAAACAGCGGGAATTTTATTGAAGCTGCCCCAAATAGCGATGGCTACAGGACAGGTCTTATTCCAACGGTTTTACTATTCAAAATCTTTTGTTCGTCACAAGATGGAAATAGCAGCCATGGCTTGCACTCTTTTAGCCTCTAAAATTGAAGAGGCGCCAAGAAGGATTCGTGATATAATAAATGTTTTTAACCATATACGCCTGGTGAGAGCAGGTCTACCAGCTCAACCAGTGCTCCTGGATCAAACTTATATCGAATTGAAAAATGAAATTATTTACAAAGAGAGACAATTGTTAAAAGAGACAGGTTTCTGTGTGCACATGAAACATCCACATAAATTTATCGTGACTTTACTTCAGATCTTGGACCTCAAAGATAATAAAACACTCATGCAAATATCATGGAATTATATGAATGACAGCCTAAGAACTGATGTATTTTTGAGATGGCCTCCTGAAACAATAGCATGTGCTTGCGTACATTTAAGTGCCAATCTTTTAGGCGTAAGTATATGATATAATATAGTATGAATGTATATTAATAAGTCTAAAAAGCTATTAAGACCAATCAATCACTGTGCACAAAAAAATTTGTAAGGTTTTCTGAAATTCTCATCAGAAAATTCTAGATACTTTTGTGCTAAATCAAATTGGTCATTGTAACTCCTTCCTAGTGTAACTTAACTGGTAAGATTTAAAATGATTCTACAATTGTTCTTTTTTCATACCTATTCCAGATTCCATTGTTAACAAATCCAGCATGGTATGAACTTTTTGATGCCTCTAAAGAAGGAATAGAAGAAATCTGTCTCACCATACTCAAAGTTTATACGCTAAAGAAACCTAATCAAGAAGAATTGGAACAAAAAATAGATTCATTGAGACAAAATTGGGAGAACAAGAATGGCATCAAAGCTAATAAAGGACTATCGGATGAAACCAATGCAAATGTAAATACTTCAACAACATCCGTACATGAAAAGGAAAAGAAGAATAGCAAAAATAGTCACAATGATAATAGTTCTGCAAGATCATCCACACGGGTTGAGAATAGTGAGAACCGATCTAGATCGAAAGAACGTTCTAAAGATCGTAGTTATTATAAATCATACAAGAAACATAAAAAAGACAAAGACAAAGACAAAGAAAAAGACAAAGAAAAAGAACGCCATCGCAAGTCAAGTCGATATTCTCATCGTTATGATTAATTGACAATTGAAATAGATATTTATCAATGAACTTGGCTCAAAACGTAATACATCTTGATAAAGTCTATTTGTACATTAAAGCATTATAAGAAATCAAATAATTATAGATATATTAACGAGATGAATTGGAGTTAAACGAATTCTATTCAACAAATTTTAATAAATAAAACTCTAACTGTTATCTCATCACTTTAACAAACCACTCAAATCAGTCAAACACAATTCAAATAAAAAATAATTGACAATATTGAACACTTTTAGTGTTGTAAACTTTAATTACTATATATTTACTTTATAATTTTTCAGTATTGGCTGTAATGGGGCATTTTTTCAGTGCTCAACACATTCTATCCGATCCAATGATGTTTCATTATCACCCCTTCGACTTAAATAAAATCACCTATAATAAAAAGAGTTCACGCAACATGTGCCGTTTGCGATATATTTAAGATGTTTAGGTTATAATTGCAGAGATTGAATTTTCCATTCAAAGTAAACTCAATTGCTATCAAACCAATCGTTTGATAGCAATTGAGTTTACTTTCGGTTTCAGAATGAAGAACAAACTCATCAAAAAACATTGGGTTTCTGTTTATACCTTCCGTACTAACCTTTCATATTTTGAACAAGGAGAAAGCTCAGTACAGTGAAAGCACCATTACATGCAAAATATTAGAATGCTAGTAGCTCATTATATTTTTTAACATTATAACATTAATTAATAACTAATTATTTAAGACAAATTAATCAAACTATTAGTAAATTATTGACAACAAGCAGTTACAATGCACATCAATCTGCTATTCCTAAAGATAGCAGCACGGTCTGAAATTTGTTATTGTTTTTATTATTTTTTACGGTGGCGCCTTAAAGGGTACCTAAACCTGTACGAAAACATCTTTAATAAATTCATGGCATGAATTTCATGCTATATTCTGTCTTGATTTTTACTCATTTTACGATTAATGACTGTATATTAATTGCATGATCGAATTTTAAAACTGTGGTTTTGCTTGTTACTTCAATGCTAATGGTCATCTGCCTTGTAATCTGTTAAACTCATCTCTTCTTGTTATTTGGAGAGTTCACCTGAAAATATGTCAGATAGTTTTTTACCGGCATCCACAAGTAGTAACAATCTACCTCGAGGATTGATGAGTAAATCGGGTCTACCATTAAATCCAAACCAAAGGTTACCCTCCTTGAGATCAAGCTTATCAAAACCTAGTTTACTTTTCCAATCAAGTGCCTCCTTCAACCAAAATCTCATAACACTGAACAAAACTCCTGTGAAACGAGCTTATGAACCTAATATGCCGGATTGCAGAAAATCAAATGAGAGTAAACCCTTTCAAAATTGTGTTAAGCAAGGTAAAAATGACTGGAAAGGATCTCCTCTCAAAACAAAAAGACAAACTACCAAAAAGCCGAAAAAACTTATCCAATTGGAGTCACCTGTATTCACTGGAGCTTCAAGGTTTTTATTTATATAGTCTTTCCTTTTATGTATTGGTCATGAGTTCTATTTTTGTGAAAATATATTTATACTATTCTGTATTTTTCATTTTAGAACAACTCGTAAGACTTCTGGGTTAGAGGTTACGAAATCCGAAAAAAAATCCAAGGGTAAAAAAGCACCAAACTCTTCATTATCTTCTACATTCCAGGACCAAACAGAAGATTCTATTGAACCAGCATTCATTGAAGGAAAACTCTATCAAGATGACTTTATTGATAGGTCCAACGATAATGATGAAAGTGGAAACATTGAGCATCTACCTCAAGGATGGGAAAGCTTATCATTACCGATACCAAAGTCATCCCCTAGTTCTAAAAATGAAGATTGGTTATCAAGCTCAAAAGGAGATAAATTCATTCTATTCCAATTACCCAAAATGTTTGAGAATTACGCTAACATGAAATTGGGTAAACTCAGAGTATATGAGAGTGGGAAAGTGGAATTAGTTGACAATCCAAGTGACTTACCTTTCGAAATTACCAAAGTTGGACATCCAGAAGTAAATATTTTAAACGACACCACAGTTTCACTCGATAGCGAATCTATCGATGAAACTGAAGAAAAGCCTGATGTGAAAAAAATAACTCAAGACTTTGTTGCACCCGTAATTAACCGAGAAGTTGTCATGTACTCTGGAAGGAATCTCGTTTGTCTTGGTAAACTTGAAGCTGGCGCAGCCATAGTAATACCTAAAATACTTAATAACGGCTGAAAAGTCGTTGAGCAATATTCTATTCAAATTATAATACCCTTTAAGATAATCTTAAACTCTGTATTGCCGACTGACACATTTTTTATTATTTAAATACATTCGGATCAGATCTGACCATTTTATGATGCCAGTCTCCGGTTACTCCGACTTCTACGGAAATCAAGATTATTCTACTTTATCTCTGATGTTTAATCTCACAACTAATTTTTTAAAGTCAAATTAGCTACAATTTAAATTTAATTGCTTTTTAAGCATGTCTGAAATAAAATTTTAAGTTTCATTTATTAATTAAAATTCTTTATTAGAAATTAACGTAAAATACGTGATAAACTTATGGATAAGATTACTTGCAAACCAAAGAGTATTCAAATTTCTATATTCTTATTATTAGAGTTTGCTCTAAATTGGTAAATCAATAATTCAATACTGGTCTACGTATTGTAAAAATGGACATGATGATAATCATAGCATATTTCATTACTATTGTTGTTGAAAATATCTGGATCGATATGGTCTACCTGTTTGAAATCTTTTGTTTACTAATTTGCGGACAAATTTTACGATCCTCCGAAGGTAAATATCAATGCATTTTAGATTTAATTTGATTTGATCTAATTTCAATTTCTTTTCTTTCAGAAAATATCCGTCTTTCAAATTTAGATTGCCAAAATCATCACAATTCATCTATTATTCCAATATGGCAAACTCCAGATCGAGAGACTATTTTATCTGAGATATGTGATTTAATGGTAATTTTAAGCGGCCTAAAAAACGACGAGAGTGACCTTAATGAAACCCCCAATAAAAAATCTGATATCCAATTAACCAACTATCGATTAGAACTGCTTCTATCTTCCAGTCCTTTTACTAATGAAGCCAATGGCATAGCCGACATTTATCAAATCGAGGAATTAGTTTTACCAGATGAATCCAACGTTACACCCAAAGGAGATCTCTTGATTAATTGTAGTTCGAAAGTCAAGATCCAACCTGTTGATCTTTGCGGCTCTATCTTTATAATAATTAATTTAAAAAGAGTCGATCAAGTGGTTGGTATTAAAATTGGTTCTCTTAGCCAAGAAATTGAAGTTAAATGTCCTTCAAATGAGAAAGTCAGCCTCCGATTACAAGTTAAATACGAAAATGGATCTTTGGTTGATGCTTCAGTGAAAAATCGTTTGATCATTAAAACCAATGGCAATTCTCTAGAAACTCTTAATGGAATTAAATTCATCTTAACCAATAATGGCTATTCTAGTTTTCGTCGACGGTGTGGTATCAAGGCTCTTCAAACAATTGCTTTTCTTTTGCCAGTTTATCGTGATCCATCATCCGATTTTGTTGAAATCGACGGAAAAAAATTCTTCAATGTTGCTAATGGCTATTATCTTCAAAATGGTGATAAGTTAGTCCGAGAGAAACGAGGATTTTGTTCACCTTTTATTCAGATAAACTCAAGTGTCCCTGTTAATATTACTTGCTTCAATTTGATTGGTTTCACTGCACTACCATCAGAATTTGATTTAATGATCATCTTAGATCCATTTAAAATCGATGAAACAATCCAAAAATCATTGGAACCAAGTATATTCACTTTCTCCTTAAAATTACCTGCTGATACTGGTTTGCTCAGTATGACTAAATGTATTGGTTTGATTGTTGTTTACCCGGCAAATTCTTGTCATATCTTGATAATTCATTCAAATGAACGATCACCACGTAAAATAAATTACTTTGGCTATGAATTGTTAGATAAAAAGCTTTTCCTTTTGGAGTCTCATCACGATACAGTTAAACCTTCATTGACGACTACCTTGGTGAACAAATATTTTTATCAAACCTGGCTTATTGGACAAACGGTCAATGTTATTGGTTTATATAAACAAAGCTGTTCAATAAATGATAAATCAATATCTATTTGTGAACAAATCAGAATATTGCTGTTTGATATATCCACGGTTATTGGAAAGATTAAGGTGTTAA
The DNA here is from genome assembly GCA_036759885.1 of Tetranychus piercei. NCBI lineage: Eukaryota > Metazoa > Arthropoda > Arachnida > Trombidiformes > Tetranychidae > Tetranychus > Tetranychus piercei. The sequence goes on from CM071878.1 coordinate 6,397,736, forward strand.
CATCTTGGGAGGAAGAGCAAGTCAACAAATTAGTCTTATTAAGTCGAGTCACATCGACATTGATCAAAGAAATAATAAATGGTGATCTTGTGTCTCTTTTTCTTCCAACTATAAAGATTTTCCGTTCTCTAATCGTTCGATCATATTCTGCTGCCGATAGTTTGGATAAATATGATCAAACATATTTTGGAACCATCCAGCGAGTAATCGAAGATATTGCCGAGTCTGAACCACCAGCAAGTGAAGCAGCACTTCTTGTCCCTAAAAGAATAAGACTTTTCATAGGAAGATTAATTAGAGAGGGTCCATCAGCAATTATCTCAACTTTACCCAATTTGAAGAGTAAATTATCTTTCCTGGAAAGTCTACGCTCGGTTATCATCTGGATTCTTGAAGATGTTCTGTGGGATTTTGAGCTTCCAAATGAAATTAAAACGATGCTGGCTGAAACAATCAATTCTCTAAATCCAACTATTTTTCAAGCAAACGTTGAAAAATTAGTAAATCTGAGTGATAGATGGTCTTCTATTGAAACAGATGAAGAGGCGATCAAATCATCAACTAAACTTTTCCATCAGATTATGATTACGACAAATAGAGAAAATATTTGGTCTCGATACGCACAAATTTGGCAGTTATGGTTAACACGTTTCATGATAGATTCACAGCGATGGATATTTCTTGAAGGTTTACCAAATGATCCAAGAAAAAAGGTTGATAGTTATTACCAGATTGAAATTGATGATCAATGTAACCGATATGCGGTACAAGTGCTTATAAACAACAAAATTATGCCCAACTGGTTTCAACTTGATAATCTTGAATCAATTCGAGAGAAAGAAGCTTCATCACCAAATCAACTTGCATTCAAAAACACTGGTGACTCGATTTTGCGAGGTGATTGGGAAATTTTAACAGGGACAGTATTCTGGACTCGAGTTATGCTTTGTAATTGCAACAAAACTCTAACTGATCAGTGTAGCTTGTAAATATATGAATTTTCAAAGGCAAATGAGATTGTTAGCGATATGCTTAATAATCTGTGATGTAAACGCTGAACTTCAAAATAAATAGAATACAACTCTTGTTTCATTATATCATTCAATTTTCATTTTTCAAGATTTGTTTTGAAGTATAAAAGTATTTTTTTATAAGATAGAGAAATAAAACAGTAGAGTTGCGGTCAATAATTCTGAAGATTTGTCATTAGAGCATAAGATATATGTGTTAGATCAATAGGAATTATTAATTCCAATAAATTGTATATCTGTAATTGTAAAACATGTTAGCATAAAATACAAATCCTCGCAATGCTCCAGTAAGATTATTGATTAATTTATTGAAAACCGATCATATTGAAAACCATTTTCTGTAACCAACAAAACAATGAAGATGACGAATTCATAAATTAAAATGCCATTGATTGAAAAGCACCAATAAATTTTTTGTGTTCATATTGAATGTTGTATAAATCATTTTTGGCACCTTTGGAGTATCAAATTTCACACCAAGAGACAATTCCTCATATTCCTTGGATGGATAACTTTAAGCATCAACCATATGCGAGTTATTCAAAATAGGACATGAAAGTGATCTGAAAGAAAATAGAAAAGAGAGAGAAAGTAAAAATAAAAAGTATTTACATCATTTTTGATGGTGAAAGAGCAAAAAAGACAAAATTATGCTCAGCGTATAGAAAATTTATGATTAATGGTCTAAATTAAGCCATGCTTTTCTTGGTCTGAGAAAAGATTTTCATTTTCCTTACCTAACTAAGCACCAATGATACTGAAGACAAACACCAGAAACAAAAGACATTTAATTGTCAGCTTACCAGTGAACCGATGAAACAAAAAATCAAGGTAACCCTTTGTGTGCACCAAGCAATAAAAAAAAGAAATTCATGGCTATTTTTCCAGTTCCATTCTTTAAATGCAGCTCCAGTCGGTTAGCAGTAAAAGGTTAAATTAGCGTTCAGTTTAACACTTGATTTTGATCTATCAGTCAACCAAGAAGCCATCAAAAGATGATGTCGACAAACAAAAATGAGTTGTTCATGCAATGTATTCAGGATTTGCCATTCAAATCAAGTAAACTCACGGTAAATGGCATCGGTAATCAACATTTTTGATCAAAGTGTTGATAAGTCTATGAAAAAACGTAAACTTTCATCAAAATGAGTTACCCATAATAATGAGGTAAACATAGTTTTCAATTGAACACTGATCTTAAAGTTACTTCAATCTGTTTCAGTTGAATGATCAAAACGTTGATTAACTTAAAAGTTGATAATCGGAGAGATAGTTAGGCGTTAAAGGTGATGAATTATGAATAAATAATACAAAACCATTGAACAAAATAATTATTGCCAATCACTCAATTAATTGACTCTTAATTACTAATAAATATGGTAAAAAAGTTGTTACACTTTATTGGGTTGTCTCCTCAGGCCGAGGAGGCAGCTTTTAAGGCGCCGCATGTTTGGCCAATTTTCACCCATAGATGGCCCCCCTATAGCAATTGAATACCAATAAAATCATCACGAATTTTGTTTATGGATAAATTGAAAGTTTTCTGATCATCACGAAATTTTATCATAATTTAAAGGTAAGTTTTGTTAATAAATTTTATTTATGTGAGATTTAATTATGGTAAACTTTCAATTAGAGTATGGTGGTAGTTTATGGTACTTGTGCCTTTCTTTGCAACAATTTTAATAATCTCTTGTCAATCTTTCATATTATTTCCAACAATTGACATACAAGTGGCAGTCATTTTGATGGAATCAAATTCAATTTTATTACAACTTCATGTCTTTTCCGCAAGCTGGTTGAATGTATATTTGGAACAGTCAACCTTTATTGCTTAAACTGGTTAATCCATATTTCATTTCTAATTCAATATAATGCAGGTTTGTATGTTACTGTTAATTCCTTTTACTTCTCACCTCTCAGCTGATACTTTTTTTTGTATATTCTTGATTAACTTTCTCCTGAGATTAATGTCAATTTAATCCTCTCTTCTCAATTATTATTCTTTCGCCAACATTTTTTTTCTTTAAGTAACTTGGTTGTCTCCAAAATTTGCTACAATCAATGAATCGGACCAGCGAGCCTGTCCACAGGAGGAAAAGCAAAATGATGAATGATTTTTCTCAATCATTTCTCTTTACTTTCTTAATTCCTTTACTCTTTCTATTTCTACAATTCCCACTTTTTCGCTTCCTTCACATTCATTATCCTCCTAATTTTGTACCCTTTACTGCCAAGGATAAAAAATATCTTAGTGTGGTCATCTGTGTATAACAAAGTATTTCCCTCTTGTGCTTTAATGTATTATAACTTACAAGTAACTGAATGTCATTTTGTTTTTTACTCAGAATATTGGAATAGTATATTGAATTAAAGCAAGTCAGTAAGTCAGAAAGTGTAAGAAATATATCAAGTCCGGGTGAATTTATATTTATCATAAAACATAATTCAGATGTCCAAACTTATCAATCTTGTTGATGTTTGCAAGTCTAAAAATAATCAACACTTATATAACATTAGTGTTGTAATGAAAAGGTGACAAAATAAAGACAGAGAGAAATAAATTGATAGTCTCTTACCAAGTGGGCTTTCAACAGGAAAAAAATAATCATTTTATTGAATATGTTGAATAAATGTATACAATATGTAACAAAATAGTTTTCACAGTTTTTTTATTAACTCTCATTCAATTGAAGAAGTTGCAGGTAACCTTTGATAGAGAAGCATAATAAAAAAATGTTGAACTGTTGAAACTCTTAGTTGGTAGTGAAATTATTATCTATAAAGGTTGTCAAACTGGTAAATAAAGTAACTTCCAACTTGTCCAAATTGTAAAAATCTGAATCTAATCACATTTTTCATTCATCAACAGGTTAGCATGATGACCAGGAGATCAAACGGAAGACTGAATGGAAGACAAAAAGATGAAGAAAGTCGAACGATAATCACTGGTTTTACTACATGAATAAATATTGGACAGAGAAGGACTTTTTTGGAATCAAGCCTTTTTTTCTGTCCATCATACTGGTCACACAAATAAAACCAAATACATAATCAAAGAGTTGGACTGTGTCCCGCTCTCCACACTTTGACGATGGTGATGTTCACGCCTGGATTGATTAACAAACAGTGAAGTCTTCGAGGCTATTGGAAATTTTTGTAATACTGAAAGAGTGGGAGCTTATTGAGTGATGTAAAAATGTCAGCATAAGCACAGCAAAAGGCAAAGTGAAATAAGCTGAGAGGGAGAGGCAGATGATGACGATGATGATGCTGTTGATGGTGAAGGTAAACTCGAGGTATAGATTCGAGAAGACCTGAGAATGTAAAAAGTAAAGGCAAAAAGAAAAGTTTGAAGAGAGGATAAAAGAGACGATGATGGTGATAATGATGATGGTGATGAGCAAACTTGATCAAGACCGTAGCTGCCGATAATCGGTTAAATTATACTTTAAGTTAACTAAATGTTCAAGATGATAACTAGTTGGGGTTGTGCATAAGGCTTTGGCTAGCCTCCAATATTAAAGACTAATCATGAACTTTAAAAATTGAAGGTTGAAACTGAAGAGAAGAAAGAAAAAGATAATTTTATAATGCTTCTCGTCATCATCATTGTATTGATAATCTTCATCACAAAAATTATCTTGGATGAAATTTCACCTTTGGTTTATCCAAGTGTTAAATTGAAGCAAAAAAAGGAGTGAATAGATGCAATGAAAGAGGCAAAATAAGGAAATAAAAAACCATAGAGTCAATTTTCAAGTAACACCATTAATTTAAATCGTGTTAACCTGAATGTAAATTAATCAAATTTGAAACAAGTTAAAATTAAATTGTAATTAACCAGAGAAATCGAGTGAATTCACAATTCAGTGAATTGAGTGAAAAAAGTCGAAAGTTGAAAAGATTGTACTTTTTAGTTGCTTTCATTGCTTTAATAATAAAGTCAGCTGAAACTGAAAAGCTGCAAAATTTCTTAGGCTAAGTCAACAATACACTAAAGTCTCAATAAAAACTAAATCATTACTAATGTTTGTGAGTTTATATAAAGGCCAACAATCAATTGAACATTTCTAATCACCGAATCTGCCATTTGTCTGAGCCACCAACTGTAATTGTTAACCAAATCTGTTTTGCTATTTTACTGTCTATGTTAATTGAAATGACAACAACAAGGAAACAAAGCCATTGACTTTGACCATTGTTTTGGCTGCTCATTTAATCACTTCAATTATGCATTAGAATACAGTTAACACAAAATTTCTCATCAGAATAACCTAGATTAAACCTATAACCATGTAAAAAATCATCATCATCATCTTCATCAGAAGAGATTCCCTTTCTCACTGATTGATGCGCCAAATTAAAATGCAATCAATTTGTGATACTCATCTTACCAATTTCGTGATCACAACTTCATCTTGTAACGTTTATCAAAATTTTTTTAGCTTTTCTCATTTTTTTCTCTTCTTCTTCTTCGCCTTCTTCCTCTTATTTTCTAGATCAACTGAATCTTCACAACATCCTAAACCTTAGATTTGTTATCGTTTTCTCGTTCTTCTGTTTCAATCTTTCGTCTGGTTCCTTCAATCCTCATCTTATCCTCAACTTGCATTCTTAGATCATCATCGCCATCATCTTCCTCTTCTCCATTATCTGACATATTCCCGAACTCATCTTCCCAATTCAAGTTAAATTGTGAATCAATCTTTATCTTTTTATGCTGACCTTTCAGAATCGTTCAATTAACGAATGATTTTGTTGAAACAGCAGGATATCTGATTAACTATATTATATTTCATTAAGTTGACAAACTGATTTCTCTCTCGTTTGTTATAAATGTATATATAAATGTATCTACACACTTATATTTATATCGTAAACCATGGACTTGAAAAGATACAAAAACATGCTCAAATCTAATCAATTTAGCTAACTAAGTTAATTACAATTTGATAATATTATGTTACACCATTCTAATCATTTTAATTTACTTCGATAAAACCAATTTCAATCTAAAATCGCCATCTTTTCATCGTTCCATCAAACTTGAGCTTTGACCATTCAGAAAACAAAATCCATCCAAATATGACTTGAAAAATTATTGAACCTTCATTTATTCATTTTGATATTTCATTGATCAGTTTAGCCAAAATAATCTAAATCTTAATTCACCTGACAGATTCTTACATCTTAATTTACTTTGATTACCAATTTGTGATTATGTTAATAGCAAGAGAAGAAAGAAATTAAATGTTTAATATTCACCTTTACGATGTAACATTCATTTTTTGTTTTTCATAAACAGTCATCAGATTTGCTACTACAATTTAACTTTCAATTGGATCAATCAATGTCCATGACAGGTATGATTTACCTTTTAATAATCCTACACAAAAAGGAACATAATTTCTTTAACAACAATTATTACAATAAAATTATGAGCTTTAAATTAATACATCAAAAAATGCCCCAAAAATGGAACCAATTTTTATTTTTCTTTCCTTTATCAATTCATTTAATTTGGTAATACATAATGAAAAAAGTCTTTGATTAGTTTTCTTGATCAATACGATCAATTGAAAGTTTCCATTCAATGAATTCTCTTGTTTCCTTGATTTTCACCAATTTCGTATCAAAAGATATATCACACAACAATTTATAATGGAGTCAATTTCATCTATCAGGCCAGAAATTGGTTATTAAAATTAGATTAATATTCACACAAAAGAAACATTATCATTTAAGTGAAGAGAAAATTATCTTTGATCAAAAATAACTCATAAATCATTTGAAAATGATAATTTAACTTATAATTATAGTCAATTTTGTTTGCTGTTGACATGATACTGTCAGTAAGCCGGTAATTAACAGGAAAAATATTCAAACAATATGATTTCATTGTTTGAGATAAACTCGGTTAATTGAACAAAAAATCAAGTTAAATCTGTCCATTGGAAACGGTTGACTCGAAAAAACAAGAATCAAGTTTTGCATTGAAAATTGGTTTGGACAATTAAAATGGCAGTAGCTTCATGGGAATGAAATCCATGGAAATGAAACTTATCGTCAGATGATTTTGTCTTTGCTCTTTTTTCGGGACTCTTTAATCAGCTAATTAAAAGACTTTCCAAAAGCAATCAGTTAACTATCCTGGTAATTAGATTTGTTCTCGATTGAATATTTCTACTTCTTGCAATCTTCTTTGTTCATCAACATGATCCTTTGCTTTTGATATTTTTTTCTCTTTCAAGTATCAACCCCTTTCCTTTTCCTTCTTCCTCCAGAATCTTTTCTCATCCACCATCACCATTCATCAAATTAAGACGGAATCTGATTCAAGGCTTTACTAAATTCAAATCATCCTCTTTTTGCTTCTCATTTGGCCCGTCTTTCTCTGTGTCTTTTCCTCTCTTTTTGTTTGTGTTCATCACATCATCATCAACATCAGCATCTTTACCTTATCAGTGTGTATACTACAGGATCGCATATCATGGAGTTGAGTTTTTCCTCTCATTGATTGACTTGCATTTCAATCCGTTCTCCGTTGACAGAGATTGATTAAGGCAAAGATTTTGACAAAAGTTTCGCTCAACTCTCTGTTTCTTTACTCTAAATGGGGGTAAAAGGAAAGATAAAGAGGGTGAAACATTACAAAACTATAAGTAATAGATTTGAGCATAAAAAACTTTGGGTGATTGTACAGTAAGGAAAAAAAGAGTGAAGTGGGAGAGGAAGAGAACAGGAATCGATTCGTTTTAATTCGACTGTCGCTTGTTTAAAATTGATTGGTATTGTACACTTAGCATAGAGTAATTCGAGGTTTATGAAGCAAGAGGGAAAATCGAGACTAAAGGCAAGTGTATCGTGTACTGTGTTTATGTTATTATTAACAGAATTAAGCAATTGGTATAACCATTATTATACACTTCGTTTTGTGTTTCTTATAATTCGTCATCTTTTCTTTGAAAGTAACAACAAGACAAGTTTTCCTCATCCATCAAGGAGTCCATTTAAGTTATTTGTATAGTCCATTTGTGAAGATAATCTTGATAACATGAGGAGAGTCATGAAAATAAAGAAACATATATAAATGTTAGACAATCAACAATACAACAAAAGAGTATGCATTAAAAACATTGAAGGTAAATTGTGAATATAAACATTATAATATAATCACCCAGAGATGAGAAGAGAAAGGAAAAGTTGATAAAATTAAAATAATCAACTTGAACTGGTCAATTGAGCAAATCTGCGTAAATTATATTATAATAACAATGACTAGATGGATAAATTGAAGTTTTGTTATACATCCGAAAACAAATTTATGGACTCAACGTCGAGTAAAAACCATTCATTTTGAGTGATCAACAAAATGCAAATTGTTTAACTGGTTGACTCTTGGATGAATTATTTACACTAGCCGCATCTTTGATTATACCATTTTTTTGCAAACAAGTTTGACTGTGAAAAACAATAAAATGTGTTTTTTCATTGATTTGAGTCTAATAATTAGGAAAGACGATGCTTCCCTGGTGAATAAAATACGATGTCAACAAGTAAACAGTCATGAAAGGTCAGTTGATTTTAGCTTAGTCAACTCTTAAAACTCTTAAAATTTCTCACTGGACTGTAAAAGCCTTAATCGATGGCCAATCTTTTCGATTCCATTTCAATCAAAACTTCTATGAATGATTAAAGAGTCTTCTTTTAAGGCAACCATTTGATAGCAAATTTGTCAATATTGACGGTGATGGACGGTCGAGGACAAAGAAAAAAATCAGCGAATAAATTATTTGTTAACATTAACTGGGTCATTTTGTAGATCAAATAGGCATAACCATAACTGTATTTACTTACACTTTGTTGTTAATTCATCACTCACACCAATGGATGCGTTTGAATAAAAATGTATTCCAGCTGATGATAGTTTTAGTAGTAAGACTTTAATATTGGTCTTTGATTTTTGTCAATCCACTTTTCCTACATCTTGTCTTCTTCCTCCTCTCCTTATGTTTTCATGAGTTGTTAAAATTCAGCTAATAGTTAAGTGTTGGTCCGTCAACCCATTAAAGACTGCTCATGATAAATCATCATTTTTAGCACAACCAAGAACAGAGAATCATTGTTGTGTTTGTGGTTTGATTGATTAATGTTCACTGTCACTCAACAAGACAAGTAACCCACTCAACTTTATCTTTTCCTTCTTAAATGGTCATTGTCATTAAATGTTAAAAAAACAAATTGTCCCGAGAGTCAACATAGATTTCTTCCACTTCTTTTTCAAGACTTGCCATTTTTTCATGTTTTCCCTTGATATTTTTTGTTCCTCTTGTATTTCTATTTGTTGTATCAGGTTAATAGTAATAATGATGATAATATTATACGTACTTGATGGGATTTCGCTGCTCTTTTTTTCAATGTGTTGTTGTTCAGTCCATTTGTTGATGCAGAACACAAAAGCAGCAAAAAAGTAGTATCATCCTTAACGCACACATTTTTATAACTCATAATAATAGCTTTATTAACAAGTGAATGGTAAAGAGAAGCAAGAGGAAAATACTATAATGCGAGAAATTTTCCTTAGGGGAGTTTAGACAAGGAAATGGGTGAAAAACGAGCAAGATTAGATTACAATTAAATAATTAAATAATCAAGTAATTGGTAAAAAACGAGCCACGCTTAAAGAAAGCATGGGTTAAGTGAAAATTGAAAATGCCGCGTATTTGTTGCCAACCGTTATTTTAAACAATAACTAATGACGTAATTAGGTTTAACCGGGAAAATACAATCATCTGGAATGAAAGGTGGTTAAAGACTATTAACTGGTTAATGAGTGTTTAGTTGTATTTTACCAATTAATTAAGATAATTGTTATTCTACCATCGTTATTTAGTTATTTTCTTGATGAAATTTCTAGTTAATAGACTTTTTTGTTAAAATCCATTTGGCTATTGTCTTGTTCATTTTTTACATTCACATGAAAAAGGTAAGTTTTTTCGACCCAACTTGATTTTTGAAAGTTTTAAGGTTAATTTGCATTTAAATTTCAGTTTATTGGATGTTCAAAGTGTATCATGAAGTTACAGTGAAGGTTGCAGGGGTAAAAAAGTTTAAGATTCCAAACAGATAGGCTGATTTAATTTTTGACAGTCTTTATGAATCAATAGAAGAAGTAGATTTTTCTGACTAGTTAGTCAGGAATAGTTCAAGTGTGGTTAAGTTACTTTTCAGGGTGGTTGACAGATAGAAAGGGTTAAAGTCAAACCATGAGAGGTAGCATAGTATTGGTTATTGTTTGAATGATTTAAATGAAAAAAGGGTTGATGTGACCGTTTGGTGGTTGGTTTTTAATAATAACTTGGCTATTGATTGTTCAATTTATGTTCAAATCTGCTTCTATGGTGATATAATATAATATGATGATAGTAACTAACCAAGTTTTTGCTCTTTTTTTCTTTCCCAATATATTTTTACGCCATTTCGCCTCTGTGACCAAATTAATTAGGACATCAATCAAGGAATGGTTTGTAAAAGGAACAAAAACATCATATCAACCATATCAATTCTTTTTTCACGTCCAATTATTATTATGATTTTTATTAAGGAACATTCTTTCAAAGGCTAACCATGGAGTAATTTAATACCAGAGGAGGCTGAGAACAAAAGGAAGCAAAGCAAGACAAACTGAGTAAAGTCATAAGGAAGTATAAGGAATCTTAAACTTAAATGTATAAAGACACATCAACTGAACAGAGAAACAAGTAATCAACTAATCAACCAACCAGTCAGCTAAACGAGTGAAAGAAATGGAGAAAAATTAGTCAAAAGTAGTAGAAAAATAGTCAAGTTAACAATTATTATATGAAATTCAATGTAACAACAAAATTTGGTTTATCTTGATGAATGTTTAAACACAAAAAGGCAAAAAATCTGATGAAGTCAAGTCAAATCTGGTTTCACCATTTTAAGATCAAAGATCATGCTGAGCATTTAACCTTACAGTTTTTTTTCTTCATATTTAGCTTAACCCTTTCAATTTACATTCATCTATTTTTGCTCATCAGATCTTGTCATCATCATCATCATTACATATTATCAACAGTCAACCTTCATTTACAAACGTTTCTTTCAAATCTATTACAGATTGTCTTATAGCAAAGTCAACATGGGCCATTGTCTTCTCAATACTGTTTTTTTTCTACTTCATTCAACTCAACTCTTTTCATTCTGACCCTTTTTACAATTTATACAAACAAAAAGCAAGGTCAACAACAAAGACAGTTAGACGCTTTGGATTCAGGATTCACCATGAAAGAAACAATCAAAACCTGTCAACCAAAACAACCAAAGATTCTGTTAAATACACAAGTTTACCTTATTATTAAAGCCAAATGAATGGCGAGGACAAAAAATGCCTTAAACATTTGGATGAAAATCGAAAGATTCAAGCCTAGAAGGGACAATATCATATTGGACTTACAAAAAAAAGAAGCTTCTCATTTTTGTTGACAGTTTTAGTTGGTGTTAAATGTTGTTGCACATTACATACAAATAAGCGAAAGAGACAATGAAGGATTCAAAGGCTTAGGAGGTGATAAAAAGCAAATACATATGATATGTTTACAGATTAAGAGAGATTTTTGGAGGTGTTTTTTATACCACTATCATAATCTTTTCGTCTCATTTTGTTCCATTTTTCTTTCAACATTCACCATTATCACCAAAGAGAATACCACTCCAAACTAATTGACATTTATCAAGCCAAGAGAGAATCGTTGGTTTGTTCAAGTTTAAACAAAACTTTCCATGACAGATTCAGTGTTTGTGGAGATTTGCTGAAGTTGATTGTTTTCCTTCTCTCTATTTCTCTCTTCCTCCTCATTGCCTGGATAATTCTTATGTCACCAAATCACACCGTTAAACTGGTTTCATCAAATTTAAAGCTATAAAAAAGTTGAATTGTTTGTTTGAAGAACCAAACAGAAGATGATGATGAGAATTAAAAAGATGAGTGTTGATGATAATGAAGAAAAAAAGAGGAAGAGAAGAGCACGAAGATGCAGAGAAATATACAGTTTATATAAAAAAGATAGCAAAAGGATGATGAATTGGAGACAATATGAGTTGGTCTCTGTTTCTTGTGAATACAATCTTGTATATTATTAAAAGTGATACTACAGAATCAAAAGAGGAGCAAGATGGATGAGAATGATGAGAGTAAAAATAAAAGCTTAATAAAAGCAGAGAGATGAAAAAAAACAGTTAAGTGACTTAGTTTATTCTGTTTTATCTCAAATTTTCAGTTTCACAGACTTATTATTTCTGTTTTTTATATATATATCTTTAGTTTAACTTTAAGATGATGATTTTACCACTTAAAACTAAAGCATAACGCAAAATAACATTGAAACTAATAAGCTTTTATTTTGATTGTTGTTATTATTACTAATAAAAATATTTTTTTCGCGGAAAACTTTCGAGTCAATTGTTTGACTTTCAGTTCGATCAATATTGAAAATGATTACCAAAAATTTGTTCCTCAACCTTTAATGCCAATCCAATACTTTGTAATGTATCCTAACAATCAAATGTAATCAAATGACTCTGGTATTGTAACTAAATTAAACTGTCTCTAGAGCCTTTGCTTATCAATGTATCGATTCTCCTTTAAATTGTCATTCTCATTTCAATTGATTATTGTGATTCTATTACAAGGATGAATATGTTGTTCATCAACCAACTCAATATTGTAAAACTGTTTACTTTTTTGTTCATTATCTCAACGTTTCCGTAATTTAACGGTTACAAGATAATTTTTCATCTCAACCATTATTATTGATTGTACATCAAATCAATGGTTTGATGGTTACCGATCATGTTGTTAATAATGGTGATGATAAACTTGACTTGTCCACCATTAAATGATAAACTATGTTATAAATCTATTGTTAAACTTCATCTCACCCAGCAAAACCTATCATCAATTTCATGATGTATTTCACTTTTCCTTCACTTTTTCCCCTCTAAAATTATTAATGTTCAGGTCATTCTTATTCTGAAATGGTTAGATATTCAATCATTATCAAGGTAAAAACCTTGCGGCAATGAAAGATTCAAAACAATATTGTTCATGATGATGAAGAAGATGGAATCATCTTTTGGGTATTAAGTAATGTTCAAAATGTTTAAATCAACGCGAAAAAGATGAGAAACAGAATTGTTTCAAGAACAATTTCTCAACAAAGTTAATTAACAAGCAACTAATTTAAAGAAAAATCTCTAAATAATCATTAAGGACTATTAGACTTGGTGTTAAAACGTAGTTAGTAATAAAAAGATTGACTTAGTCAAGGGAAGAAGCAATTTCAAAAGTTGAAAGCTGCTGAGTTGATCATTTCACTCGCAAATAAGACTAATACAACAACAATTAACATTGTCATGAAATAATGATTGTTGTAATAGAAGTTGGGTGAAAATAAAATTAATAATGAACAAACTAAACAAGAGGATTTACAGTTTTCTATCTTTAATTTCATATTACTTTGCAATATGTTTTTACATTAGTTATTATTTATTTTTTCATACCAAAATGATCCAACTCTCGTCTTTCTCAATGAGCTTACCTTTTGTCAAAATAAAATTTGCTTTAACCAAAAAAGTGTATCTCTTTCCATAAAGAAGTAAAAAAAATCACAGTAAAAAGTTTGAATAGAAAAAGAATAAGAAGAAGATTCATTGGGTTGGAATGATTTTGCATAGTGATGATGATGGTGATGATGATGATGGAAAGAGGCGAGAAGATGATTATGATGAAGGTGAGAATGATAAAAGGATTGAGAAAAGATCAATGATTAAAGCTTAATACTCAAAGTTGAACGTTTTTTCCTCCTTCTCATCCTTTTGTTTCCTCCTTTTTTTCACCATTAAACTGTATCTTGTTTTTTCTCGCTGTTGATATGCACATACATCTATTTATATAATAAATGTATACAGCCATATTTATTTATATAAATAGTAATACTTGAACAATAATATCAGCATATTGTTTTTACTAAACACACAATAAACCGGTTAAAGTTGATAATGCAGAGAAATATAATGTCAAAATGGCAGCAGCATTTCCATTGAAATGGTTGGGCAAGATAAATTACAATACACTTGACACTATTAATCTTAAAGGCCTACGAAATGGTAGAAACAATCAGCTTTCAAATTATCAGCTCAATTATTATATTTACATAAACAAGGGAAGGAGAACCAAATTGAGTTAATAATTTAGCAAATACACCACACAATTAAATTTTAAAATGATGATAAAACAACGATTATTGAATTACAAATGCAAGATTCAAAATGTGATTGACAGTAAGAATAACGAAAATAGTTATTTCACCGTATAATTAGTAAGAATAGCCTTAATAATGAGTTGCAATATTTGCTATTTACTATTGAGAAAACTGTTTGATTGAATTTAATTTAATTGATTATTTTGGTGTTTTAATTTACTTTTCCGATTAATCAGTGCTCTTGACGTAAGTTGACATCTCAAAATTATCTTGACCTATTCTAGATCGATTCTCAATGAGTTAATGTTTCTTTTGTGAATCCTTATATTTTATTTGTAGCCCTTTTAGACCGAGGTTTTGTTCTGATTGTGGATTTTTCTGGTTCATTAGCAATTATATTGATTTAACAAGTTCAACCAGTTAGAATTAAAGTTTGTATTTGTAATTAAGCACAGAAAGTCAATCGTCTATTTCTAGTTACATTAAACACAAAGGTTTACTTATCAAAGGTTAAGATATTGATTTGTGTTTCTTCTTTTTTTCCGTGTAGCTGGTTAATAAATGGATTCTGATGGTTCGTTGGCCCACCTTGATTGTGTGTAACAAAATTAACAAGAATATGAACAATTGATTAGTATTATGAACCGTGAAATTGATACCAGTTATTTGGTGCTAATGTGTTTCTACTTGATTTAGTCAATGTGACAGGCTACTACAACAACTTTACCTTGCGGATATAAACACAACAAAGTTAATCTCCCTTTTCAATCTTCCCTCTCATCATCTTCTCCGTCTTATTTTTTTTCTCTTCTCCTCCTTTTACCTATTCGTCTTGAAATGTTTTCACTTCTTCCTCATCATCATCTTAAGGGATAGGAGGAGTTGAAAGTTTACTTCAAGACAGATGAGAGAGTGTAGATGATAAAGATGAACACAATGTTATAGCGAATGTAATACAAGAAACAAAACTTCATCTTCATCATCATCTTATTAATCTAACTTCTGGTTAGCTGTTTTGTTATTTAACAAAATAAACAACAGAATCAGATAAGGAGCGGTTCCTAACAACAATTAAGAAACTGTAATTGTTTAGTTTCTCTTTTTGCGAGAAGAAACAAAACAGTAAGCTAAATCAACTAATCATCAGTTATAACAAACTCGCATTTAGCTAAAAATAAAGTCAATTAAACGTCAATCAGCAAACAGATGATGAAAAAGGAAGGAGTTAAAAAACTAATCTAATTTAACTCACCATTTGTTTCCATTTACCATTGTCTATTAATTTAATTAATAGACAATGTCTTAACTATCATCTGTTAACAGTGACAATATTTAATGAACATCAAGACAACAAGTTGAAAGCTTGTTGAACCAGAAATACAAAACCCAATCTCTACATGTCAGTTGAAAAACGTTAATATATATTATTTATGATATAAATTAAAAAAGCTAAATGTCTTGCTTAGATCAATTAATTTTGATATTATTACCTTTGCCTTTAAACGCCTCTTTGCAATGTAACCCAAGTATTAAGTTAATATTTTTGGGTATTTTTATGAAAAAAAGTAACTTTTAAACAAAAAAAGCAACAAAAAACGAGCAAAAGGTTGATATTAAATGAAAAACTCTGAGAATCACTGTAATCATCATCATTATCATCATCATCCTATTAACCTCTGTTAAAATTATTACAAGCAAACCTCTTGTACTTATCATCATCATCTTCACCTTGCGGCAATGAAATGGGATGAGCTAGCATTGTCTAATACACTAAAGATGATGAAGAAGAAAAAAATTTACAATTAATTATTACTTTTTACTCTAAAAAATCTCCTCCTTCTTTAGGAAAGGTTCAGTTGAAAAAAAAGTTGATCGTTTGTTTCGTTTTTGATAATCGTTTGTTGATTAAAAACAGCAATTAATTGCTGTTAATGATAACTTTATTGATTAATTTGTGAAACAATTGGATTGTAAAATCCTTTAAGTTTAGCTTCTTGAAACTAAACTTGAAGGTAAGCTAAAATTGACATTGATTTACAGTTTCAATTCCTATTAACTTGATTGATATTAAATGTTTATACATTTTGGTATAAGATGATGATGAAGGTGAAAATGGTGAAAAGGGCTTTATCTTCATATAAAGATGGTTGATGAAGAAGGTGCAGAAGAAGATGATGATAACAAATGAAAATTAAAAAAAGTCATCAACAAAAAAGTCAAGAGTTGAAAAAAGATGAAGACAAAAAAAGGAGGAAATTAAAGTGAGATTCTTTGGTTAATCAATTAATTAATCAACATAGTTTCAACTGAATCTCATCTAATTAAATTTCTCACTAAAGTGTGCAGCAAAAAGCGAAGACAAAACAATGTGAATCTTTTTTGATCACATTTTAACTCATAACATTGCAACAACATCAACTCACAATTCAACAACAATGAAAATTGTCACAAGAGGAAGAAAAAGAAGAAGAAGAAAGATGAAGACAAAAAACTGTTCACATCACCACCACATAATAATAATAATAGTAATCATCGACATCCAATCTGCAAAACAATGGACCAACAAAGAGGTTTGAAGACGCAAAAAAGCCAACAATATCTGAACCTTATCCAGTTACATTTGAAAGTGTAACTGTCTGCCAAGTAACCCTTTGATCATCTCTGGTTGTTTGGTGGGTGGGTTAACACCCCTTACATTTGAACGTTTGTTTTTGACAATATCATTTACACTGTGAAACCAGTTTCCAGTTTTTTGTTTCACATTTTGCATTCATCAGTGAACCTTAATGTGTGTTGCTTCAACTTTCTGGTTCCCTCTACATCAAGGTTAACTCCGAGTTTTTTAATGTTTGATAACAATCAGATATTATTGTAATTGAAAAGGATATTATTGTTTGATATTGTTTTTTCATTGATTGTTGTGGGTGAGCAAAGAGCGAGGTAAAAACTGGATTCAAAATGGTTTGCGTAAAAAAAGGGTTTAATAACAATGCATTTTGCTGCTCCAAAGAGTTTAATGTTATAAATGAAAAGATTGAATCGTTTTTTTTTCATGTTTGTTTGTTAACTTGAATCAATTCATTTATTTTTTTCTCTTCTCTATTCAGTCAATGTTTTTATGTCTTGCTTGGGAAACAAGAAGCTGATGAGGATGAAGTCTGTTTAGTCTGCGAACTTGGAAAAGGGTTTAAAGATTGAACTTTTTTGCACTGATGAATTGAAGGTATGCAAAAGGGTGAAAATATTTTAACTTAAAATTTGAATCATTTTTGAGTCTAATCGTCTTTCCTTTTTATAGAGAAAAGAACACAACATTTTTCATGGAAAATTTTATTCAATTGTTGGTTTTCAATCCATGAAAATGTGTTCATTAATATGCCAAAGAGTATCAACGTTTTTGTTCATTCAATAGTCAACAGTTAACTTGATAACAAATGGTTTTAAGTTTGCTTTTTGATAATGATTTTTGTGCGAAGCAAAAAACAATTCTAAAAGTGAATTTTCATGTTTAATGTTATAATACAAATAAATGGTTTTACCTTGACTCAAGATATTTGAATAAGCTTCAAGATTTAAAAGTTGTTTTATATCAACTTGACAAGATAACAATTTGACAATTTTATGAGCACTTTGAGGGTTGAAACTAGTGGAAACCGTTTAAATCGAGTAAAATATTCAAATTGAGAATCGAAAAGAAAAATTGTTCCTTTTTCAAGCTCTTTTATCCTGATCATCATCAGATAGTCTGATAACCGAAAGGAATAAACATTTAAATCTGAAATTTAAATTTTTCTCCAATAAATGATTATTTCTAGAACATTGTTATCTACATTTGAAAACTGATCATTATTTGAATCATAAGCAGATGATCAGTTGTACTCTTCACCTTTCAATTTCATGCAACACTTGATGTTTCAATGGTTTCAAAGAGCACATTGAAAACCATTTAAGTTGAAAAGATAATTGAAATAATAATGGAACTTGAAGCTAGAAAAAAAAGATTCATTTTTAATAGTAAAAAGCAACATTTGAATGAGAAGCGCACTCATAATGATCATGGATTGCGAGTCGAGCAGAAAGGATAAAAAAAGATGAAAATGGCTGATGACTAAGGAAGAAGAAGATAAATTTGTCATTTCAAAATTTTCATCTTCATCATCACAAGATTGATGTCTTTATTAATTGGTTAGACCAGAAAGTTAACCAAGAAAAAAAGAGTGAAATCAATATCGCGAAAGAGAGTAAAAAACTGGGCTTAAAGTGGCAATGGAATCATCATTTTCCTCTTCATCTTTCCATGATGATAAGGATGAGGGAAGGAAGATTGAGTGGAAAAAGACTTACTTTGAGTTTCCTTATTTTCATTGTAACATTGTTACCAAACTCATCTAATTGCAATACATTACTCCGAGATTCAACCTTTCAATCTTACGCTCTTTTCCTTGCCAATCGATAGCCTTAAAAATGTCTCAAATTCACAGTCTAATTGCATTTTAATTACATTCAATAAAGTTGCAATCAACAGTAAATGGTAATTAATCAACGCAAAAAAGGTAATTCAAAGTAAAAAGTCAACTCAATGTGTTGCACATGAAAAAAGACTGCAACATTTTGCATAATCTGAATCAATTGCCGATCTTACCTTTAATCAGAATTTGGAAAAAAGGTGAAATTTTTGCTCTCACCGAAGATCAATAAATTAGTATTTATTTTGTCACTTTTATGTTCACCATTTTGAACCATTTTATCGTTCCCATGTGAGACTGATTTAATATTATTTGCAAATACAGCTGAAAACCATTGAATAATATTATTATCTGTTTGAGTTGCCAATATTGTTATAAATAAAAAATAATCAATGTAAGACTGAAACTTGAAGATGAACACTAATAACGTTTACTTGTTTTTATGTTTGCATTTAGTTATTATTATTATTATTATTATTGCTATTAGATGAACAAGATGGATCCGAAAAGAGGAAACTTGTTAATATTGTTTATATTTATCATGAGAATAAGTCAATCCCAATAAATGGCCATTAAAAGAGTGATCAATGAAAATGATGAGAAACACTCTCAAGTTATATATTGTTATTTGGATGGCAAAAATAGGTGACTGGGAGTGAAATAATAGTTGCAATAATAATAATATTGAGATAATAAAGTCATCTGTTGATAGTTGATAAGGTGTCACATAACTGGTTTCTTTGCACCTTTAATTGACGCAAATTATTATATCAGTAAATGATTTTGTTTTAACTCATTTGCTCAACCATTATTATCATGGTTATTAGTTTTATCGCTATTAATAATACAGACTTGCGATTGTTTTGGTTTTCATTATTGTAATTTAATAGCAAATTTAATTCATTATTTCTTTATGTTCATTGATTCAACAATGAAATTCAGACTTGAAGTAGGCTTTAGCAGTTGTCGGACATTTTGCATTCTTTCACTTCTCATTCAATAACATCGAATGAAATCAGTTTGCATTGGAATTGATTCTCAGAATAAACTAAACACTTCTGATCATTGAATTGCTCTTCTAATCTCAAACCCAAAACATTAAAAATTCAAGTCAAATAGTTTACATTTAATTCACATCTGCAGCTGCAATGAATAGCATTTGACTGTGATTCAGTTCAGATGAGTGATAGAAACACTAGTAATTTGCAGTAATTGAAATGGATCTCAGTATTTGTGCAACCTAACAAAGTAGACTTTGTCCGATCAAATTGTGAGACACGATTGACTAACTTTTAGGTTGAACAGTGGTACCTTTGCTTTATTAATCAAGACATTTTCAAATTCAATCAATGTCGTTATTCATATCGAGAAATTATGACCTTCTTGAATAAATGCTGCTGACAAGACAATGGGCCAACCTCAATAATGTAATCTTACAGTTACTTTTGTATATTGTATCGTACTTTCTTTTTGCTTATCGGTGCTGAGACTCGTACTAAGATTTCAATATGAAACACCGAAAAGAAAGACATGAATCTTCTGAGGTTGATCATGACTACATAATCATCATTAAAGGCTGTCTGCTTCCATTTATTAACATTAGACAATCAAATAATTCAACAAATCGCGCAAATACAAAAATGCGTTTCAAATTCAAATTGTTTGCTAAAAACATTTAATATATATTGTATTATTCATTACTGTTACAAAATCAGAAAGTATTAAAAATATTTAAGTCTAATTCATTATTCTATGCGTAAACAAATGCTCACTATTGACTGCAGTCAAGATCATAATTTAAGTTTGCAATTTGCACGATTAAGCTGATCGATCAAAACTGCAAATCTAACTTTGCAATAACTGCATTATATGCATGCAGGTTTGGAAAAAGTACAAGTTCCATGTCTTCAAATTCAATTGTTTTCATTGTTCATCTTTTCTTGTCTTGCTTTTCATGACAAATTATCGTTTCACTTCATCCTTTATTCTTATTGAAAAGGAAGATCAATGTTGGCGTAACATTTTCTTTTGCGTGTTGATTGAATGTTGATTGATGTAAGCTACAGTTTGATGTGATTGTTGATTCAAGTGTTGGTCACTTCGAGTGTTAAATGATGAGCTGAGTGTTTCCGTTGGGAAAAAATGGTCAAACATGAATTGTCCTTTCATTTTGTTGATGTTTCTCATGATATCAACTGAAAGTGGATTCAAAAAAGTCTGAATCTTTTTCGCTCTCCATTGGTCAAGTTTACTTCAAGTAATCAAGTGATTGATGTTTTCTTCTGTTATTGCCTCTTCTCAATCAATTGGAATAACTTGAAATCGCTGAGTTTAATTTTCATTCAAACATCAAAATTTTACAATTTTCATTTTCTATTCATAACTTTGTCATTACCTTTCATCTGTTTCCAATGATTAAATGATTAAACTTTAATTCCTTGCAGAAATTATACAAGAATTGACTTTTAATGGCTCAAAGAGTAATTTGAATTTTGAGAAAATTTCGATTCCATTATCATTTTATTGCTTTTTATTGGTCTTTTATGTTTCATATTATATGCTATTGAAAATCATTCAATTGTAAATAATTTAGTTGCCATGTTTTATCATATCATTGTCAGCATAAATCAAGTGCAATTTGAATGTTTTACTATTAATATCAAGTTCAAGTTGAAAGTTAAATGAAACGCATAATGAATTGGAAACATTAATCAATGGATAGTTTTTCATATTTTATTTCCATTCAAATTTCCATGGATTTTGAGCAAAATTTTCTAAATAAATTCATCCGAAACGTTGAATTTTGAACACTTAAGTCTTTGCATCAAGTTCAACAAACTCATTTCATTTTTCTTGGCAAATGCAAAATCACTAGAAATGTCGAGCCATTTTCGAGGTGAAACTGGCTCTTTGAATTGATAAAAGACCAGAAAAGGAAAGTTGATTGAAAAGCCAAAACCAAATCTTAAACTTGTTCCAAGATGCTTCCAGGAGGAGTTTAAAGGCAAGGAGGAGTGAGAAGCTGTTAAAGGTAGATTGAAATATAAGGTCTACCTGTCCTGAACAAGAAGGTTGGCCTTTAAAACGAAGGAGGACCAACTTTTTACCTGTGCAAACATGAAAGGGAAAGTAAACCCAAAATGAGTGGAACTGCAAGCATTAATGAAACGAGAAAATGATTTGTATGGTTCAGGCTATTGTATGAATATAATGATAGACTAGTCAGTGATTATTGATAAACTTTTACTATTCATCTTAAGCCATGATCGAAGTTTGTGCTTTGAATGTGATTTTAAGTTTTAATGTTAAAGATTTCATTTAGATGATCATTTCCAGATCAATAGACTTCAACTTATTCGTATTTCTCTATATTTCAACTGCTAATGAAGGCGAATGCTAACCACTAAAGTGACATATCATATTTGAAAGCATGCTAGAAGATGATGCAGCCATAATCAACTTCACGAGATTCATTTGTATACTTTACTAATGTCTTTCTTTTCGGTGTTTCATATTGAAATTTAGCATTATATTTTACATGATTGGCAGCACAATTTGAAATACACGGAGATCTATCACGAAGTTCAGCACCGAGAAGCAAATAGTACAAAACAGTTGAAACGCGATTCGTTTGAAAGATTTGTTGGATTATCTGATAGTCTAATGTGAATGAATGGAAGTAACAACTTTTGTTTGGCCTTTTCCTTTCCTCAGGTTCATAGTCTAAGCAGAAAAGCAAGACAAGAAAAGATGAACAATGAAAACAATTGAATTTGAAGACATGGAACTTGTACTTTTTCCAAACCTGCATGCATATAATGCAGTTATTGAAAGTTAGGTTTGCAGTTTTGATCGATCAGCTTAATCGTGCAAATTGCAAACTTAAATTATGATCTTGACTGCAGTCAATAGTGAGCATTTGTTTACGGTTTAACGCATAGAATTATGAAGTAGACTTTAATATTTTTAATACTTTCTGATTTTTATAAGTAATATGATAATACAGTTATATCTTTATGAAACAATTTACATTTGAAACGCAATGTATTTGGTAGATTTGCTGAATTATTTGTCTAATGTTGCAAAGTGAAGCAAACAGTCTTTAAAACGAAGAAGGATCAATGAGCGGAGGAGGTTTTAAAGCCATGATTGAAGTTTGTGCTTTGAATGTGATTTTACGTTTCAATGTTAAAGATTTCATTTAGATGATCATTTCCAGATCAATAGACTTTAACTTATGCGAATTTTGTTTAATTTTCAGTTTGAATGAAGGTGAATACTAACCTCTAAAGTGGCATATCATATTTAACCACTAAAGCATGCTTGAAGATGATCTGTCAATGATTCAGCTACTTGAGTATATTCAACTTAAGATCCATGTTTATATTTCTCCTAGCATCAGCCTCTTTTTGGTGTTTTATAACGAAACCTAGCTTCAGTTTGGCAGCACAATTCGAGATTCATTACGAATCTCAGCTCCGAAAAGCAAATAGAAAGTAATAGTACCAAACAGTTATATCTTGTACGATACAATTTATGTTAAAACGCAATAAACATGTATTTGCAAGATCTGTTGAACTATTTGATAGTCTGATGGGAAATGGAATCAAGAACTTCTGTTTGGCCTTTGCCTTTCCTCAGGTGTTTCAATAAAACTTGGTGGGCAAATGATAGTCAACTTGATACTAATAAATCTAATGGATAATAATAAATGAAGCCAAAACACTTAAAAGTAACTTTTAGGTTACAATATTCAACAAAATCATAATTTCTTGATATGAATAACCAAATTGATCAAGTTAATAAGTCTGTTGAGAAATAAAGCAAACGCACCAATTTTCAACCTACAAAGTTAGTCGATGGTGTCTCACAATTTGACCGGACAAAAGCGACTCTCTTTAGTCTAAAAACTGCTGTTTTAGGACTTTACCAGACTACTTGCGATGCAAAATATGATAATGAAAATAAAGATGATAATGATGACGAGGAAGACGGTGATGATAGTGACGATGTCAACAAAGATTATCGAAGTATATTGAAGATGGAAAAAGATGAAGAAAGAAAAGGAATGGCGACAAGAAAAGCACCATTTTCATATTGAATTTACTTCATCATCATCATCATCATTTTCATCTTCCTTTCGCTTTGGGCTCTTAAAATGTGACAATATATTAGGTTTTTTTCACAAATAATCAATCAATGTCACTTTGAATAAATATAAAGAGATGCTGATCTTAGAGTTTTTTTATCATCTCTTTGTTATTATTATTAATATTATTATATTATTTGGTGTATAACTGCATTATCAATAAAAAACGTTTTCCTCGGCCAAAAATAAAGTATTGAAAGTCTTTTTTTTGTGGTTCCTTAATGCGAGCAAAGAAGAAGACGAAAAACCTTGCCTTATCATCATCATCTTCATTTGGTTATATTATTTTTCATCATTATATAAATATAATCATCTGACTGTTGCACTGTTCAATCAAATGTAATCCATCATACGAGCATAATATACAAATGATTTGAAAAAAAGTGCATCAATATTAACACCTTCACTTTCATCTGTCCATTCATTTGTTTCCGCACTCATCATCATCCTTTTCATCCTTTCCTATCCTTTCATCTTGCTCTGACCCTTGCTCAACATTATGTAAATTTGAATCATCATCATGTTAAGTGATCATTTGAGAGCATAAAAAATGACTCCTTCTGTCCATCAGTGATAACTGTAAACATCATCAACTTAACCTTTTCAAATGGCTCTTTGACTCTTATCATCCTAACCACCATCATTACCATCATTTGCCGATATTCAATATTCACTGACAAAACTTCAAATATCTTTCATTTCATATCTTTCTTATCATATTCCATGTTCTTTCCTTTCCTTTTCTCAAATCATTTCATCATTAATGAACCTTTTGCTCAAATGATCACTTAAAATGTCAGAATCTGGAGATTGTTAAAAGGTAATAGCAATAATTATAGTCTTTAAAAGTGTAATTATTTGGGTAAAATTTCATCTTTTTTTTCGTTCGTTTTTTTGTTTATCCAAGTAATTATTAAAAAATAGACTTTTTATGTTCATCCATTTCTGGATATATTATAATGGCGCTCATCAAATGTTCATTTTAATTACAGTCTAAATGCGGTTTAAGTTGCACTTTATAAAAACAACATTTTAGGTTAGTCATGATGATGATAAATTGCAATTTGTTTCAAGTAAAGGAATGAAAAAAGTTAACAAATTTCAATGAACATTTTGTTGTTCATCAAGGCGAATGGAATGGCCACATTTGATTCATATTTGCAAGCCTCAAGCCTCAATCAATTCAGGCTAATTGCTTCTAGTTTCAGGTTCTTCAGTGAACAATGAGCATTGCTTCAACAGTATCTTCATCTTGATCAACTATTCAATTTGAATCTGATGGAAACTTTGTTTGTCCTTTGAAAATGTCAGTCCCATTAAAACTCAACTCAAGAGCCATTAAACGTAATAAAAGTAATATTTAAATGTTCAATCAGATAACAAAAGTTATTCATGTTTCAATCTGCTGGTTGGCTTTGAATGAAAAAATATCACCAGATTGGAGTGAATAAACAGATAAATAAGTTTTGCACAGTTAAGAGCACATCTAAAGCCTCGGAAATCTTGGGATTTGCAAAAATCTGTTAACGATTTGATTCAACAGGAAAATCCCTTGTTCGGATAAGATTGTTATTTGACTCGATTATTCAGCTTAAACTCAATGTACAAACCGAATAACCGTTTTTCGTTGAGCAGTCAATTTGCTTCGGTATAAAGAGCGCTCTTTGGATCAAAAGAGAGTTGACTTTTGGGGTGAAAACATATCAGTAAATAAGGTTCAAATTGAGGTGAAAATTTGTATTTTCAAGTAAAGTCGCCTGTTAATTAAAAGCCTGAAAAATAAAGTTTCATCGGGATTGAAGAAATAAGAAACAGATCTTAAATTTTGGTTCAAGTTTTAATAAAAATTGATTTTACAGAGTTTGTTCGATAAGTTTATTCATGAGATTGCAGGTATTAATAGTAAAACTGGCATCAGGAAGGCAAATGTTACAAGTTGTTGGATGAACCGATCAACGTTTTCAAGGGCCTTAATCAGTATAATTTTGTAATTAAGAAAAAGAAAGTCTCATCGGTCTAAGAAAAAAATCATTTTTGAACAGCAAGTAATGAACTTTATCTTGTGCCTTTCGGTTTGGGCTCTTTTAAGGTAAACATTGATTAGCATAATTGTCGAATCCTTGATTCATTTGGATTCAAATAACATGTTCACTGAACTCTTCACCTTTCGATATTTTTTGATGTTACCACGTCAACCGATCACTGAATACCTGGACAGGTTAACACTAATTTGTGGTTATTTGAGTTGATCATCAATCAGAACCTGAATCAAGGTTCTTGTTGTTTAAAGCCTTAAGCCTTCTACTATTCATCATGTGCTCAATTTGATGATTCAAAGCGTTTACAGTTTTCTAATTTCTATTGATATTTAATACAAAGATCATTCAAAGATCGTTCAATGATAAGAAGATGACAAATTAAATATTCGCTCCTCGATTAATGGACCTTTTGAAACTTGAGCCAAAATAAACCCAAAAGCATTTCGAGTGTTGTAATGGCTGGAAATCGCACCTCTTTCGATCAACTATGCTCTGTTCAGAATGCTGATCTTGTGTCCAGTTTTCAGACTCAACAATGTTTGCCATTCAGAGGCTTTTAGCACACTTTAAAACAAGTGAATGAAATTAGATGAAACTAAATGATCTTTCTTCCCGAGTCTCAGTCTCGATTGAAATACTAAAAAGCGGTTCTTTCGTCACTTTATTGACTCGAATGTTTTTTGAAGTTAATTTTGAGCGAGCGAATTGTCGAAATGTGCAAAATTGCAGTTGATTCACTTTACTCAATCCAATGATCAGATGAATTTCGATTAATGATTTCAGAATTTTTTATTTCTTCTCTACTCAAAATCTATTCAATGATTGATGCGTTTTTTATCCATTTTCTTGCAACTTTTATTTTCTATTTCTACTTCATCTTCCTCTTTTCATCTTCTCTCCTCTCTCTTCCTCTCCTAGTCCGGAGTAGAGCAGAAGAAAACTTTACCGAATTCTTGACAATCTAAGTTAAATTTTTCAATTTAATAGGAGCTTACAATGTTCAACTTATTGTGAATTTTTCCCTTTCATCATCATCTTGCAGTTCAAAAGAAATTCAAATCAATTTCCTTTTCCATCTTTTCATCATTTCTTTATCTACACATTTCACTTTATGATCATGATGAACGATGTTTGCTCAAATAGATGACATTAAATTGTAAACATCATCAGTTATCCATAGTTGCACCAAATGCTCGACTACAAACAAACCATTGAAAAGCAAATGAAAATTAAGACAAAAAGCTGATTTAATCGAGCAAAACAAACCCGAATCAAGTGTGAAAGCGTTTAAATTTTGCTTGAAAAAGCAAATTTGAAAACTCGAAAGCTTCAATGATAATATGAATAATTATTGAAACTGACAAAATTATTGAGAACTTTAATGCATGAAAGAAACAAAGAAACTCAGAGGGAATTGAAAGTCTACAATGAGAGCAAGAATAATGAAATTAATGAAAAGTTTATTGAAATGACGCAAATTTTGATTTTAATTAATCCAATAACTTGGAATGAAAAAAGTGTGAAAAGCTGAATAAAAACAAAGGAAAGGTGAAACAAAGTGTCTAATAATGTGCAGAGTGATGGATGAAATGAATTATTAAATTAAAAGTTATACAGTTGATTGTTTGACATAATTGAAATGGTTAGTGTTGAAATGTGTCTGACAAAAGTACAAAGTAAATACTAATTAATAATAATGAAAAGATGAATGATTTGATTATTGTTTCCCAAATAATATGATTATTAAAAAGACTGGCAAAGAAATTATCATTTGGCGAGAAAAAAGGTTCACTAATTATCATAAGGACAATAGTATTTGACACTTTTGTCAATGAAGCAAAAGGGTGAAGATGAAAGATTAAGAAGATATTCAAGTCTGGCGATGGCGATGGAGAGCAGGGAAGAGGAGAAAGATGAACATGAAATAACAATGATAAAGAGATAAACCTTTAAATGATAAAATCCTTTGGGATGTTGAATAATGTTGTTTCATTGGCGACCTTTTTTGTTACCTTTTCAAGGGAAGCAAAAAACATTAAGCCATTTCCATTGTTTCCCATTTTAATTAATTAAAAGACTGGCTTTGTCATCAAATTAATTAAATTTTCTTGTTCAACTTCATTTTTTTGCTCCTCATCTTCACCATCTTTACACTGCAACTGATGTTTTCATCTTTCCTCTTCTTTGCCACCATTTTTTGCCTTCCAATTGTGTTGTTACAAAAACACTGTACAAGACAGTTTAACCCGCTCATTTGTGTCATCACGCTATAAAACATTCAACCTTTAAGCTTTATTTATCTTCATCTTTATCCTTCTCTTCATCATCTTTTCCATCTTTTGTGGTCTCAACACTTACATCTCTCTTGAGGTAGTTGAGTGAACAGAAAAAAAGTAACTTTTTTGTTGTTCAGTTTTTACCAAATTGGATTGTTTAATTTGTTCAAATTAACCTTAAAAAGCTGATTAAAGGGTTAGACAATCAATAATATTGTCATTCTGTTTGCTGTACAAAACACACAAGAAATGTTCACTTTTTTCGCCATTTTTTCTTCTCTGTTAGGTAAACTTACTGAATTTGCTTCATGTTGCTGTTCAACTACCCCTTTCCATTTTACCAGTTTAATCAACTTAATTCACAATTAATTGGCAAGTTTATCAAAAGGTTAATTTAATGTCATTTTTAATTTTCCTTCATTCCTCACTTTTAGTTGCACTTTTCAAGTTGCCAAGTTTTGCCGTCTTTTTTCAAAATAAAATTCATCATTTCAAGATGAGTAACTCGGGTCTCAATGTTATCGAGCTTACGATTTCAAATTCAATCAATTTGGTTTACTTTACCTTCTTCCACTTTTATCATGCAATCGTTTTCAAAGGGATAAATAATTTGGACACATGATTATCATTTTAGTAGATTGAGATTATATTTGAAACACAACATTTTTAGTTTTGTCAAAATTTTGGCGCAATTTTGTTGGTTTTTTTGTCTTTGCTGTGCTAAAAGATTTTGTTATCTGATTTACAATTACATATTTTGTATCATTATTGTTATATCACTTCCTTGGCTTTTTGTCCAAGAAACAAATAGAGGGAAAGATTATCTTCTCACTTTTGTATCATCACCATAATCATCATCACATTCACTCAGCATGTAATAACAATAATGTACTTTGCATCAACCCTAAGATTCAGACTAAACTGTAAGATCGCTTAAACATGGCCACTTGTTGAAAATGGTTCATTTTGGTGAATCAGTTGGATCATGTTGACTATGGTGATGCGTTGTGAGAAGATGAAGAGAGGGAAGAATACAAAGTGTGAGAATTGCAAAGGAGGAGAAATGATGAAACAGAACGAAATTGATACAAATAATGATCTTCCTTTTGCTTTTCATTTAAATCGCAATGGTAATGATGACGATGATGATAATTGATAAATAAAATGAGACAAAATGGCGAGAAAATAATTGAAATGAAAAAGGAAGAAAAATCTAAATGGAAACATTTTTTCCAGTTTTTTTTCTCATTTTAACTGTAAGCGTAACTATTATCAGTATTATTACCATTATTATCATCATCAATATTCATATTGTTTTATAATTGTCAATATATTACAGGCAGACTTCAAGTTTGATCAACTTTTGATTGTGAACATATTTTCAAGTTTATTCATCGATTATTTTATCTAATTTTTTGATAGACATTCAGGTATCGACTTTACGCAAAAGATTCAAACTAAAAGTCCGTTCTGCATATATTTATATTTGCATCAAGGTTTCGATAAAAACCTTCTAATTCAGTATTTAAATCTGATTTTGTTTCACTTTTCATGTTGACTTGTTAATGGACTGTAACTACTAATTTGGTAAGCAAAAGCAAAAGGATAAAGAAAAAGATTTAAAATAAGTGATAATAAAGATAATAATTAATGTAGTAATCATAATAATAGTAATGTTTAGGTGGTTAATTATTGATGGTTTGCGTTTTGTTTAAAAAAAGATGATCAACTCAAAGTGAAGGTAAAAACACTTCAAATTTCTCCATTTGTTGTTGATTCTCAATGAAATATTGATGCTTATTATAACACTTAAAACGTTTGTCACTTTATCCTTTTCATCCTGGCTGTGGATTAAGCTGATGATGATGATAGCGATGATAATGAGGATGGTAGTGTGAAGTATTTACAGTATAAGAAAAGGTTGAATCACCTGAGAAGCGAGAAAAAAGAGATTTAAACTGACACACATTGAAATGTACACATTTAACTGTCATTTGTGAAGATCGTCAATTGGTGATGATAACATTGTTTGATATTGGTGATTGACTATTCTCCTGAAAGTTCACCCGATGATTCGTGACCTTTATCATGGCTTGCATGGGATCCGTTGCTTGGTGGAGGTGAATTGGGTGGAGATGATGATTTAGTTGAATTTAATTGTTGCTTTCCAGAAGCGGAGTCTTGTTGAGATTGCTGTTGTTCTGAGGGTGACGATGAACGGTTTGATGATTGGTTTTGTTGAGATTGCTGGTGGTGATGGTGCTGATTGTGGTGCGAGGGTGGCGAGTGTGATGAGGGTGACAGTTGAGAAGATGAGTTTGTCGATGAATTGTTCTTCTGTTTCTGTTGTAATTGCTCTAAATCGTGTTCAATTTTACGGCGAAATCGACGTTCCTTTTTGAATCGCTTTTGATATAATACTAAATGAAACAAAAAAGGGAAATTGATTAAATATCTAAAAGCTTTTCAAAGTCATTTTCAGTTTTCAATGTTAAACAATTGATATCAATTGTCATCATTTATTAACATTAACAGCCAATTCTAATTGTATTTTGTTTCATTAAACCCAAAGGTAAACTTAAGCGCAAACAGTTAACCCATAAACCTGCAACATTAATAGCTTTTAGATTGAATTGAGGAATGAATAAAAAGCAAGAAACGAGATAATTTGATGTTTTATTCTGGTAAGCCAATGAGTTGATCAAGCCAAAAGTTAACACAAAAGTAAGCAAATTTTGAACCAAATTAACAGCTAAATATTTATGATAATAACCAGCTTAAACCAAGCATTCAATCCAATTTTGTATGAGCTTGAAATAACTCAGAGTTTTGAGACGCAAAAGTTATCTAACTAAATATATATTTATTTTATGTATATAAATATTATACACTGTCTAACCTAGTGAAACATGGGCTGAATTAAGTGCCAAAAAAGAGGTTCAACTTTTTTTCTCAATTTACTCAAGTTTCGCTTCAATTTAGGATCCAATTTGTCTATGAAAAAAAGACCAAAAAAAAGGAAACAAATTCAGCCCATGAAAATTGTTCTCATGAGAGTGAAAACAAAATGTTGAGAAATTAATTGCGAATGAAGATTGTTTACCAAGATTTTTGGGGTTAACTATTGAAACAAAATCAACAGATAATTGCATATAAATTTAATTGTGACAATTAATTACTTACATCTGATTTTTTGCTCTTCATTTAATTGCCTTTCAAGTTGCTCTTTTAATTCACGCTCTCTATCCACTTGAGCTCCAAGTTCAGCTTTTAATTCGGCTAAAGGATCAGCAAATCAACAGGGAAAAAAGAATTGAAGAAAAAGAAGAAAAAATGAAAACAATTAATGGATGAAAATAAATGTAACTTGCAATAGTTTTGCACACTCAAGTTGTTTCCAACAATCAAGCTTTTTCTCGTGTTTATCAACTGTTTCTTTGCCAAATCATTTAACTTGATAGTTTAAACATTATTATCACTATTATCATTATTATTTTTGATGGAAAATAAAATGAAACAAATGATTATGATAACTTTAAACTTCGTGATAAAGCATAAAAAGTTAATTCAATTATAACTAAACTGGTTTAATAATATGTAAAGATTTACATGAAAATTTTTAAACATTTCTTGTCTTTACTTTTCACCTTTTCAGGATTTAATGTTAACAAAAATAATGATAGCAATAATAATGGTAAACATTGAGTGAATTAGATGTGATATTAATCATAATTTTTGTTCATTTCATTTGAATTTTTTCAAGTCAAATATTTAAATCAAAGTGAAAGCAGTAAACTGCAATTTTTCAATATTATTAATAAATAATAGTTTTCAACAGCAAATGGCGAGGATTTACTTTGTTTTATAATGTATTAATATTCAAAGTAAAATCAAAATTGATTCTCATGATAAATCATGTTTAAAAGGTGAAAGTTGAAAAGGTTTTATTTTACAAATAATTAGTTACATTTGAACCAATAATATTCATTTGGTTCATTTTATTGGTTCAATTGAATTTGTTTCATCATAACAACTACTTAGGATGATTATAATGATGGTAATGGATGATGGAATGAATAAAGCATAAAATGATTTGGATGAGAAAACATTTATTACTATTATAGTTGCAATAATAATAATATTAATAAACAGTAATATGTATAGACTCAAGATGATATTATAGGATGAAATAAGATGAAATGAAGATGAGAAAAGCCAAGGAATTATAGGAAACTGTGAAGAGAACTATTTCCGTTTTGAAAATGATGAAAATGATGTAGATGAGAAAGTGAGAGAAAAGTTTGTTTTCTCAATGAGAAGTTGAAAGTTTGATAGCGAATCATTAAATTGTTATTATTGTTAACATTAACAATACAAGTCAAATGATAATTATGATGATGATGATGATGAGAGTAAGAGACTAATTGATGGTTAAATTGTATTGCCTGCAGCATTTACCAAGTCAAAGGAAAAAGTAAAATGATATGAAAAGAGAATTTCGTTTTTTTCATTTTTCTCTCTCTTTATCACATTCTGCTTATTTTATCATTATTAGTTTCAAATATATATTGTATTAAAAGCGTGAAACAATCCAATTTTACGGTAATTTGGCTCTTTAAAACATGACTGTAATTTTTGAATTTTTTTGTTATCAATTTTTCTTATTAATGTGCATTGTATCAATACATTATTATCTGAATGGGAAAGCTTTTTGGCTCATAATTTGCTTCTCAGATTCTGCCATTTTCAATTTTGTTAAATTTTCATGTTATTTTTGACTTTCACTCAGCATGATATTTTTCATGTCTTGTTAATTTGGTTTCATGGTTTAACTTGCTTTTTTTCATTGTAAAAATTAGAATCAACTTGATTGATGAAATCAATTCTTTTGTTTTCAATTAAAACATTTATTTGCTCCTCACATTATTCAGTGTGTGAGGCAGGTAAATTGATGATCGTTCAACATTTTTTTCAATAAAATCATTTTTTTACAATTTAAGAGATTTGTAAATATTTTCATTATTTTGCATGCCATTCATTCTTGAAGCGATCGTTACGTTATCGTTATTAAAGTTCATTGATTGCAATTTAATGCAATTTTACTCACAAAGTTGAATTGTAATAGACTTCAAATCTAAATAACTTTTTTTATTCAAGAATAATTCAAGAATAATATTCAAAGTTAAAAACTAAATTTTCATTGCAAAGTTTGGAATAATTGTTGAAACTCAAATTCTAGGAATTATCGGATGAAAATGTTTTTCATGATTGATTCAGATGAAAGACTAAAACTGATATTAACAAGTTTGGTTAGTTTAAGGATTCTGAATTGATGTAAACATGAAAATGCCTTTTGACTGAATCCCCAAAGGAAATGCTCTTTTGATGGTTTACTTGTGTTTGGTCAGATCTTTTCACATCTACTTTTATCATCATCCTCTTTCACCTTATCCTTGCTCTCTCTCATCACAGCAATAACATGCTTTATTTATATTATGGAAATATAATATTTATTGTACAATAATAAGCTGAAAGATCTGAGGAAAGAGGACGAAGAAAGGACTGAAAACAATATTCAAGTTGATTGTTGCGTGAAATATGGTCAATATCAAAGTTCATTTAAGGTTTTGCTTCTCACTTTGATTCTTGTCGTGCAAATATTTGGCCTTTAACTTATAACCTTATACACTTTTGTTGCTCACTTTTCAAAGAAGATTAAAGGGATTTCCATCAGAATCCTTTTCATCTTTCATGCCCTGGAAAATAATATTTCAGTCAATTGATTTTCTCCATTTTGTTTATTATTTTGGTTCCTTCTTGCCTGCCTCATCAGTGAACAACAAGATCAATACTCATAACTCAACTAAACAATTACCAATCTAAATTAACTCTTTGAGAGTAAGTTGAACAAAGCAATTTTTGATGACAAAATTTTCAAAGCTTAGGAACAATGATTACTTTGAAATAATTTTCATTGATAAACTTGCAAAATTTGGACAATAAAAACAATAATCTTGACCTTAGTTGGAAGTGAAACTCAGGGGAATTCAGTATAATCCAGAGAAAATTCATCAATAACAGACGACAAAAAAACTGAGGATAAAAAAGCCAAAACAACAGATGATAAAAACCATTGAAATTGACTGGGAATGAGTAAAAAAGCAAGAAAAAAATAAATGAAACTGGATGATGATGATTCCCTTTTGATTCACTTTTGTAAAGCCACAATATTCATTGATACCAATTCCAGTGGGATCAACGGTAAAAGTATCAGATTAATGAAAAATTATGATTGTTAGACTAAAGTAAAAAAAGCACAAAAAGAAGGAAAAGAGGAAAAAATAAACGAAAAATAATGATAACAATGAAAGAGAAACGATGAAATATCGTACATTTTCATTTTCATTATCATCATGTTCCTGGTATTTCATGTTTCCTGATTGTTTTCATTTTCTGTGTCTTTACTGTTTTGTTGTTTCTCATCTCTATTTGTCAGTTTAAAATTGCATTTGCAAAATGATACTTGACTTGGGTGAAAATCAATTGTCAATCTTGGTTGACAACAGTGATCATGATCATCATGATAACAATCATTTTGACCAATGTAGAAACACCAGGGAAGATCATTTGCGATGATCAAGGAGAAGGCAGAGTAATACATGGTATTTTGTTAACAGGTATACATGGAGACACAGGAGGAGGGTCAAAGTAATGATGATAATGATGTGATATTGTTGACACAAGTCAAGTTATTTTACTGTTCAACAGTTTCTCTCTTTTTTCATGTTATACTCTAAGGTCATAAATGTCACTTCATATTGGGATATAATGGTTTCTTTGAATACAAAATATGAGCCCATTCAATTGAATGGAAAAACTTAATGTTTCCTTTAACGGTTTGGTTTCATGTCAACAAATGTTGATAATAATTTCATTTCATTTCACACTTTTGTACTTTGCACAAAATCAAATTGAAAAGGTTTAATCATTTAGAGGCAACAAAATAGCAACTATTCAGTCTTACTTGGTCTCAGGTTAGATAATGTATAATCATTGCCATTAAGAGGTGATTAATTGATTGTGAAAATGATCAAGTTTGATTGTTTTCAGTAAAGTATTGTCAATTAACAATGGATGCAAATTAATGACATCTAAATAACAATGAAACTTGAATGGAAAAAAGTTATCTTAAAATTTTCACTCGTTTTGTATTATTTTAGTCGAATCAGGCTTTTAATCATTAATTAAAGGTTGAACCAAACATAATTAAACTCATTAAAATTATCTTTTGATTGCCATTTCAAATGAATATGCAAAGTGTTATGTTAATAGTGAATGAAAAGGACATTTAATAACAAGAAACTTGAAAGGAAAAGTTGAAAAGCATTGAAATAGGGAAACAAAAAGTTACCTTTCAAATTGAATTGTTTGAGTTGTTTTTTTATTGTAATGTCGACTAAATTGTGGTTACATTATTGTGTTACGAGTTATTTCACTTGAGTATTTGCAAACTGATTGGAAAACTTAATGCATTTGATAAATTCACAGTGAAATGAAATAAAGAGTGGCAAAACCAGAATGCATAATAATAGTAATAATATTGAGTGAAAAGTTTCCATTTTTAAACATTCAACCATTGAAATGAAAGTAATGAACAAAAAATACTAGACGATTACATCAATCAAAATATGCCAAGTGAAGAGAATTGATCGGACCCTTGGCTCAATCAATTCAAATGTTGAGGGTTAATCATGAATTCTCAATCTTCTCTTCTCTTCATAAAATTTTATTTTCACATTTTGCCATTTTTTGCATTCACCATGTATATATGGGATTCTTATTGAGTCTTATCTTTCAAAATAATATATTTATAAATAGGGAAATGGGAAAGCGAAATGGCAATGAGCACATTTTCATAATATGAGCATAAAAAAGACGAAGGGAGTTACTTTTTTATCATGTTATAAGATGGGAATGATGAGGAGAGAGAAAGCAAAAGGGTATGAAAATCATTGAAACAAGCAACCAAATGATGGATGAGCATTGTAATCAACTGGAAAGGTATATTTGAAAGGGTAGAAGGAAATGAAGATAAAGAAACTGGAAGACTGAGGATGAAAGGTATTCATTTTTTGTTGAATCTTTTAAAGTGATCTTTTTTCACATTTAAACATTGGTGCAAAGAAATGAGTCAAAAAGTTATCTTCTTTTTGAATTAATCATGCACAATTTTGCATTATATTGCACTAATATAATCATCATTATCAGCATCATCACAATTGAAAATGATTTTTGTTCAATTAACTTTTAATGCTTTGAAAAGGAACCCAAATTTAAAGATAATAACATGTCTATTGTATTCAATTTTTGGTTCAATATTTTCTTTGTTTTCATTCATATTACAGTTGAGATTGTACTTTTGACGATCAACCATTAAATGTCCTCCTTTACCAGTGAATAAAGTTGATCAATATCGATAACATTTGAGCTGATTAGTTTATCCGTTATTCAATCAAAAGTCGTGAAAAATTCTGCCCAATTTATCATTATTGTACTTTATTGTTTATGAACAGAATAAGTTTATGGAAAATGCCTTTTATCTACTCTTTTATAATATCCATATAACCATAATGATAGTTATCATCATTACCTGAAGAGTGCAGGTTTCATCGTTTTTTGTTTGATGACAAAAATTATAACAATTATTATCATAAGATGCTTGAAATGATCCAATTTGATCGCATGATATCAAAGTGAAGGCAAAGTCTCACCGAGAATGAGAAAATATTGAATTGAAAGAGCATCTTCAAAATTGCAAATTCAGTGTTTCAAAAGTGAATATTATCCAGATAAAACTCATGTTAACCTATAACAATAAATAGTTTCTCAAAGCAGAACTGAAAATGATTTGAAAAAGTGATAAAAACTAGAGAAACTCATATTCATTCCCAGTGATAAAAAAATTAACTCCAAGAATGAATGAAAAACTTTGATTCTCATTGGACCTGTTTCGTTATTATTTATATAAATTATACAACAATTTCATAAATGAATTTTCATTTTTTCATGTTTATAATTTAATCGATTTAATCGGATTTTTTCTTACTTTTTTTGCAGCATTTTTATGTAAAGTAAATTAACCCTTTTCTGCTTCTGTTAGTTTATCATTACTATTATCATTATCATCATCTTGAAGTTAATTTACTAAATAAGATGATGATCCTTAACCTGGCAAAAAAGGCAGCATTTCAACGTTTCTTTTTTGTCTTGTTTCAACTTTTTTTTTCACTGATTTTCATTTCATTTTATGAATTAAAATCATGAAACCGTATAAAAAATAATTTAATCCTGACGAGAATTAAATGTAATTTTTGCCTTTCTTGCCACACAAAAATGGCCAACAGAGAATCAACTTTTAGTTAGATTAAAAGGGAAGGAAAAAAATGATGAAAAGTATGATGAGTGAATATAAAGTGTAAAAAAAGGATGAGGATGAGGAGACAATGAAAAAATGCAAAGAGTGATAATGATAATTCTGTGAGCGTAAAGAAGCAAAAAAGAAAGGATTAAAGCATATTTAACGGTTGTAATTATACAAAAATATTTAGCTTCCAATTTATGCTGTAATCATCTATTCTCACTGAGACAGGATGAGGAGGCAGATGAAGATGATGGGGATGATGATGAGGAGAGGTGTGAAACATCAATTATATCAGTGAAAGAAACAAAAGTATCAAGTGAATGAAAAGGCACAAGTTTCATAATGATAAGGTGAAAATGTTTTGTTCAACTTCTTTGCTCTTATATTTTCCCTATTAATAGTGTTTTTGTTCAACACTTTTCAAACTTTCCGTTAATTGTACAACCGTTTGGATTTTAAATTGAGAGAGAAAAAGAAACTTTCGATTCAGATTGTTAAGTTTTATCCTTTTTCCTGAAAACTTTCATGATTAATCTTATAATGATTTTTGTTTCATCTTATTTCGCACCTTAATTGCAAGCTCTGTTGTTTAAACAAAATCAAAACTAATTAATCATTGCAAGAGTTTGTATTTTGTGAAAAATGAACCTTAATTCCTATTGTTGTATCAACATTAGATTGTTCAATTTGAATGTTTTTTATTCTTGATAAATGATCAATTTTTTCAAGATAAAGTTGATGATGATTCAAGATGAATTTAGAATCAGGAATCATTTGAATGAGAAGAGCAATTGTAATTAACATGATGCATTTGAGATTAAATTGAATGCTCAAGTTGCTGAGTTTAACATTGAAATGCTCATCAAATAAACTTGTTAAGGATAAAAAAGGATGAGAATAGATGTTGGCTGAACAGACTGAAGATGCAAGAGATGTATTGATTATTATTGTGAAGCTTTTGTGGTTTTTTTGCAAGAATCAAGAGGATTGAAAGGGAAACAGGTAAAGATCGTGAAGATGAAAGGATAAAAATGTTTCATCTTGTATAGGATAATAGAGATGAAGATGATAATGATGATGATAAAGATGATGATATGACACGCAATATTACAATCCAATTATCCAAATTTCCGTAAAAATGGTGACCGCCAAAAATGCAAACCTCAAACCAATCAAATGTCAAGAATTTAAATGGATGCAAAAAAGGAGGCAAACAAGATGAACATGATGATCATGAAAAAAATTAAATTCAAAATGAGAAGAAAAAGTTTATTCTTTTCAAAATTATTATTATTATTCAATGGATTTTGATCAAAGTCAATGTGATGAGAAAGAAGACGAACAACGGAAAAACGAAAGGTAAGCAGAAAGAGGAAAAACTATCAAATTATGAATAATATGAAGTATGCAAATGAGAGTTTCGTTGAAATGAAAATGGTTGCAAATAGGAGACAGAGATGGAAAGAGAGTTTACATCATCATTATCATTATAATTATGATTAAAATGATTATCATGAAGAAGGAGGAGAAGACACAGAACCAGGTAAAAGATGAAAGAAGATGTTGAAGAAGACGAAAATTATCATTATTATTATATTAAATTCAATGTTTTGTGATTGGTTGACTTGATATTATTATATTTTGTGTTTAATAATGAGACCGGATCCCATGAAAATGATGATTGATTGATTCAGCCAGGTTAGGTGGAGCTATTTAAAAGGTAAGTTAAATTGAAATGAAAAGCAAGAAAAGAGGTGAAAGAGGAAAACACGAAATTCAAGAGTAATTATGAAAATGATATAAAAATGTAAGGTAAATGACATTGAATTAGGAATCATCAGCAGTGTTCAATAATGATGGAGCAAAAGGTTTTCAGGGAAAAAGTTAATTCTTAAAAAGTATTCTCTTTTACCATGAAAGGAAATCACTTTTTACTCAAATGTCTAGTTAAGAGTAAATATTTTATCAAAATACTTATTTTGCTCATGAAATAACATTTTTGTTTGCTCAGCTCATTTGGTTTGGTCAAGTTTCATTTGGTGAAATTTAATAGTCAATTTCATTTTAAACCAAATCAACATTTCAAAGGAAACTGAAATGCTAATTAAGCGATAGAAGATGATATTTGTCTTCTTTGTTTTCTTCCTTTCCGTTTCTCTTTCTCAATTGATCAATCATCATCGATGATGCTAGGTTCAACAGTTATTTTCACTCGCAAATCAGTCATCAGTAATTCAAGTTTATTTGTACATTACTAATCAGAGTAAATCTATCATCAAACCATCAACAATCAGTTGACAGTTACAAGTTGATTTTACCAATTGGCTGTTGTTGTTGTCAATCTTTTTTTTCGGGGTTCAACTTGTCAACAAAAACAGCAACAAGATATCATGTAAAGATAATATTAAGAACACGTTATTAACATTTAAATTTGTTGGTTGAAACTTGTATTTTGTCATGAGAAATGCATTGATCGAAGTTGCATGGAGAAGCTTCTATTTGTTGATTAATTTTATCAAAATAAATGGATATTTAATTTACCTTTTTGTTGGTTCAATTGACTTTGTTGTTGCCTTGCATTGTGTGCTGCTATTGCTAAAAGCCCTTCAATATTACGTAGAAGTGTTTCCAAACAATGTTCAGGTTGTGGTAATGAAGATTGGGAATGATGATGATGGTGGGAAGATGAGGTTGATAGGGTTGAGGTTGGTATTGATGTTGAGCCACCTAAAATTCCCAATGGACCAGAAGAATGACTTGATGCTATTGGAATAGGTGAACCAGATGATGTATGATTTGGTGTTGCTATTGTTCCTTCTGGTAAAACACGGATTGCGGATGATAAACCTTGAAAGACAAAACACGAAAATTGTAAGTCATCAAGAGAAGCGCAAATCACTGAATAAATCATTTAAATTGGCAAAATTGAGCGATAAACTGATAATTTCAATAATTTGTATTGTTCTTGTTATGCAAACTTGGGAAAATTGTTAATCGTTTTGTGCCAATGATTCGCATCGTAACAAATCAGAACTAATTACTAACTATAATATTAGAAATATTATAATAGAAAATATCGAGAAAAAAATAAAATTCTAAGTGCTTTAATCAACCAACTGAACTTCACGAATTTCGGTCGTAATCAGAATTGAATTGTAACTTTTTTGCTTATAAAGCCTCGGATATTATTTGAAAAATGCAACACTCAATTCAAAATTAAAATGATGATTGAATTTGGAAATTCTTGGTTTTTTCAAAATCTAAACTGAATCCTTGAAAAATTTATATGAAAATCGAAAGCAATAAATTAAGTCAAATTAATGTAATTTTTAAAAGCGAGAAAACACTTTGAATGGAAAACTATGTAAGACCAAACCCAAGTTTGACTAACTAAGAAACCTTGTGGTGATAACAATTTAATAAACTTAAATTTGAGCAATTAAACTTAATGATTGACGTAATTTCATTTGAAAAGCGCTAAATAAATCTCAATTATCACCAAACCTATGACCAATTAGCTTTAAATAGTGAATCATTTTTTTACTCTTGGCGAGCATTTAAGGTTTACAAGTGTTTAAAATGATGTTTTTAAAGTTGTTGAAAAGCGAAAGTGGAAAAAGGGAGAAAATTCAATTAACTTACCATTAAAACCTGTGCTACTCACTGGATTATCACTATGATTACTGCTATTATTTGAGGCTATATCATCTTCATCATCTTCATCGTCAGTTGATTCATCAAGATCATCAGTTAATGAGATGTTATTTGCATTTAAGTGGCTACTATTATTATGTGAACTCCTATTTGAACTATTATTCAAGTTGGCATTGTTGATACTGATACTTAAAGTATTGTTGTCCCTATTATTTTCCCTATTAGATGAGTTGTGATTATTGATGTTGTTACTGTTAACAGTGCTGATCGTCAGTAAACCATGAGATCCACTTCGTGAATCCAATTTGCTATTGTAACTAGAACGATTATTACTGTTGCTAGTGCCGTTATTACTGGCGTTTTCAGTGTTGTTGTTGTTAACTGGACTGCCAAGGACAGTGCCACCGTTGGCATTACTTCGTGAGCTTAAATTAAGTGCTGAGCCAGTTGTTGCCGAGTTGCCGTTGTTATTGTTGTGGTTGTGTGAAGATGAATTGTTTTGAGAGGAAGATGAGTTTTGTTGTTGCTGTTGGTGCTGAGATAATTGCCATAAATAAGCTGCAATTGGATTGAGCTCATTTGCTGGTCCATTGAGATCGCCGTTTGAATTTGAGTCTCGATGATTTGAATTGGTTCCATGGGTTAAACCCGCTAGACCGGGAGGTGGACTCGAAGATGAGAATCTGAAGGGAAAATTGTTGACAAGAGAGAAAAAAGTAAAGCAATTTAAATTAATGTTTTCCTGCGATCTTCAATGGGTAATAAGAATGTAATTAAATGTGATTAATGAATGTGCAAATGCAACCATTAACAGGTTTCAATACAGTTCAACGGCAGGAAATGAGATGCTTTTAAGTTCAATTCATCAGATATTTTCAAATTTTATTCACTGCAAGGTGAAAATTCATTGCAATCGCAAACTGATAATATTGATAGAAAGGTTAATATCTAATTCTGGTAAAAGCAAAAAATGGTTCAATTTATCATTAACTTTGGTTAACACACAGTATTATAACAGCAATTGAATAGGAAAAAATTAATAAAACCATTTTTTATCGCCAATATAAACAATAAAAGGTAATCACGAGCATAAAAATATGCTATAGTTTCAATTCTTGCCTTTCATGTCATCTATTATTCCTGTTACAGGGAAGGGAAAAAAAGTTTATCAATATAAAGATATTGTTTACAGATTATTATCAAATATCATTCTAATTATGAGAAAAAGTAATCACAATATTCAATAAGGTTTGCTGGTTTTTTATGTATTGCTGCTTATCTTTTGATACAAAAAAGCTCTCAAGATTAACTCAGCCTTTGGCTTGAGACTAGTGAGAATGATTATGGCGATGATTATGTAAACAGAATTGAGTCAACATTTGGTTCATTTGTGATCGCGAGAAGTCATTTTATGCATATGAAAATATCTGTGCGATGTTTCCATGAAAATGATGGAATAAACGGAAAAAGATTCTTCGCAATTCGCTTAATAAGAAAACTAACAATAATAACAAACTAAGAAAGATTATTGTTCGGAAGGTTGATTCTCTCACTTTTTCATCTTCCTTTTTTCCTCACATTTTCATTGTGTATTATGTGAATATATGGATATTCATGTATGAGACTCTTTGCTTTCTTCGTACAGTTTTGTTGATCTGAGTTAATTTAGTCTGACATAATGATTGATGATGGTTTTAACACACACTTTTTTTATCCCATATACGCATACATAGACACACACACACACTCACACAAACACACAGCTAAAATGCATTTAGATACTCATAGAGAGATAGACAGAGTCTCACTGCTTTAATGTTATATCAAAGGCAATCACAGAAGGGATGAAAATGATGATGAAGAAAGAAATACTCTGAAATTGAGAAGACGAAGATGATGAAGAAGACAAAGAAATAAGTTAAAGAGGGAAGAGAGGGAGTAATTAATCATTCTTTTTGGTGACAAGAGGAAAGGGAAGAAAGAAAGAGACGATAAAAGAGCAATTCATTTCACTTTCATTTTACTTTTTCATCATCAACATCTTTTTTGCTCCCCTCACTCTTTCAGATAATCTTTACTCTTTTCTCACTCATTTTTTAATCGCCATCTTCATTCCCATGAAGCTCCCTTTGTAACCCTTTGACAATCACAAAATTATATTTTTGTCGAGTTACAATTTACCTTATCACAATTAATTAAAAACATTGGGATGATTAATCATTCGCCTTGTTATACACAAAATGTTATCCTTTTGTTTTCATGTGAACCGCTTTCATTTTACACCAATTTCAACTCTTTTGTGCATTCAATTGATTCAATCAAAAAGTTCAATTGTTTTCTCAATGTTTTCAGTTCAATTGAATCAGAAATTTTTGAATACTTGTTTTATCTTATTGTTAAGCTTGAGTTGCTGTTGTTTGGTTGAAAAGTAAAGTAAATTAGGGAAAAGGCAATGTTATATGTATTTATTAATGCATGAGTTGTGCTTTAAGATTCACTTAATGTTCATTCAGCCCTTTTCTGAAAAGTAAGGTGAGCTTCAGAAAATATTAACACAGAAAGATGGAGAGTTGCAAGAATGGGAAGATAACTTTGCGAAACTGATTGAAAGGTACTTTTAACTTGTTCACCCTCAAGAGTAAGATATATTACCTGTTTATAATGTAAAGTTTACTGGCTTACAAGAGGCAAAAATTTGCTGATGAGAAGGAAAAAATGATCTGTGAAGAAAAAGGTTTATTCATCAGAATGAAATGAATTT